>JAZFAU010000201.1:0-437500 GCA_037178615.1 Dione vanillae
GACCCTCTATCTACCCGTTGACTTTTTTTACAGTTTCATTTAAACATTTTTTGTTATTTTTAAGTTTTATTTATGTATAACCTTCATTGAGTGTAGAATGTTTTCAAATCGAGGGGAAAAATTCAAAATCAGTAAGGAGTGCCCTTTTTTCTCCATCCTGCCTTACGGGATAAAGCGCGATTTTAAAAAAAAACGGATAGATAACATTGTACATTTCCAAAACGCATATTCATAAAAACATAAAACACTTCAACTATAAGGCAATATCGTATACAAATGCAAATAGTGACTAGGGAAAGCGCTATTACCGCAATGGAATTCATATTTCTTATTCGAGATTTTACGTATACAAACCGACAAGCTTTACTTGTATCAATTTGAATATTGGAAAGAGAGTAGACTTTCTTTGAAGCTTTCTTGCTTATATTCTTGGTACAATTTTCGAATTTTCATACTGACCTTTGTAGTTGTTTTTTTCAGTGTGTTATGTAAAAGTTCAGTGAACTATATAGAGCCTTAGGTTTTGATAAGTACTACGAAGTGTCTTAACGTGAGGTAAAAAAATATTGGCGAGGTAAGCAAGCGGAAGTAGCGAGCAAAAATTGAAAGAAATCTACTATATAATTGTTACAATAATAATAAAGTATTTTAGGTTAAAGTTTTTAAATTTTGCTCATAAATATAGTAACAAATGTGTAGCTTATTTAAAAAATGAAAAGGCTATATTAATAATTTTACTGACAGAACATTTATTTAGTGAAAAAACCCAAAATGCCTATAAAAAAAAAAAAAATGATTTATTTAAACACTCAATTAATGTTTTTACTTGACAGTACAATTTTACGCTTTTATCCCGCATGGCATAGCAGAGGAAACGGGAGGAAAAAATAGGTAAAAATTTATGTACTATTATATTATTATATATATATAATATTATATTATATAATTATATATATATATATATAATATATATATAATATATATATATATATATAAAATATATTAAAATTAATTTATATATATATATATATATTATATAATATATATTATATATTTTATATATAAAATATATATATATATATATATAAAATATATATATTAATATATAAAATATATAGTATATAGTGAATGAACTGCGTTCTGCTACCAAAAATATATATTTTAGGGGTAGGGTTTATGCCGCAATGTGGAGCGTGCTGAGGGGTAGCTTATTTATTAATTCTTCACCTTATAGTCGGTCTTAGGATAATAGAAATTGTACAGTACCTTATCTTCATAATTCACAACACCAAACACTGATTGTTCACGGCACGCCCTGAATGTTTCACATTAGTCTTCTTCACTTAGGGTTACTTGCACTATTATCTTTTGTAGGTTTGTCTTTGTCAGGTTCAATATCAAGAGGGAATACACAAAAGGGAAATCAAATAAGGCTGAGGGAAAATCACACCGCTAATTAATATATCGATTCAGGAAGGACGTGCGCTCGCGTCGGCCGTTTCACGTGCCCCTTTTATTACTTCTCGACAACTACTACTCCGACCGCTCGCGCGGGGTGTTCGCACAAGACTCTAAACTAGTCGGGGTTGCCATATATGAACAAACATAGCCCCCGCCCTAAACATCTAATGTTTACGAGAAAATGGGAGTAGCTAACTAATAGGTAGACGAACTAATTTGGTTAAGGCTCTCTTTAGGATACCTGTCGATGTCTTAACATCGACCCACACGCACAACGCTATCTTTACCAGGATAAATTTGGGAAATGCGACCACGTCGCCACTGTAAAGGGGGTAAATTATCATCTTTGATGAGGACTAGCTCGCCTACTGTTGGAGGATTCACTGGATCAGTCCACTTCTGCCTAGTCTGCAGAGTGTATAGGTACTCTAACTGCCACCGCGACCAAAAATGTTGAGTTATCTGTTGCACTACTTGAAAACGGGTTAAACGATTAATTTTTACATTGTTATAGGGATACTCCGGCAAAGCACTAAGAGGTTGGCCAATCAAAAAATGACCAGGCGTCAAAACTTCTAGATCGTTAGGGTCATAGATAAGGGACATAACGGCCGGGAATTTAATACCGCTTCAATTTTAGCCACTAGCAGTTTAACGTGTAATTTAACAGTAGGCAATAATATAAGGGGATTGGGTGAGATATTAAGGCAAGGGGAGGGGGGAGTAATACAAGTATCTAGCTATGTGGGTCTATCTGCCCTATTATAGGAATTATCGCGATATCTTATATTATTTTCAACCTGTCTAGGTTGGGGCGGAGCATTTCTCTGGGGGGAGAAGCCTCTCTGGGAATGTCGTTGGGGGGAGCGCTGGAGTTGCGAAGGGGAATATTTCTTATGCTGGCCCCCGCCCATATGGGGACCGCGGGTAGAAGAAGGACAGGTACGCGGATAATGCGTTTATTAAATTTGGAATTACAATTATAATTGCGATTGGATGAGGTGGGATACATTGGGTTACGGGAATCATTAAAACATAGCATAGTGTGATGGGATGAGCGACCGCAGGTTGAACATTTGTAGTCCCGCTTGCACATAAGAATTGAATGTTTGTCCAAACACCTATAACATAACCGGGAATGTTTTACAAATCTCGATCTTTCTCTAGGATTCATAGCTCTAAATTCGGGACATTCACGGAGGTAATGGGAAGAGGAAGCACACAGGTAACATTTTTTACTATTATTTATTACAGGTAACATTTTTTGTCTATTATTTAATATAGGGGAGGGAGGAGCCGCAAAGTAAGTATGGTTAGGTACAGTACTTTTAAATTTCGTCAGGTTAGAATCTACAAGGGAGGTGTTGCCAACGTTGTCATGGTGACGACATTCGTCTTCCAAAAAGGTAATAAGATTTTTAAAGGTAGGTAATTCATCAGCGTCACCGCCATAACAACGCTCAAAACGGGATTTCAAATCAGAGGGAAGCTTAGTCAAACATATATGTACTAACATATAAGACCATGAGGAGACGGGTAACTCTAAACGTTCTAAACAGCGATAGGCAGTTAACAAGGGGTTCAAAAAGGCCGCGCGCAAACCTGTAAATTTATTCGAAATCTCCGGCAGGGTAAGTATCTGGGTTATGTAGGTATCCAGCAAGAACCCGTGTATTGTGATACCGCTGTTTCAACAACTCACGAGCAACTTCATAGTTGCCTTCTTCAATTTTTAAATGTAGCAACAACCGCTTAGGTCATCTGCTAAGGATCCAACCAAGTACTGTAATTTCATTGTGGGGGTTAAATGGTGTTGGGAATCTACTACACTGTCAAACTGATCAATAAACTTATACAGGAGTCAGGACGTCCATCAAACTTAGGGATAGGTAAATCAGGTAATCTATTATAAGGAGTTCGCTCAGTAATATTTTTATTACTCATTCTTACGGGTGTACTGGCCATGACAGGATCAACTACGGGAGCAGGTGGGCACAACTCTGACTGACGCACCCGGAGGTCGTCTATTTTCTTATTTACTAAACGCACTTCTTTTTTTACATAACTAATTTCTTGGTAATCGATAGCCGGGTCTAACCCACCCAGGAGCAGTGAGGACGCGGTTACAAATGAAGGTACAATGAGAATCTAAATCCTTGAACCTAACTAATAATCTAGGTATTTCAGAAGTACCAAGAAGTTCCGAGGTATCGGTAATCCAATCGGAAACAAAGCGTATCACACCTATATTTTTTCTATATTCCGCGCTTCCGTAAATAAGGAACATTTTACTGTTTCATCATGAGTAGCCATTTTAAATTATCAAGTAACAATAAGTGAACTAAAATATTAAAAATTAATAAACGCGTAATAAACAATGAACCCACTAACAACGGGCGAGATCAGAAATCAAGTAAACAAATAACTCAACTAAAATATTAAAAAAAAATAATAAACACGTAATAAACAATGAATCCACAACGACGGGCGAGATAAGAAACCAGTTACGGTCGAGGTCAGGGACGCGTCGAGTCGGCGATCTACTTATATCGCAATATAACAAAATAATAAATAAAAAAAAGGGTAACAATAAAAGTGTAGGGATAATATTTTAAAGTAAGTAAGTTTTTTAAGGAAATTATATTAAAATATTTTAACTAACTTCAATTATAATTTAAAACGGGAGAGGTAATAACGTATAGGCGTAATATTATAAAATATATGTAACCATATTATGTGTATTTATTATATTTTATATTTAATATATAAAATTATATTCAATATTTATTTATATATTTTACACATTATACATTCACCCTACACAATTATATATTCAATATTATATGTATAAAAATTTCATATAATATTATTTATAATAAAATATAATTCACGAGCATACTCGAATGAAACGCGTAGTATGCGGCAAGGCGAGCGACGTTACGATTCTACCCGCGACTGCGTTATATTTTTTTAAACAACTCGATGCGAACACGTTTTAAAAGGTTAGGAAATCAAGTAAATTATATTGTAATTATGCGTTAGGTACCAAATTAAGAGCCAAAATACCAAAACGGGAGAATAACACTATAATCAAGGGAAACTCAGAGGCATGAAACCACGCTCTGCTACCAGAAATGTATATAGTATATAGTGAATATAATGAACTGCGTTCTGCTACCAAAAATATATATTTTAGGGGGTAGGGTTATGCCGCAATTGTGGAAGCGTGCTGAGGGGTAGCTTATTTATTAATTCTTTACCTTATAGTCGGTCTTAGGATAATAGAAATTGTACAGTACCTTATCTTCATAATTCACAACACAAACACTGATTGTTCACGGCCGCCATGGAATGTTTTCACATTAGTCTTCTTCACTTAGGGTTACTTGCACTATTATCTTTTGTAGGTTTGTCTTTGTCAGGTTCAATATCAAGAGGGAATACACAAAAGGGAAATCAAATAAGGCTGAGGGAAAATCACACCGCTAATTAATATATCGATTCAGGAAGGACGTGCGCTCGCGTCGGCCGTCCTCACGTGCCCCTTTTACTACTTCTCGACAACTACTACTTCCGACCGCTCGCGCGGGGTGTTCGCACAAGACACTAAACTAGTCGGGGATGCCATATATAAACAAACAATATATATATATATATATATATATATACAAGTGTTACTGTATATGTGCCCTGTATGTCTGTTTGTCACACTATTCATAGTGATGATTTTCTTGTATTTATTAAAATAAATTTATATAATTAAAGTAAATTTTAATTTGATTTCATCTATTCAATAATTAGATTATAAATTGGACACAATTTACTTTCGACCAGTAATTTCTGTATTCCACTGCTTATACCCGTCTCAATTAATTTAAATGGGTCGTATTACAGCGCCTTTATCGTGAAAATCTCGTATTATATTTTGTTATTGACCAATTAATTCAGAAACGGCCTTCCTTTTGTTGAAAACAAAAGTTTCACTCCTTTAACTACAGTTATTTAGAAGTTTATTCAAGTGTCTTCATTGAAAGTAACGTTTTATAGCTTGGATTATGGGTTTTTATATTTTTTTTCAGTATATTTTAGTGTACTTTTAGTAAGGCGGTCCTAGATATAAATAACACTTAATCAATAAACATAGTCCAAATATTAATATGTATGTGAGTCCTACAAGTCTATGCATACACAGTGTGAAATTTTCATGAAAAACAAACCAATATAATAACTAAGCTTTTTATATATTATCATTAAAAAATAAATTGAGTGTATTCATTCAAATGTATACATAAACATTCAAAGTAAAACAAAAATCACTTGCTTCATTAAATGCTTAGTATTTCCATTATGAAATTAAACAATGATCATCGTAATTTAAGAGGTATTCATTAGAAATGCTCGAAGCGGAATTTATTCAGGACTAAGAAGTAACAAAACTTTACTAATTTGTTTCGTCGAGTGTTGGTCTGCCGGTTGGTTTATTTTGATGTGCTTATTTTATAAATACAGAAATGTTCCAAGATATTAAAACGAACAGCTATTGATATAGTCTGTCTCTAGGATATAAATTAGTCTTTTTGGTTATTTTTGTTTAATGAACTTTTGAAGTACACAATTATTATTATTATATTTTTGACGTGACAACGTCTTAAATTAGGTTGCGGCTCGGAGTCACTCATGAAAATGTGTAACGCCCGGTAACGTTACGATGAGTCACCGAACTTTGATCGGTCGGATTCGATTCGGATCGGAAAATGTGGAGATTAGATTCGTCATTTACAAGGGTGACATATGCATGACTGACGATACTTGCTTCACCGCTAATACTAGCTTCAAGTTTATACTCGGTGCTGTATATATTCATCCAGGACCTAGTATGCAGGATATTGGAATGTTACTATGGCAAGGACTCGGTCCGTACATTCACAACAGCCAGTACGTGCCACCGTTCGCGCAAGTTGATTCTAGTATAACTATTCTTCTGTGTGGTGATTTTAACAAAAACGTAAAGTCTGACAACTCGTTACTTAATTTCATGAAATATGTGTATAATCTTGATTGCGTATCAAACGTTTCTAAGTCAACTACGTTAAAAGGAACAACCATCGACTTGACTTTCGCAAGACACATTACAGCAGAAACATTTCTTTTCATTTCATATTTCTCCTATCATCGTTCTATTCTCAACAAAATCACTCAATAGGAATAAGTTAAGTTTAAGTTTACATGTACAATGTTTTAGTAAACAAAATATATTTTCTATAGTTAAAATTTGTGCAATTCTTATTTTACTCAATTCCTTGTTCCTATTGTGCAATTTAATAATATTCATATCAATAAATATTCTACTGAGAAAAAGACGTTGTCACGTAAAATCTTCGCCCGTAAAACCGGCTTTACAGGCAACCATTGTTTTTATGTCTTCACATTTTATCACGTACATGGCAGAGTAGGCAGAGATAACTGCAGGAACCATAGGAACCTAGTGTTAAACACTCCTTTGCTTAGACCCTGCTTTCTCTCTCCGTTTTCCGCCTTTTTGGAGGCATTGCGTGTTGAGTGGTGGAATTCAACGCCGCACTTTGCCTAGTTTCCAGAGCGAATAAAATGAAAATAGATAAGTCGATCTCCCTGGGTGGGAATCGAACTCACAAACCGTCGTGTTTACAGGTAGACGCTACGACTCTGCGCCACCACGATTATTGCTGCGTATATAATATTTTTAATTTAGTTTTATTACATCAACTTAATGTATACTAGTGGTTACTCGGGCAAATGCGCTTCTTTTTATTAACCTAACACTTTATAGTTATGGTAAAGTTGAAAACTTGGTTTTGTTAAAATACAGAATTTGAGACTGAAAAAAGTGCGCGCAAACGTTTTTCAAGTAAATTCTATAGAAGTGTAGTGTAGAAATCGTTAAAGCAATTATTAATTGAACTTTTCAAGTTCGGCATCGGCCAAAATTTTTATCAATTCGGCTTTTTGAAATCTTTTAAAACGGTACTAAAAGTAAAATTCAAATCAAAAACTCGCCTCACTTAAGTGTGAGCAATTAAAACTGCGTTTACAAATAATTTACTATATATATGAAACTTCCCTTTCAATAATTTTATTACTGAAAACCGCATTTGAATCTTATGTGTCATTGTAAAACATCAAGAGTGTATTTAATACTATTGTTATATAATAAAGCTTAAGCTAAAGCAAACATTAAATAGCTACAGAGATTTGTAGACATGACACTTCTAAAAGCATTCAAAACGTTCGACTTCGTTCGTTCAAAACGAACGACGTTCGAGACGTGGTGATGCCAGACCCGAAGCTGGTATTTTTCAGGGAAGCGATATAATATTTACTACTACCATACTAATATTTAACAGGGAATTAGTCCCAGGAAATCAGCCATTATATATTTTACTATGACATCAGGATAATTTTTACGTTCAGACACCTGGTTAACTAGATCTGCCAGAATAGAATATGTGATGAAAAGATTAGGTATTTCTTTAATGGTTTAGTGTCATTTGGTTTTAGCGTTCATTCAAACTCTTTTGATACGAAGCTAGTTTTTTTAAAAAAAAACTGTTATTATTATTTTCTATGTTCTTCATTAATGAAATAGCTAACATTTTGTATAAATAATAAATTTAAAACTTTTATAAGCTTTCTTAGCCATCGCGTGCAATTTCCATTAACCAAAGTAGAAAAAGAATATGACATTTCATTATAAATTTCTTCACAAATGCAAATTCAAAAGTGTAATTGTTATAAAATTTACTGAATTATATTGAAATCACTATTTTTAAAAGAAATTACTTTTAAATGCCACACATTTAACTAATTTTGTTCTATATTAAATTTTCTTTTCCAGATTCACTATTTCTTGCAATAATACAATACTTTGATTTGCATAGTTTATCATTTAGTATAATTCAGTGGGCGGTGAAATTCCCCTTACTAGAAGGGTAGTCCCACGACGTTGGCTTGAACCCACGGCCATCGTATTTACATTTAGAAGTTGTACCACTCTACCATAATGACCTTAATTTCATGATTGTAAAGAAAGACAATAACATATATTTATTGTTGTCTCTTTCACACATATATTGCTAGCTGAC
Organism: Dione vanillae; assembly: GCA_037178615.1. NCBI lineage: Eukaryota > Metazoa > Arthropoda > Insecta > Lepidoptera > Nymphalidae > Dione > Dione vanillae. Next base: position 8,583 of record JAZFAU010000201.1, read on the forward strand.
GTTTTCTAGTAATAAAAGGCGGCTTTAGGTCATTTTTAACACCATGTGCTTTTTATTATACCATTTGTTGCTAAAATTACATGAAATATTTGTACTGATTATGATAGTTCGTGATAAATTATGAAATTTTTGATTGGACATATAATTTGCATATATTCCATACTGATTCATTATTGTATACTTCCTATAACTGGTTCAAATTGAAGAAATCTTTTTTCTAAGTTATAAGTGTATATCTAAGCTCTGTTACATAACCATCTTTCAATAAAATTATCTTGGGTGAGCGAGTCAGGTGTTATTTAGAACGTTAGTTATTTTATTTTTAGCACAGGGTTATACGTTAAATATACAAATATTACAAGTTTAAAAATGTAATACCTATCATTCGTAGTTAATACATTAGACCTAACCGGATACGAATGGGTTTAAATTCTCTCCAGGCCATATTTATGGGTTTGGGAGGATCTTCAAGGGACTTTTTCATATTTTTTTATTAGGTAAAGTGGTATTTTAGATAAAATTTAAAAAAAAATCTTTATAAAAATTTAGCATATTATTATCACATATTACATCTCTCTTCACCAAAAACTACTTTCACCCTCTTTAATAATAGTGGGGACATACATTGGTAAATTAGAAAAGTTACGCAAAGCACAAGTAGCTTCTTGGCAGCCTTGTGCCGGCTTTAATTAAAACTTGTTCTACACTGTCATACTGTTAGATTTACCCTGCATTATAAGATTTTAATTTTATAATGTGATTTTTGACTTGGACACAGTAAGCCTAAATATTTTTTCAAACATATATCTTTTACAATTTATATTAATATATAAAGAAGAAGACGTTAATTAATAGAATAACGACAGCGTGTCGGTTGTGGGTTCGATTCCCACTCAGAGAGAATGAATTACGTGGTTGGCGTTGAGTTCCGTCACTTACCACTCAATGCGATGTATTGCCAAAGCGAATGCCTGTCTACGCTATTTTTTGTACAAATTTGTATTAATTATATTTTCAATTTATTTAAGTCATAAGTTTAAAATAAAAAAGTTGTACCTACCGATAAAGCTTTACGAAAATTCATATTCAAATAGAACCAAAGTCGTCAAATTAGCATACATTGGCGCGGATCAATGCCTCTAAATCAAGAGTGAGTTACGCCGCGGCATTCAGATTTCAGATAACGTGGAAAAGGTAATATTTCACACACGCTTAACGATATATGTTACATATGTATATATGTGTATATATGTATGCTCAAACGATTTATGTTTCCAAACCAACATATGTATGTGCGTCGTATGTTTTATGGTTTTTTTTAAATGTCAAGTAATATTTACATTGCATATAAATAATTTTTTACAATATGAAAAGAACCGAATATACAAATACCTAAAAGACGCAAAAAACTGTTTATAATTTTATTGTGTCATATATAAAGTATATTGATGCTAAAACTAAACACTAAAGACATGGTCAGGAGTAAAATTAGGTCATACTTAAAGAAATTCTTCATATGACAAGCGTAGAGACGGAGGCATTGCATAAAATTAAATCTGTAAGATTTATTGAACGTTTTACAAATTCAACGAGCTTGTAAAATGCTAAATAAATTCGAAATCCATTTCCATCCCCCAAATGCACTTTGTATCGTTTTTCTGACTATAGTAAACCGGATATTGTGCTCATATCGGTAAAAATAAGATAATTCTGTAAAAGCACATTGGGTAAAAACACAGACAGAAAGTAATACGTAATAAAACATCAGTGGAGATCAAAAAGTCGATAATTGTATAAGTTTTATTATAATTATATACACTAAAGCTTTATAACATGTTTACTTAAAACGCTAAGTTTATAAGTTATGACAAGTTAAACTAAATATATAATAAAAGAAGAATATTATAAAAATAAATATATCTAGAAATTAAATATACAAGTGCAATTTTTGAAACTAGCATATGATAAAAATGATATTCTATTCAGTTTTGCTGCATAATATAATTTGGACGTACATATATATCAGGCGCCAAGAAGTCTGGCTTCCAATCCAATAGTCCAGTTCAATCTCTAGGATCCGACTATTTTCCATTCGCATTACGTGCTATCGGTTTGTTACAGTGGACCCAATCTTTTATCAAGTAGGAAATCCTTACTTACGCGTTTTAAAGAAATGCTAGTCTTTTCCATGTAATTTCAAATTTTAAAAAATCTAAACATAAAGCTATATATATATATATATATATATATATATATATATATATATATATATATATATATATATATATATATATATATATATATATATATATATATATATATATATATATATATATATATATATATATATATATATATATATATATATATATATATATATATATATATATATATATATATATATATATATATATATATATATATATATATATATATATATATATATATATATATATATATATATATATTTATATATATATATATATATTTATATATATATATATATATATATATATATATATATATATATATATATATATATATATATATATATATATATATATATATATATATATATATATATATATATATATATATATATATATATATATATATATATATATATATATATATATACATATATATATATTTATTGTATTAAGTGTTTAAAATGGCGTTAAATTTACCGAGTGATAATCGATCGATATTTAAACAAACATGGTGAAGATGCGCAACCACTGCCTGTAAACGCGAAGGTTTGCGGGTTGAACTCCCACTCGGAGAGATTAGATTATATTATTTATATTTTCTTTGCTTTGGCAACTAGTTAAGCGCGGCGTTGAGTTCCGGCACTCAACATGTAATGCCTCTAGAAAGACGAAGAAAAGTGGGCAACGAACCATCTTAACGCTAGGTACACATGGTTTCTGTCGTTCCTTCTGCCTACCCTGCTTAAAGTGGTACAAGGTGTTAAGCTATGTATAATTTTTCACGCTCTAGGAAGGCAAAATCCGGTGTTAAATATCGCCACTTCATACATTCGTACAGCGTAAACCGAGTAGGAAATCAATCTTTTATTCGGAGAAAACGGAGACAAGTGCCTGGTCACTAAATTCGTTGCTGATATTGATATGCAAGAAAAAGCGTCTTATATTTTTACTCTTTAATATTAAAACACATTATACTGAAGACTTGTAATGAAAATGTGAGGACGAACGTAAAAAAAGAAAATTTCAATGCAGCTCGAGCGACTTCCAATCTGCCATAAACTTCATTTAAGACCGCTGTAATAGGGTTCCGAGAAAATTTTTCCGCTCGATGCAGTTTACTAGCGTTCTCACTAATAAGTATTTTAGTTAAGAAAATTGGTCTAATAAAATGTTTTGCCATCGTGGTTACTTACCACTGACAACTGACCACTGTTGACTTGTGACCACTCTTTGTTATTAATTCTATTTTTATTGGTCGCTTTGAAAAGAGTATGTGAGGTGTTAAGCTACGCAAATGAATAGGAAATGTTTGGAGACCGCCCATGAATAAAATTGTCTCTTTGCTTACCGTCCTTTATTAGTAATAAGATAGAGCCTTAAAAGGACATGAAATTGGCATTTTTATTTGTTAAACACTTTGTCCAATCTGTGATTTTGACTGGATTAAATTAGACAAAAATTTGCGCATAGACTTAAACATTCTTAAGTCACAGTAATTAGGCAAAGCTTGGCGTTGAGTTCCGCTACTCTACACGCAATACCTCAAAAAAGGAAAAAAGCAGGGACGGAGAAAGCAGGGACTAAACAACAAAGTTTCTTAACAACAGGTTCCCATGATCACTGCAGTTCCCTCTCTCAAAAAAAAAATTAAAGTGTAGGAAGCAACTGATAAGTCATACAAATAATATTACAGTAAAGCCATTAGACTTATCAGACACATCCTGTTACTTAAAATGAGTTGAAATAACCTATACCAAAACGGCCACCGCATGATACAATTTCCTCAGTTCCACAGTGTATTGGGAAGTAATAGAATTGCAATTTAGAACAAGGTTTAATTAAAGTTTGTATGGCGCTGATGGAAGCCACTTATGTCGTTATATTGGCTAGACGATAGATATACTAATATATTTGTACATATTTAGTGATTCTAATGCAGTATAATCCAGTATATTTGTAATATACGTCATGTAAGACACAACTCACTACTTTAGTATTATGTGGAGGTTCAATATATCTTTATGATAAGGATTTACACCGCAGTCGACCAATTTATCTAACTCAAAAATATCTGAAGTCCTTAAATTCTTTCAAGCATGAGGGATATTTGTCTAAATAGACATAATTAACGTATGTATAATACGTAACGTATGTATAACGTACGTAAATAGACATAATTAACGATACATATAGATATATATGTTCTAATTTATATATATTCACTTGCAAGTACCATATATACATTAAATGTAATTGAACTTTTGTACTGCTTTCAAAGCGGCGATTATGTGTTTATCTGAGTAAAATTACATTCTATATTTGAAATAACCTTTTAACCAGAAAGGAAACACATGTTACGTTGAGTTCTTTTGCTTATAATTTACACTAAACCGATATAATCGACAAGAAAACTCAGTTTCCTTCTTTTGATCAGCGTAAACACATAAAAGCTATTCAAAAGCCGGCATCGTTATATTTCATCCAATTATTTTGTATAAATTTAGCACGTTATTTTAGCCATTAATATGTCTTAGTGGAAATGAACAAGCACGTCCTTAGATGAGTGACGAATGAGTGGGAAAAAATATATATGATGCACTAGTGAATTCTAAGAGAGGTAAGGGGAGATCTAGATTGAATTTGAAAAACAGAGTGTTAAAGACATTAGAGCTGTGATACATGAATAGCATGAGGATCCTCGGAGGTAATGTATGAGGAGGCTAATGATAGTGGGAGAGGCAAAAGGGATATGTAGTGTAGCACAAAGCTGAACCCGCTGTTACTTTAGCGCGAAGGAGCTCTTTCTGCGGTGAAACTATACCCACTACGTCTCTTAAGAAGAAATGGATCTCATATTGGGGCCCTCAAGGATCTTTACGGATTTCTCCATACTCATGACACTAGCAATGACAGGATTCCCATAAAGGTTTTCATTTTTGATAAAAAATATAATCCAATTTCATAAGAACAACGATCAGAATCTAATAGTACTAGTTCAAGAGTATACTTCGAGAACCGCAATATTAACATGTCAACCACTAGGCTTCCACAATATGGTCTTTCAAGATTTTCAACTAACGCAAAATAGGCACGCAGACGTCGAGGAGTTGCGGAAACTAATAAAGCAATTAAAAAAATGTAAGAGACATAAAGCAATTAAAAAAATGTAAGAGACATAACCAAACAATAACTAAGATAAATTTAAGATATCGCAACCGTCATCAAGAAACTTCTACCGTTTCTCAAATTCAAGAGAACCCAGTTACTTCCAAAATTTCCCTTATAAATTAAATATCGTAAGCCAATGTTCTATGAAACATTCAATGTAATGAACTCGAAAAGTTTGCTGCATCTCTCTACCCATTTATTCGCGCCGAGTTTCCAGCGATGGTTTATAAATGAAAGTAAACTTAAATTGCGACTACCATTGTTCGAAGACAAGCAAATTTACTCGTTGCAAATGAATACCAAAGCAAAAGTTAGGAGGTTATTTTTAGTAAACTACTACGTCATCCACATATTATGTAAGGCTTAATAATGTTGAAATACAAATCTGTTACATTGTTATTTAATATGATATAATATCAATAATCTTAATTTTCATTATCTCTAGTTATTTTGATGAATGAAACACTAAAATAGTTCGTGCATTTATATTTATAATAATACTTAACTTAGGATTGAAGTACTTATACTTGCACAATTCCCTCGATTATTCTTATTATAAAAGTTTGTTTGTTTTAAAAAAGATTCTTCTCAAGATTTTTAAATGTCCTCAGCATTTAATTTTGTTCATCAAATTCTTATTTAAAACGAAAGATTTGTTATACATTTATTACAATAGCGTACTTACTTGATTCAAATAAAAAAAATGGCTCCATTACCATTCAAAGGAAAGTAGGCAATTCTAAGCCACAAAAAAATACACTTCGATAGTTTCGGTTCACCGATATATATTGAGTACGTACATAAAGATATTGAGTTTCTATTGGCATTGAAATTGCAATAAAATAAACTGTTCCTACAATATATTTGATCTTACTTAATAAAACATTTTTGTGTGCAAAATAACAGGAAATATAGTAAAACTTTCATGACTTTATAAATATAGCGTTCTCTTTTTTCGTTTAAGCAAAAAATTCTTTCCGCCTGAATTCGAAACATTGTACGCTTAGCGGCGATATTTAACACCGGATTTTGCTTTCATAGAGCGTGAAAAATTATACATAGCTTAACACTTTGTACCACTTTAAGCAGGGTAGGCAGAAGGAACGACAGAAAACATGTGTACCTAGTGTTAAGATGCTTCGTTGCCCACTTTTCTTCGTCTCTCGAGAGGCTTTCTTTTTTTGTGGCTTAGAATTGCCTACTTTCCTTTGAATGGTAATGGAGCCATTTTTTTTTATTTGAATCAAGTAAGTACGCTATTGTAATAAATGTATAACAAATCTTTCACTTTTAAATAAGAATTTGATGAACAAAATTAAATGCTGAGGACATTTGAAAATCTTGAGAAGAATCTTTTTTAAAACAAACAAACTTTTATAATAAGAATAATCGAGGGAATTGTGCAAGTATAAGTACTTCAATCTTAAGTTAAGTATTATTATAAATATAAATGCACGAACTATTTTAGTGTCTCATTTATCAAAATAACTCGAGATAATGAAAATTACGATTATTGACATTATATCATATTAAATAACAATGTAACAGTTTTGTATTTCAACCTTATCAAGCCTTACATAATATGTGGATGACGTAGTAGCTTATTAAAAATAACCTCCTAACTTGTGCTTTGGTATTCATTTGCAACGAGTAAATTTGCTTGTCTTCGAACAATGGTAGTCGCAATTTAAGTTTACTTTCATTTATAAACCATCGCTGGAAACTCGGCGCGAATAAATGGGTAGAGAGATGCAGCAAATTTTTCGAGTTCATTACATTGAATGTTTCATAGAACATTGGCTTACGATATTTAATTTATAAGGGAAATTTTGGAAGCAACTGGGTTCTCTTGAATTTTAGAAACGATAGAAGTTTCTTGATGACGGTTGCGATATCTTAAATTTATCTTAGTTATTGTTTGGTTATGTCTCTTACATTTTTTTAATTGCTTTATTAGTTTCCGCAACTCCTTTTGAAAATAAAATCTTGAAAGACCATATTGTGGAAGCCTAGTGGTTGACATGTTAATATTGCGGTTCTCGAAGTATACTCTTGAACTAGTACTATTAGATTCTGATCGTTGTTCTTATGAAATTGGATTATATTTTTTATCAAAAATGAAAACCTTTATGGGAATCCTGTCATTGCTAGTGTCATGGGTATGGAAAAATCCGTAAAGATCCTTGAGGGCCTCAATATGAGACCCATTTCGTCTCAAGAGACGTAGTGGGTATAGTTTCACCGCAGAAAGAGCTCCTTCGCGCTAAAGTAACAGCGGGTTCAGCTTTGTGCTACACTACATATCCCTTTTGCCTCTCCCACTATCGTTAGCCTCCTCATACATTACCTTTGAGGATCCTCATGCTATTCATGTATCACAGCTCTAGTGTCTTTAACACTCTGTTTTTCAAATTCAATCTAGGCCTCCCCTTACCTCTCTTAGAATTCACTAGTGCATCATATATATTTTTTTCCACTAATTCGTCACTTATCTAAGGACGTGCTTGTTCATTTCCACTAAGACATATTAAAGTCTAAAATAACGTGCTAAATGTATATAAAATAATTGGATGAAATATAACGATGCCGGCTTTTGAATAGCTTTTATGTGTTTACGCTGATCAAAAGAAGGAAACTGAGTTTTCTTGTCGATTATATCGGTTTAGTGTAAATTATAAGCAAAAGAACTCAACGTAACATGTTTTTCCTTTCTGGTTAAAAGGTTATTTCAAATATAGAATGTAATTTTACTCAGATAAACACATAATCGACGCTTTGAAAGCAGTACAAAAGTTCAATTACATTTAATGTATATATGGTACTTGCAAGTGAATATATATAAATTAGAACATCTATACTTATATATGTATCGTTAATTATGTTTATTTAGACAAATATCCCTCATATTTGAAAGAATTTAAGGACTTCAGATATTTTTGAGTTAGATAAATTGGTCGACTGTGGTGTAATGATCCTTATCATAAAGATATATTGAACCTCCACATAATACTAAAGTAGTGAGTTGTATCTTATATAACATATATTACAAATATACTGGATTATACTGCATTAGAATCACTAAATATGTACAAATATACTAGTATATCTATCGTCTAGCCAATGTAACGACATAAGTGGCTTCCATCAGCGCCATACAAACTTTAATTAAACCTTGTTCTAAATTGCAATTCTATTACTTCCCAATACACTGTGGAACTGAGGAAATTGTATCATGCGGTGGCCGTTTTGGTATAGGTTATTTCAACTCAGTTTAAGTAACAGGATGTGTCTGATAAGTCTAATGGCTTTACTGTAATATTATTTGTATGACTTATCAGTTGCTTCCTACACTTTAATTTTTTTTTTGAGAGAGGGAACTGCAGGGATCATGGGAACCTGTTGTTAAGACACTTTGTTGTTAGTCCCTGCTTTCTCCGTCCCTACTTTTTTCCTTTTTTGAGGTATTGCGTGTAGAGTAGCGGAACTCAACGCCAAGCTTTGCCTAATTACTGTGACTTAAGAATATTTAAGTCTATGCGCAAATTTTTGTATAATTTAATCCAGTCAAAATCACAGATTGGACAAAGTGTTTAACAAATAAAAATGCCAATTTCATATCCTTTTAAGGCTCTATCTTATTATTAATAAAGCACGGTAAACAAAGAGATACTTTTATTCATGGGCGGTCTCCAAACATTTCCTATTCATTTGCGTAGCTTAACACCTCACATACTCTTCTCAAAGCGACCAATAAAAATAGAATTAATAACAAAGAGTGGTCACAAGTCAACAGTGGTCAGTTGTCAGTGGTAAGTAACCACGATGGCAAAACATTTTATTAGACCAATTTTCTTAACTAAAATACTTATTAGTGAGAACGCTAGTAAACTGCATCAAGCGGAAAAATTTTCTCGGAACCCTATTACAGCGGTCTTAAATGAAGTTTATGGCAGATTGGAAGTCGCTCGAGCTGCATTGAAATTTTCTTTTTTTACGTTCGTCCTCACATTTTCATTACAAGTCTTCAGTATAATGTGTTTTAATATTAAAGAGTAAAAATATAAGACGCTTTTTCTTGCATATCAATATCAGCATCGAATTTAGTGACCAGGCACTTGTCTCCGTTTTCTCCGGATAAAAGATTGATTTCCTACTCGGTTTACGCTGTACGAATGTATGAAGTGGCGATATTTAACACCGGATTTTGCCTTCCTAGAGCGTGAAAAATTATACATAGCTTAACACCTTGTACCACTTTAAGCAGGGTAGGCAGAAGGAACGACAGAAACCATGTGTACCTAGTGTTAAGATGGTTCGTTGCCCACTTTTCTTCGTCTTTCTAGAGGCATTACATGTTGAGTGCCGGAACTCAACGCCGCGCTTAACTAGTTGCCAAAGCAAAGAAAATATAAATAATATAATCTAATCTCTCCGAGTGGGAGTTAAACCCGCAAACCTTCACGTTTACAGGCAGTGGTTGCGCATCTTCACCATGTTTGTTTAAATATCGATCGATTATCACTCGGTAAATTTAACGCCATTTTAAGCATTTAATACAATATATATATATATATATATATATATATATATATATATATATATATATATATATATATATTTCCTACTTGATAAAAGATTGGGTCCACTGTAACAAACCGATAGCACGTAATGCGAATGGAAAATAGTCGGATCCTAGAGATTGAACTGGACTATTGGATTGGAAGCCAGACTTCTTGGCGCCTGATATATATGTTCGTCCAAATTATATTATGCAGCAAAACTGAATAGAATATCATTTTTATCATATGCTAGTTTCAAAAATTGCACTTGTATATTTAATTTCTAGATATATTTATTTTTATAATATTCTTCTTTTATTATATATTTAGTTTAACTTGTCATAACTTATAAACTTAGCGTTTTAAGTAAACATATTATAAAGCTTTAGTGTATATAATTATAATAAAACTTATACAATTATCGACTTTTTGATCTCCACTGATGTTTTATTACGTATTACTTTCTGTCTGTGTTTTTACCCAATGTGCTTTTACAGAATCATCTTATTTATACCGATATGAGCACAATATCCGGTTTACTATAGTCGGAAAAACGATACAAAGTGCATTTGGGAGATGGAAATGGATTTCGAATTTATTTAGCATTTTACAAGCTCGTTGAATTTGTAAAACGTTCAATAAACAATTGATCTGTAAAATTTAATTTTATGCAATGCCTCCGTCTCTACGCTTGTCATATGAAGCATTTCTTTAAGTATAACCTAATTTTACTCCTGACCATGTCTTTAGTGTTTAGTTTTAGCATCAATATACTTTATATATGACACAATAAAATTATAAACAGTTTTTTGCGTCTTTTAGGATTTCTTTTAGGAATCTTTAGTATATTCGGTTCTTTTTATATTGTAAAAAATAATTTATATGGAATGTAAATATTACTTGACATTTAAAAAAAGCCATAAAACATACGACGCACATACATATGTTGGTTTGGAAACATAAATCGTTTGAGCATACATATATACACATATATACATATGTAACATATATCGTTAAGCGTGTGTGAAATATTACCTTTTCCACGTTATCTGAAATCTGAATGCCGCGGCGTAACTCACTCTTGATTTAGAGGCATTGATCCGCGCCAATGTATGCTAATTTGACGACGTTGGTTCTATTTGAATATGAATTTTCGTAAAGCTTTATCGGTAGGTACAACTTTTTTATTTTAAACTTATGACTTAAATAAATTGAAAATATAATTAATACAAATTTGTACAAAAAATAGCGTAGACAGGCATTTGCTTTGGCAATACATCACATTGAGTGTTAAGTGACGGAACTCAACGCCAACCTTTGTCCTGTTACTAGAGCGAAGGAAATGAACGTAATTCATTCTCTCTGAATGGGAATCGAACCCACAACCGACATGCCATCGTTATTCTATTAATTAACGTCTTCTTTATATATTAAAATAAATTGTAAAAGATATATGTTTGAAAAAATATTTAGGCTTACTGTGTCCAAGTCAAAAATCACATTATAAAATTAAAATCTTATAATGCAGGGTAAATCTAACAATATGACAGTGTAGAACAAGTTTTAATTAAAACCGGCACAAGGCTGCCAAGAAGCTACTTGTGCTTTGCGTAACTTTTCTAATTTACGAATGTATGTCCCCACTATTACTAAAGAGGGTGAAAGTAGGTTTTGGTGAAGACAGATGTAATATGTGATAATAATATGCTAATTTTTTATAAAGAATTTTTATTTTTTTAAAATTTTACCTAATAAACCACTTTACCTAATAAAAAAATATGAAAAAGTCCCTTGAAGGTCCTCCCAAACCCATAAATATGGCCTGGAGAGAATTTGAACCCATTCGTATCCGGTTAGGTCTAATGTATTAACTACGAATGATAGGTATTACATTTTTAAACTTATAATATTTGTATATTTAGCGTATAACCCTGTGCTTAAAATAAAATAACTAACGTTTTAAATAACACCTGACTCGCTCACCCAAGATAATTTTATTGAAAGATGGTTATGATACTTATAACTTAGAAAAAAGATTTCTTCAATTTGAACCAGTTATAGTAGTATAGAATAATGAATCAATATGGAATATATGCAAATTACCTATATGTCCAATCAAAAATTACAATATTTGTCACGAATGATCATAATCAGTACAAATATTTCATGTAATTTTAGCACAAATGGTATAATAAAAAGCACATGGTGTTAAAAATGACCTAAAGCCGCCTTTTATTACTAGAAAACGTCAGCTAGCAATATATGTGTGAAAGAGACAACAATAAATATATGTTATTGTCTTTCTTTACAATCATGAAATTAGGGTCATTATGGTAGAGTGGTACAACTTCTAAATGTAAATACGATGACCGTAGGTTCAAGCCAACATCGTGGGACTACCCTTCTAGTAAGGGGAATTTCACCGCCCACTGAATTATACTAAATGATAAACTATGCAAAACGGAGTATTGTATTATTGCAAGAAATAGTGAATCTGGAAAAGAAAATTTATTATAGAACAAAATTAGTTAAATCTGTAGCATTTAAAAGTAATTTCTTTTAAAATTCTGCTTTGATTAATGGAAATTGCACGCGATAGCTAAGAAAGCTTATAAAAGTTTTAAATTTATTATTTATACATAATGTTAGCTATTTCATTTATGAAGAACATAGAAAAAAATTAATAACAGTCTTTTTTTAAAAAAACTAGCTTCGTATCAAAAGAGTTTGAATGAACGCTAAAACCAAATGACACTAAACCATTAAAGAAATACCTAATCTTTTCATCACATATTCTATTCTGGTAGATCTAGTTAACAAGGTGTCTGAACGTCTAAATAATCCTGTTGTCTTAGTAACATATATGAAAGTGCTGATTTCCTGGGACTCATTCCCTGTCAAATATTAGTATGGTAGTAGTAAATATTATATCGCTTCCCTGACCAATACCAGCTTCGGGTCTGGCATCACGTCTCGAACGCCTAAGTCCGTGTAACTATAGCCACGTTGTGACTGCTTTTAGTAGTGTCTTGTCTACGACTCTCTGTAGCTATTTAATGTTTGCTTTAGCTTAAGCTTTATTATATAACGTATACGATTAACGAAATACGATTGTATTAAATAAACTCTTGATGTTTTACAATGACATATCAGTAGTACATAGTGAATTATTTGTAAACGCAGTTTAATTGCACACACTTAAGTGAGGCGAGTTTTTGATTTGAATTTTACTTTTGGTACCGTTTTAAAGATTTCAAAAAGCCGAATTGATAAAAATTTTGGCCGATGCCGAACTTGAAAAGTTCAATTATCTATGGAATTTGCTAGAAAAACGTTTGCGCGCACTTTTTTCAGTCTCAAGTCTCAACTATAAAGTGTTAGGTTAATAAAAATAAGCGCATTTGCCCGAGTAACCGCTAGTATACATTAAGTTGATGTAATAAAACTAAATTAAAAATATTATATACGCAGCAATAATCGTGGTGGCGCAGAGTCGTAGCGTCTACCTGTAAACACGACAGTTTGTAGGTTCGATTCCCACTCGGGGAAGATGGATTTATCTATTTCCATTTTATTCGCTCTGGAAACTAGGGGTTGAATTTTACCACTCAACACGCAATGCCTCCAAAAAGGCGGAAAACTGAGAGAGAAAAAGCAGAGACTAAGCAAAGGAGTGTCTTAACACTAGGTTCCTATGGTTCCCTCCGCCTACTCTGCCGTGTACGGGATAAAACGTGAAGACATAAAAATATAAATAATAATAATTGTGTACTTCAAAAGTTCATTAAACAAAAATAACCAAAAAGATAAATTCATATCCTATAGACCGACTATATCAATAGCTGTTCGTTTTAATATCTTTGGACCATTTCTGTATTTATAAAATAAGCACATCAAAAATAAACCAACCGGCAGACCAACACTCGACGAAACAAATTAGTAAAGTTTGTTACTTCTTACTCCTGAATAAATTCCGCTTCGAGCATTTCTAATGAATACCTCTTAAATTACGACGATCATTGTTTAATTTCATAATGGAAATACTAAGCATTTAATGAAGCAAGTGATTTTTATTTTACTTTGAATGTTTATGTATACATTTGAATGAATACACTCAATTTATTTTTTAATGATAATATATAAAAAGCTTGGTTATTATATTGGTTTGTTTTTCTTGAAAATTTCACACTGTATGCATAGACTTGTAGGACTCACTTACATATTAATATTTGAGACTATGTTTATTGATTAAGTGTTATTTATATCTAGGAGCGTCTTACTAAAAGTACACTAAAATATACTAAAAAAATATAAAAACGCATAATCCAAGCTATAAAACGTTACTTTCAATGAAGACACTTGAATAAACTTCTAAATAACTGTAGTTAAAGGAGTGAAACTTTTGTTTTCAACAAAAGGAAGGCCGTTTCTGAATTAATTGGTCAATAACAAAATTTAATACGAGATTTTCACGATAAAGGCGCTGTAAATACGACCCATTTAAATTAATTGAGACGGGTATAAAGCAGTGGAATACAGAAATTACTGGTCGAAAGTAAATTGTGTCCAATTTATAATCTAATTATTGAACTTCAAATAGATGAAATCAAATTAAAATTTACTTTAATTATATAAATTTATTTTAATAAATACAAGTAAATCATCACTAAGAATAGTGTGACAAACAAACATACAGGGCACACATACAGTAAGACATATATATATATATATATATATATATATATATATATATATATATATATATATATATATATATATATATATATATATATATATATATATATATATATATATATATATATATATATATATATATATATATATATATATATATATATATATATATATATATATATATATATATATATATAACCTAAATACTACACTATAACGGAGTGTCTTTACACTAGGTTGCAGTTCCCTCTGCGTACCCTGCCATGTGCGGGATAAAAGCGTAAAAGCGTGAATATACTAAGTAAACATCGTATTAAGTTGAGTGTTTTAAATATAAATAATTTTTTTACATTTTAATAGGAATTTGGATTTTGTCACTAAAAAAATGTCCTGTCAGCAACATTATTAAAATAACCTTTACATTTTTTACATAATACTATTGTACGTTTAACATTCATTTGTTACTACACTCTATGAGCAAATATTGAAAATACTTTAACTTAAAATAATTTATTATTATTGTAACAATTATATGGTAGATTTCTTTCAAATTGTTGCTCGCTTACTTCCGCTTGCTTATCTCGCCAATATTTTTTTACCTAACGTTAAGACACTTCGTAGTGCTTATCAAAGCCTAAGACTCTATACGAGGGTCAAACTGAAAGTTTTTAGAACTGGCAACTTAAAAGCATTATATTAAAAAAATAAGTTTAAATTTTGAAAATAGAACTCTTTACCAATAATATTGAGTATACATTTCATTCATTTGTCATTTGTTTTACGATTTGGCGGCAAATTGAAAATTGTCTGTGCACGTCAGAATGAATTTAAGCCGAGAAAATTTTCGTGCAATGATTTTTTATGACTTTCGATGTCATATAAGTCAACAAGAAAGTTATGATAGACTTCGATTGGCTTTTCACGATGAAGCCCCATCTCATGCCACAGTTTACAACTGGTTTAATGAATTCAAACGTGGTCGAACTAATCTCACCGATGATTTGCGTGAGGGACGGCCTTCTACAGCGACGACTGAAGATAATGTCACGTATGAAAATTCGAAAATTGTACCAAGAATATAAGCAAGAAAGCTTCAAAGAAAGTCTACTCTCTTTCCAATATTCAAATTGATACAAGTAAAGCTTGTCGGTTTGTATACGTAAAATCTCGAATAAGAAATATGAATTCCATTGCGGTAATAGCGCTTTCCCTAGGCACTATTTGCATTTGTATACGATATTGCCTTATAGTTGAAGTGTTTTATGTTTTTATGAAAATGCGTTTTGGAAATATATAATGTTATCTATCTGTTATTTTTTTAATATCGCGCTTTATTCCGTAAGGCAGGATGGAGAAACAAAGGGCACTCATTACTGATTTTGAATTTTCCACTCGATTTGAAAACATTCTACATTCAATGAAGGTTATACATAAATAAAACTTAAAAATAACAAAAGATGTTTAAATGAAACTCTCAAAAAAGTCAACGGGTAGATAGAGGGTCACAGTTTCATAATTTTAGTCACAGTTTCGTAATTTCTGCCCAAGTAGTGTCTGTTTCCAGACATTACGTGTTGAGAATTTAATTAATCATACTTTCTTGTGTTGCCGAAGTGAGCAAATGAAAATAACTAATAAACCCAAGCAAGAATTGATCGCGGAACCGTTGCATATATAAAACAAAATAAAAATTAATCAATGCTATCTCCTTAGCCACCTTCGTTATCTATAAAAAAAATAATCAAATGAAAACTCTCATAAATTCTTGTTCAAAATAATGAACAGTATACATAACTTTTATAACATTGTTTGTTATATAATTCTGAGCAGTTCCACCTAATTAGCGCTTGCAGCGGTATTTAATTAAATGTCTTGTAGGAAGTCGTGTAGTTTCTACGTGACATTCCGCCACGCCACTTCCATGTTGAGGAATTGTGAAGCATAATTCAATAAAACATTTAACTCTTTCACATTATCAGTTAGAGCGATGTCTTGGGAAGAACCAGGGCGTCCTTTCGTACTTTTAAAATAATTTGTGCGCTGTAAAAGCTTACTAAAAAAATTAAATTGTAAGCACTACAATTGTGAGTTTGATTCCTGCTCAGGGTCATGATGTTCACGACACTAAATGCTGCGAAATATGAAGGAAGCGTCTTAATACTAAATACGCTATACCTGTCCAGTGTCCTGCGCTTTGTGTGGGAAAGCGCAGGACACATAGGCGTGCTGCTATTAAAGCTTTTTTGCTTTTTATTATATTATTATAGTAAAATACTACGTACGAAGTAATATTGGCAATTAATCTTGTTAATAAAAATAATGTATTTGAGTCATTCAAATTCATTTAACAGAATGCCTGCCGTTGAGATACTGTTGACTTTAACCTACGATCAAAGATCGTCAATCGCTTATATTTAGATACTACTAAAACGACTACTAAACACGATTAAATATGTATAAAGAAATAATCTATACAAAAATATATTATACGAAGATATATTTAAATCGTCCAAAATCATTTGACTGTTCAGTGATTTCAGCCAAAATCGTAAATTGGATTTCAAATGGTCCTGAAAAAATTATGAATATTTTAGAGATTAATCTTCATGCGAATGGATGGGATTATTGATTGATTAAATGATAATTAATTATTCAAGGTTTTTATTATTCAAATTTTTGAAGCCACTCTTCGGAAGAAACAATATTTATAATATTGTATAACGTAGC
The DNA here is from genome assembly GCA_037178615.1 of Dione vanillae. Taxonomy (NCBI): domain Eukaryota; kingdom Metazoa; phylum Arthropoda; class Insecta; order Lepidoptera; family Nymphalidae; genus Dione; species Dione vanillae. The sequence goes on from JAZFAU010000201.1 coordinate 25,942, forward strand.
GGGTTTGATCTCAAATAACGATTTGAGAATAATGACTAGTACTCTTAAAATAGGCATGAGTTATACTTGTATCTTCATATTTTAGTAACAATAAAAATATTATTTAAATTAATAGAAAAATAATCATACAAAGTTAAGAGAGAAGAGAAGAAACTCTAACATTTCTTAGATTCACCGTGTGTACCTTACATTGTAGCAGTTATATCTAATGAAATCTGGAATTTCAACCACGTAACCATCGGTCTGGTACGTCGCAACTAAGTCACAATGGTGATTTTCATAAATTAAATAGGCTGAGCAGTATATATATTAAAACTAATTGCAAAGAAAATACTGTACTACAGAATGAACGATATCGTAAATTATAGCGGTCTTCCGCGTAATGAATACAATAAAATGTAAAGTGATTTAGTGGGCGGTATGATTTCGTACTGTTAACTGAACAGCGATTTACCGAGCCGTTGCTACGTAAAATATTACGGGTTGTTCATTTGATAGGTTATTTCAGGGCGTTTACGAATTCTTTTAAGCACTGACGTTTATGAGTATTATAGCACTTATGTATAATGAGAATTTTTTTTTTAGCTTCACGCTTTATCCCGCACATGGCAGGGTAGGCAGAGGGAACTGCAGGAACCATAAGAACCTAGTGTTAAGACACTCCGTTACTTAGTCCCTGCTTACTCCGTCCCCACTTTCCGCCGTTTTCGAGGCATTGCGTGTTGAGTGGCAGAACTCAACGCCGCGCTTTGCCTTAGATGCCTGAGCGAAGAAAATGGAAATAGAAAAATCCATCTTCTCCGACTGGGGATCGAACCCAGTAACCGTCGCGTTACAGGCAGACGTTGCGCCTCTGCGCCACGACGGTCCAATAATATAATGAGAATTAAATTATTTATTTCTACTGAAATCAAATTTATAATGAATTTATATTTTTTTATATTTATTCACACTGAACAAATGATAACGAAATAGAATTTCGTTTTTTATAAAATACAATTAAGGACCCAACAAACAATTTTAAAACAAGCATCTCAACCCATGCATGGCATATTGCGAAATTAAGCGTAATCAAATTCTATGTTTCTTATTCCTTTGTGACGTCAAATTTTCATAGTTCTTCTCAATTTTTATAATATATTGAGTAAATAAAGTTTACATAGCTAGGTAAAAGCAATTGAGATGGTAATAGTAAACGTAAAGCTAAAAAAATGACACTGGCCTATCGCTGGCCTATTAACACACCAAAATTAAACTAATGTTACAAAAAATCCCTCAATTATAATAAAAACAAAAATAAAAAATTTCACTATATAAACCCAAAAATATTCTAATATAATTTAATACATAACAAACATTCCCTTAATAAATCGTCTCTGCTCGGTATATTCTGCTTGTAAATATTTACGTCCATTCCACATTTACATTTAAGTCGGCACGGTTAGGCAGACAATACTGCGGATGGCCTTAAATGGTCCCATTCAAGGCAGTTGCTTTGACTGAAATTAGTCACATTTGCATGGCAGAGTCAGTTGCGTCAAACGTTATCACAGGATAAAGCCTTTTATACACTGAGTCTAGGGAATTGGTGAATTGAGGCCCAATATTTGCTTTATATGATATACTGTCTTAATTAAGTTTTATAATTATAGTATTTTTATTATAGTTTTAAACTTTATTTCGCTATTAGCTTTTAGAGGGGACCGCAGGATCTAGGGGAACCTACCTTTCCGTTTTTCAAAGCTTTGCTTCTAGAATGGCGGAACTAAACGTTGCGATTGCTAAGTTACTAGAAGGATGAAATGGAATAAAACAATCCATCCTCCCCCATTGGGAATTGATCCCACAACCGTCACGTTTACAGGCAAACGCGGATTAAATTAGATAAATTCACGTCTACATTCTATAACTAACCATTTTTTATATAGAAAAAAAAATGTCATGCACCAAGAAATATCATATAGAAAATATTCAGAGACAGTACAATTATGCTATTTGTAATTAAATAAGATATTCTCTTTAACATCAAGATAGCGGCTGCGAAGCGGCTTGGAGATAGCGAGAACGGGGTCAAATGTTATTTTGAAAGGCGGAAACAAACATGTAGCTTTACTTCGATAACGACACTTGGAAATGTCATAGTTAGAATACTCTTGAATTGAATGAAATTGTATGGAAATTAAATGATAAAAGCTCATTTTGTTTATTATGATAGTAGGTACTTAACAATGTTTTTTTTACTTAGGTGTACATCGGTTAGTGTGCGTTCGATTCCTTGTTCCTTGAAAATGTAAATGTATAATATTTTGATTAATTTTTCACTACTTTATAAGCACATAATACTATATGTTTAAGTGTAGATATTTTGTAGTATACTAAAAGTTGTTTTAAGCTAGAACTATTTAAAACTAATCCGCGGTCATAAAATTGTGTAGTGCTTGTGACCGTTAACCGTAAAATAAGCTCACCAAAGACAGGCCTGCACGTAAAATTAGATGTATGTATATATATATATATATATATATATATATATATATATATATATATATATATATATATATATATATATATATATATATATATATATATATATATATATATATATATATATATATATATATATATATATATATATATATATATATATATATATATATATATATATATATATATATATTCTTATTTCACCCACATTATATGTAAATTTGAAAATTAAGTTGAAAACTCATACACAAAACGTATATGCTATTTGAAGGAGTTGTAGTGAGCTAAAAGATTATTAAATATAACTAAGGTTTACTGTGATGTTATACAATCAATATATATATATATATATATATATATATATATATATATATATATATATATATATATATATATATATATATATATATATATATATATATATATATATATATATATATATATATATATATATATATATATATATATATATATATATATATATATATATATATATATATATATATATATATATATATATATATATATACATATATATATATATATATATATATATATATATATATATATATATATATATATATATATATATATATATATATATATATATATATATATATATATATATATATATAAATTAAAGTATATACATACAAACAATGTTACAATATGCATCGATCCTTTTTTGCCGAGGGTAAAAATTTCAATTCTCCGTTCCGTACTAAGTGGCGGATCTATGACGCTTCGTACTGTCGGAGCTAGGAAATGAAAATATTACTCCTTGCAGAGATTATACCTACAACTACCTTGTCTACAAGACACACACAGGCCTCTAGAAAGGGTTTAGAAAGAAATATTTGCATGTTTTTAAATTATCATCTGTTGTAATAAATAAACCGAAAACAGAAACTTTGTCAATGTCACAATAAATAAACAGGAGACTAATCACAAAAAAATGCTTTACTTTGCCCTAGTTATATAAAATTCTAATTAAACATATTTTCTGCATATCTGTAGGAAATGTAATTGAATAACGCTTCATCATCAATTTACAACTTTTCCAGCTTTCTGTAAAAAGTAATTAGTCTAAAGTAGCCGGTACTGGTGATAGCAGTATACGTAAAAGTAGTTCAATATAACATTCCGAATGATAAATTGCAGATCTAATTAACTGGGAAGAAAACACCGTTCAATTTGCTTCCACTAAGAAGCCATTGAGGTGGATGAATAATGAACATTTTATGTTACTTTCATCCCCACTCGTTACAGTTGACTTTTTCATCGTCTCTTCTTGTCGGCTAATAATAAATTGTTCGACTTTATATACAAAATGTTCGGCTTGTTTGTTCTGTAGTTATAGCTAAGATATTTTTTTATGAGAAAGACAAGGCAAACGAGGTTTTAGGTCACCTTTTTATGATGGTAATTGATAGATGGGAGAGAAGCGAAGCCAGGGGTACACAATACCTTTTAGTTTTTACTGTATGCTATTTTAATTATATAATAAAATTGAAAAATTTATTTAATTCAACGTACTAAAATCTTGAATCTGCGTCAAATTGTACATTGTTACTGTAATAATTTGTCTGGAATGGCTTTACGCTATTATATATTACATCTCGTTAGTCGTTTTTATGTATAAATAGTCAAGAGTCACCTCAGATAATTAGTTATCCCCAATTATTCAAAACACAATATTATAACAATAGAAATGGGAGAAATTACCGATAGTTATAAATAATTGAAAATCTTCCCAAGTTACAAGACAAAACTCGACGTTGAATCCAGCCATTCAATACACAACATTATGAATTTTGTTGAAAAGTGAAGAATTCAAAATTATATCTTGACACCATGCGGAAATACATGTTTAGTAAAGAATTAATAGCAATTATGTTCCAGTCAGATGAATAAGAAAAAGAAAAATAAAGAAAATAATTGAAGCTATATAAAACTAAGGTATATTTTTTTAGCTTACGCTTTATTCCGCATACTGCAGGGTAGGCAGAGTTCCCTCTGCAGGGACCATATGAGCCTAGTGTTAAGACACTCCGTTGCTTAGTCCCTGCTTCTCCGTCCCCGTTTTCCGCCTTTTTCGAGACATTGCGTGTTGAGTGGCGGAACTCAACGCCGCGCTTTGCCTAGTTTCCAGAGCGAAGAATATGGAAATAGAAAAATCCATCTTCCCCGGGTGGGAATCGAACCCTCAAACCGTCGCGTTTACAGGCAGACGCTTACGCCTCTGCGCCACGACGGTCCTCAGATCAGATCACAGGTAGAGACATTCTGCTTAGGAAAATTCAATTTATAAGAATTGACAAATTTAAATTTGCGTACGTATCCGCTCATTTTCTATAATATTGACTACATATATAAGCTTGTAATGGTTTCAATGATTAAATTTTAGATTTTATTCCTTATATATAATTTAAGTTCTTCCTTTTTTTGACTAAGTTATATTTAAAACCAAAAAAAGCTTTACAAGTCATCAAGTATTTATACTTACATACAAACATAATATGTATATGTATATATTACATTATACATACACACATACACATTGCCGTATGGCATCAGCGGAGGAGAATAGTGTCACCTTCATGTACCAGGTGTCGTAAGAGGCGACTGCGGTACTGGATGTTGACCGTATTTTGTAGTTTTTTTAAAACAACTACGAACTTGCAAAGCCATCATCAGAGAAAGAAAACTCGAGATAAACCTGGATCGGAATCTCCGTTAGGCACGAGCCAGTTCCTGCAACCAAACCAGCTCCACACGTAGTGACTTCTCACTCCCATGAGCTTAGCTGGTGAGGGCGAGAGGGAAATGTAGGCAGGTGGGAAAACCAACATTTGCTAAATAGTACTCAGGCTTGACGTTGAACATCTGTGGAGAGGACACTCCGCCATCGCAGTATCGGTCTGCATAGCCGTCAACGAAAGTGTCAATAATAATCAACTGTCAAACAACTGTGAATCATCTGTAATAGATGAAAAGGCCATTGTATATAGTATATAGTATAGATATACTTTATATACTATAGATATTTGTGATAATGTAACATTTTTAAAATATTTATCATCAGTACATCTTAAATCCAGTCTTACAGCTCGCTTAGCTGATAATTTACAGGATATATTAACTTAATGGTGTTATTTCTCGTCGGTCCACTCTCATTACATTCGAGTTTTTACTGCCGCTTCCTTATATCAAGCCGTGATAAATAGTCTCTAGTAGGCGGACAAAGCTTCTTCACGAGCTTAGTGAAATTTATCAGATTATATACAAATTTACCATTTCTTTGTTATATTTGTGGCATATCACGTATGTACGGGACAACGTCTTAAGCTTGAGGCTCGTGAGTTCGATAACCGTTTAGGGTAATGAATAAAACTATCAATATTTATGAACATGCCATTTTTTTTTAGTTATCACCTATGACGGGTAAAAGCAGCGTTGAGGTCCACCGGATAACCATGCGATGTTTAAAATTATAGACTCAAAAGAAGATTGCGCTAACACACTCCATTCCATCTTACGGATATATAGAGTTTTTTTTAGAACCGACCTAATTTCCCATATTTGAGTTTAATTAAAATTTTAATAAGTGATGTCAAATATGAGTCACGTATTTTATAATTATTCGTAATATTGGCGAGAACCGTCGTGGCTCATAGGTTTGTCTGTCGGTAAAAGCAAAGTTAAAAGCTTGTGGGTTCAATTCCTACTTTGGAAGAATGTAAAACGTTTTAATGAAAATATATTTGCTTTTCAATCATATATATCTAAAAAATCATCAAAATTCAATGTTTCGATATTAAATTTTAAATGGATTTTTTTTAAAGAAAATTCTGAAACGTAGGATTTTCTCAGTAAAAAATGAGTAGGTTAAGCTTCTTATCTATTATCATTGTAATAAGAAAAAGATACTTTTCTTCAACACGACCAATTTTATTTATATTTAACGAAAAAAATATGTACTAAACTATATAGTACATACAGTATAATATAGTTTTTAGTACATAGTATAGTTTAATATAATATGTTACTATATGCAACAAAAACGCTGCTCGTTTTCACAGTCTCCGAGTATATCACCAGCTCAGTCGTGGCTCGAAAGTCATCATGAACACTGATGCTGGAAAAAGCATGCAAACATTTGGATGCCTATTCGAGCTTCCAAGCGACTAGCACCCTCCGATGTAATGAAAGTAAATTTATTCATTTTATTTTCTTTATTTACATATGAGAAATAAAATACAAATGGCGATCTTAGGCTTAATAGCCATAACTTCCAGACCTTGAGGGCAAAAAGAAACACCTAATATTAAAAGAGGTAGGTGAGAAAGAAATATAAACTACTATAAATATATTGAGTTTGTTTTTTTAAAAAAATAAGTAAATCTATATGTTTATGCTGTTATTTGCTTAAATCCAGGTGAGCACAGTCCACTAATAAAACAGATGAAATTAATTAAATTATTAAACGTAATAGAACATAGTATGGTGGGTATGCAATTAATAAAATTTAATAGGAGAGATTTAATATACAAAAAAATCTAGTTCATTTACTAAATTGACTTAAATTTTAAAATTCACTTCGTATAGCAATAAACGATAATAATAAGTTTCTTTTTCAAAAACATGTATTCACATACAATTTACAACAGTCTACGCTACGTATGTACATGTAAAAGGCAAAATGTAAGCAGACTTAGCCAAAACATCGAAAACGTCTTAGTGAATGAGATTCCTCGGAATCTTGCATTCGCCTGATTTATTCATCCTTCTTACATGACTCTCGTAAAAATGTTTATTCTTCGGCCCTTTTCGCTCTATAATATATAACATGTATGTACATATATCACACGAAACCGAACTTAAACCTTGTTTTAATTTGAGCACTTAAATATTAATAAATATTTGTAAATTTTTATTAATATATTATGTTTACTTATATATTAATAAGTAAAAATAAAAAGAGGACCGTCATGGCGTAGAGGCGCAGCGTCTGACTGTTGGTTCGATTCCAATTTGGGGAAGATGGATTCATTTTCCATTTTCTGCGCTGACACTCGGCAAAACGCGAAGTTGAGTTCCGCCACTCAATACACACACACCTCGGAATGGCGGAAAGTGGGGAAAAAAACGTCTTAATACTAGGTTCAACTACCCTGCTATAAGCGAGATAAAGCGTGAAGCTAAAAAAAATATTAAATGGAAATAAGGCAGGTGTCGTGATCCAGGCAGAATTATATTTATTTATATGTATTTTTTTTTTTCTAAACCTTTAAATTTCTGTGAAAGTATACAAGTAAAAGGTAGACAAATAAGTTATTAATTTTATTTTTCATAGTGTAGAGTAACATTGAAAATAATTAAACGTTCTTGATATTAGGCTTCTTTAGTTTAAAAGGTAGTTGTTTAAACGAGAACCGTGGATATCCTTAATGTCATGGATATCTTAGCGGTTGGTTTAAAGATAGCGGAAATTCATTTTAATCACGTTTTCTCCATCAATAATCATATCTCTATATTTTGAGAAAATGGAGAACATATAATAATAATCTGCCACAATTTGATATTAAATATAAAATATAAAAATAAAACATTACATTCAAAATAAATTAAAATTATGTTATTCAAATTCAAAAGCAATTTGTTAAATGATGCATAACATATAACATCTTTCATTTTACATTAATTTATATATAAAAACTATATGACAATGGCAAACGGAAGTAATGAGCAGTATCTTACTAAAACATCGGGCTTAATAACCCTTGGCATGATTTCAATGTGACGTGCATATTGAAGTCATTCCATACATCGTCTTATTATTTAGTGGATTTTTAATTGGATTGATGTATAAATGTATGATATAAAATAAGATGTTTTTAAAGTTATTTTTTGTCGTCTGTTGTTTTATTTGTTTATCACTTATCACTTTATCACTTATCACTTTTGGTGATATACCTTATCACTTTTACTGTATGTATGTACGTCTTGCCATAGCACCTCTAGTGATTTTATTTTTACTATTTCTTTATGCACTTTTTAAAACTTAGTGTAATAAATACTTTTATGTTATGTAATTTAATAATTCTGTTGTTAATTGTATTTTTTATAGCTACAGCATTTTCCTATGGAAATAGACCTATTTCCATATCTGGATCTAAAATTACAATATTTTACTATTTATTCACATCTTTTACTTAGCCAAGTAAATAATTTAGAAATGAGATATTCTACTTTTATTTTTCGCCCAATATTTATGTATTGGAAAGTGATTTACTTACTGAATAGATAAATGATAAAAGAACTACGAATATGTACTAAAATTCCTCCAAACTCAATTTATTTTCAGATATTCTAATGACATTATGACATTTTAAAAATCTTAACTTTATATATTGGAAAATTTTATTATAATATACTCGTCATTCATTTTGGGGTCACAAAATAAATCAAGTCGACAAAAACTCCTGAAGTAACGCACGAGCTACCCACTGTACGACCTCGTCACCCTAACTATAAGTTCGGACAGAGTTTCCGGATGATAAACTGAATTAGTTGTTTTATAGTTTAGTATATTCACTTAATTAAGTATATATATAATATAGAGATAGCTCTATATGAGAGATATGTGATACACTTTGTGTCGTATATTTCAGATGAAAAATCTCCAGAATATTTCTAGGTTTTTTTTTTGTTCAGTTGTACAACACCAGAATTTTATAATAAGTGTTTTTCCTTGTTATAATGTGATATGAATTCTAGTGTTAAAACACTCCTTTCTCCACTTTCCGCCTGCTTTCGAAGTATATACATATAGTGCGTGGTGTACGGTGGAAGTCACGCACGATATTAAGCCCAATTTTAATCACGCAATTGTCTAAAATGTCACGTATTAAAATCCATATTAAAGAATTTTTAGATTATCTCTGTAATACTGTTGATAAAAATATATACTCAAATAAAAAAATATATTATCGGGAACTAAAAAAGGTTATAAAAAGTTTACGATGGGAATATGACAATTTCTTTTCCCCATAGCCTATAAATTACTTTTGAAAACATTTTTCGTCCGAAAGTATAGGATTTTGCGGCCAACACCCCATTATGAGGGTAACTTTTTTAATGAATATTCCGAAGATATTAAAAATTTAAAAGTACTATAATCGTAAACAAAAAATTATAAAAGTTTGCGTGTTATGTCAGGATTACTTTTTAATAATAAATATATTAATCGTGTTAACGTTTTGAATTAATATTTATATTTATATTATCTATTCAGTGAGTATGTTGTTCTCGAAAGAAACATATATTTCATTTCGTATGTAGATTCCTTAAAATTGTATTAAAAATTGAATCAATTCAAAAATAATGTGACAAAAAAATAGCGCAAGCACATTAAAAATATTTCAATAGCATACCAGCTTATTTAAGAATGCTTATTTATAATTAGGAAAATAAAATTAATTTTACTATATTAATAAAGCTTTCCAAAAAGCTTTACTTATCATCTCGATCTTTGAATATTTATTTCCGAGTATCTTCAAAGTATCACCCAAAGTATTAAATTAAAACCATTTACGAAAACTTCTATTAGAAACTCAAAGTAACGAAGTTAGACATGGTAGGGTGTTTGCGGGTAAAGTAAAATTTTCCGGATCCCTTATATTGAACTAACAATTCTACAGTAAACCGTTAAAATACAATGAATATTTGATAATTTATGAACCTTATAATGTTAACTTGTTCTAACTTTGTACGGGAAAATGTACCGGAAGTCAAGCTTTTAACAGAATTGGACAAGTTATTATTCGCTTTTTTGTTTCGCCTTTTGTGTTATGAGATAATAATCCAATTTCCTATAACTAGGACTTACCAACATTATGCTTCATAGTTTATTAGAAAGACCTAGATGATCATAGCCTGACCGATCTCTCTTTGATAAGCGTTCAAAAACTGTTGAATAATTCTATCCTATTTCTACTCTTCCATTTCTTTTCAAAATCTTTGAAAAATTAATCTACCAACAATTGAGTTACTTGATCAGTTTGATTGATCAGTTTTTCGAACAGGTCATAGTACGACTTCTGTTTTAATTAAAGTTACTGACGATATTCGCTGGAACATGGATAATAAAAAATGTACTATTTTAACTCTTTTATACTTTAGTAATGCCATTAATAACGTTGATCATGACATATTATTAAAACTTTCATATTTCTTTAACATATCTCCATCTGTGATAGAATGGTTTCGCAGTTACCTCAAAAGGCGACGGTAACGCATTCGTTTAGATGAGAAATTCTCATCTTGGTGTGATGTCCTTGCCGGGGTACCTCAAGGCGGCGTGCTATCTCTTTTGCTCTTTTCAATGTCTATAGACTCAATTAGTCAAAATATCTCTTCTCTCTACCACATGTATGCAGATTATATCCAAAATTTACCGGCATTGTAAACCTGAAGACTTGTCAAGTGCAATTGGGGACGTCAACAACGATCTCGAGGCAATTCATAAATGGAGTCATTCTTATGGCATTAACGTAAACCCAAACAAATCTCAAGTTATCGTTATGGGTGGTATCCAGGCATGATATGTAGAATTGACTGGTAAATTTTACCATCTATTACATATAATGGTCTGCATACCTTATTGTAGTAATGTGCGAAATCTCGGGGTGTATTTTGATCAAACCCTATCGTGGTCAGCTCATATCAATTCTATCAGCAAAAGAACGTTCTTGGCATTAAAATCATTGAGAAAGTTACGTTCTTTTCTACCTATACCCACCAAAATTATGCTAGCAAATTCTCTTTTGTTACATAGGTAATAAAAGAGAATTTGCTAGCATAATTTTGGCATAATCAAGAATAATCTTGATTATGCCGATGCAAGCTTTACCGATGTCACCGAGGACCAACTTAACAAACTTGAGCTGAATTCAAAATCTAGCTATTCGATTCATATTCGGGCTCCGTAAATATCATCATGTATCTTACTTTCGTTCGTTGTTTGTATTGTATTGTATGTATGTATGTATGTATGTATATATGTATGTTCGTGTAGGTATATACTTTTGTATATATGTATGTATAATTTGATATAATAAATTAGATAATCTTATTTATTATCTTATAGGTATCATGTATTTATTTATGCATACTTGTAATAGTTCATAGTTAAAATATTTCTTTTCACCCTAAAGGTTCTCTGGAAGAGATGGCTACTAAGCCATAAGATCGCCTTTTGTGTATTTTTCTCATTTGTAAGCTATCATTTATAAATAAAGAAAGATTAAAAGAAAAAAAAAGAATAATTTAATTATTTACCCTAACTATAGCTATATTAAGCTTTAAGGTCTAGTTTAGTTTTGTATGAGAATACTTTTCACTAAAATCTCTGTACTTAGTTCGCAATCATCCTTCAACAGCGCAAATATTAAGCACTATATAAATTTAAAATTATGAATCATAATTTGAAATTTATTTAGTGTTTTACAACATTTTTATTAATCAAATGTTCAAAAGTTCAAGTTACTAGCACTTTCATTTTAATTTACAAGCATGACTTAAGAAAGTAATTATCTGTTGTAGCTAGTTTAAAAAAACGCGTGACCTTAAAGTGTAATACTATGTAAAATATACCAAAAGGAAAAGAGATTTTTTTTATAGCTTCACGCTTTATCCCACATATTGCAGGGTAGGCAAAGGGAACTGCAGGAACCGTATGAACCTAGTGTTAAGACACTCCGTTGCCTTAGTCCTTGCTTTCTCCGTCCCCACTTTCCGCCTTTTTGAGGCATAGCGTGTTGAGTGGCAGAACTCACTGCCGCACTTTGCCTAGTTTTCAGAGCGAAGGAAATGGAAATAGAAAAATCCATCATCTCCGCGTGGGAATCGAATTCTCAAACCGTCGCGTTTACAGGCAGACGCTTACGCCTCTGCGCCACGACAGTCCTCAAGAGAATTTTTATTCAATTTTAATAATATAATTCGGAATGTCTTATAAGAGGGGGTAGTTTTAGATGATAAAGACTATAAAAGCCTTGAATTTATATAAATCGGAACAGTTGCACGTAAGTAACTGCCCTTACTGGAAAGTAACAGCCCTGAAGTATGGTTTTTGAGTATCATTTAATGTAATTATGTAGAATATCTGTTCTAATACGCTCATAATATATAGTGTACACGTGTTACGACGTTTATCTTTTAAAATTTAACAACACCACTTCAGGTATATATAGCTAAAAATGAAATAACACTAGTTTGTATCACCGTTTTATAAATTAGACACGTTTTTATTATAAACACATGAATTATTTTTTAAAATCAAACCAAATAGATATATCTAACTAACGATAACTAAATATAAGATTGAAATTTGACTTGTAATATTTCTTATAATTGGTACTTTTTTTACAGTTCGGCAATCTTCAAGTAATAGAAGCACTGCTAATGCTAATCTTTTAGTGTAGCGATATCGTTTCGATATGGCGTCATTAACATACTATATAGTTGAGTTGGGTATTAACCAGGGTCAACTAAACTCATATATTTAATTCATGTGATTTATTTACAACTGAATAATAACATTAACGCTTCTATCTTCTTTTCTTCTAATCGAAAGCTCAATATTTTCAAATGGCCTCGTTAGAATTGTATATTAATGCAACGAAAACTAAAAAAGCCACTGCTTTTATTCACCAAACGCTGTGACCGAAGTATGGCCTACAAAATGGGCGAAGCCCGTCCCGAATACCTAAGCACGATATGTATACATTCATTTTAAGACACTTGCTCCTGTTCAAGTAATAAACAATACTTCTTGCTGTCTTACTTAAAAAAAAAGTCGTACGTGATACTAGAAATAAGCATTCCAAATGTTATAATATATTTCTTGTTTTGACCAAAATATATCTCAAAAAATTGGTGTAAAATTCATTATATACTTATTCTCCTACTTTTCTGTCTACCCTAAAGGTTTTTTGCTGACTTAGTTTCGCATATATTCGTAAACTTCTCCACTTTTCACAATGTTTGAAAGCCTCTTGAGTCATTCTATTTGCTCTCATATTCTATTTCACGACATTCAGTTTCCCTTCGAAGGTCCCTAGTTCTCCCATGAATAAAATGGTTTCAAATGTCATTTTTGTACATTGTAATAGTATTTTTATGTTTTATTTCATATACAGTATAGTGTAAATGACTTAATGTCAAGGCACTCCTTTCTCCGTAAATCAAATCAGGCCAAGGCATAAAATAAAATCATTAGTGAGCTTATGAGCGAGGATCAAACTCATTGTATTATCAATCAAAACTATTAGGCCTCCATGAGCCTGTATTATCCTGCTTATAATTTAGGCTAAGGGAACCGCATGAACCATGGGAACCTAATGTTAAGACACTCCGTTTCTCGCTTTCTGGCTTTTGAGGATTGCGTCTTGAGTTGCATAACTCAACGCCGCGCATGCCTAATTACCAGGGCGAAGAGAATAAAAATCCATCTTCACCGAGTGAGAAATGAACCCAAATACGGTCGCGTTTATAGATAAACAACGTATCTGTGCCACGACATAATAAAATAAATAATAAAATACACATAAAAAATATTAAGAAATATATAAATTTAAGTGCATGATATATGTGACATATAAGCTAGAGCTATTACTCAACATAAAGTAATGTTGTAATACTTTGATCTCCCACACTGACCGATATCACGTAATTGTTCATATAACTGGACACGTTGGAGACGCTGGGTGCATACTAAATCAACTATATCTCACAGATTATGTAAGACATTTGAACCATATATATCATAATATAAAAAAATATTTTATATAACTTGGAAAAAAGTTGCTGCTGTTAATAAAATTAAGCCTAAGGATTTATTTCATTCAATCCTTGCACTTAATATATAGTTATTATTTTTAGAGTTGTCTCAAAAAAAAATAACCCTTATAGAAATATTTTACTGTCCATCTCTGTCTATCCGTCACTCTGTTTTATATTGTCAAATCTATTTATGGTTAAAGACATTTATTTCTCAAAAGAAATTACATTTCACTTAATGAGAAAACAAAACCAAATATAACGTACTAATTTAGTTGTGAGCGTTTTAGACGTACATATTATACATGATATAGTTTTTTTTTAAGAATAATAATAGTTATATAAAACAAAATGTATATTAATATTAAGAAAATAATGATGTGTTAAAGTGGGTAATACTAAATATGATTTTAAATTGGTTTTAAGATAATGATTTTAAATAACACGTACCCACATTTAACTTTGTTGTGAATGCAGGGCCGGATTCAAAACATTAATAAATAAAATTATTAGTTACATATATTTTTTAATTGTTTTTATAAATGTTAAAGTTTTTAAGTTCTTTTATATCTTGTGGCAGTTTGTTATAATATTGTGCTCCTTCAAATAATATGGTTTTCTTGCCATAGTTGGTGCGTGTTTTAGGTAAATATTTTATATTTGGAATAGATTAAATAAACTTTTAAGTCAGCGCCGGCATAAGGTATAGAATAAAACCCTACTTTGCTAAGATACTTACTGTGTTCCCAGAATTATACTTATATAATTCTGGTTAAAAAATTTAACACTTGTGAATTTATAGGTACAATTTAGACACAATATTTATGCTGCGAAGTCACCATCCACCTAAAACCTGTGTATAGCTTTTAAAACACCTCATAAAGAAATTTGTCACTTCCCCACTAAAACTGATAGAGGCTTGATTTTCGCTCGGAAAATGTACTGTAGCACAAATCGAAATGCAGCTAGCATTCTTGCATCCAATCCAAATAGTCACGGCTTTTACCGAAATACCTGACACTACTTTATGCCTGCCACCACTCGGTCGGTGTGGATTTCAAATATTTGCCTTGCCTAGTTACTCGCACTAGTTTTGCCTAAATTCAATTGTAAAAATCTATATATATATGTAGGTGTGGTCTGAATTAATTACTAATCTATTTTTTTCAATATTTCATTGATTATTAAAATCAGAGGTAAAGCCATATGCTTTTTTAATAATAAAATAAAAGCTTGATTTTCCGAACTTCAAAATTAATGTCACCAATCTGAGAAGCTCCGGTGCAAACAACTCAGCGAGCATTATGTTTTTTTTTTGGTAATTGTTATATTTACAACAGTTATTGTATATAGCACAATGATACCCTTGAAATATGGCGAATTGAGCGTGTAATTCTCGAAGCATTTAATCTATTAAAGATTTTTTAATTTACTGTCTCAAGAAGAAGATTTAATATTAAAATAATTGTACTCATCGGTTATGAAGAGCCTACGCTATATCATAATCATCGAAGTCAGTTAATAAAGCAACCATCAAATTGAAGACGATCAGCAGTCACTTTAGCGATCGATTTAAGTCTTACACGTATCCACAGGTGGAAGGATGCACAATGTAAGTCAGTTCCATTTATTTTAAGATGACACACTTAGTTATTTTTATAAGTGAAACAGAAATGCAGGAGAAATTTCTTATAAATTAGTAAGGCATTTAGTTAGATCAATACGGGAAAGAAGAAAGTGGTGAGTTTTATTTTACATACAGACTATGACAGGTTATATTGGGATGAAATATCACATGTATTGAGGCAGGTAGAGGGAACCTCAGGAACCATGGCAACTTATTATTCGTAATGTGCCAGATACAACAACTAAAAGCATTGTGGAGTACAACTTGAAGATGACCATGAAAGACAGGAACGCAGCGGTCACAACTTCCATTATAGCGAACATGCCCTAATATATAATATATAAATCGCTTCAAAGCTTATTTTTTATCATTATAGTGTGACCCCACCATCAAGTGACCCTAATTATAATTTAATTTTATTTATAACACTAAAAATGAAATTTATAAACTTGTGTAATTCGCTTATCAGCCATCGCCTTAGTTCTAAGTAATATTAAATATAAAAAAAATGTAAAGATTATTATAGATGTTCATTATGATAAATATTATTTCTATATATTATGTATTAATATTAATATAATCAATATTTGTGATAAGGACAAAAAAACGGTTACGGACCAAGTGTCTGTAGAGGAAATTATTAGGTTAGGGTATTTTTAAATTAAAAAAAAAATAAAACTTTTTATTAAGACACTCGGTTCTCCGCTTTCCGCCCTTATCGGTAATTTATCCGTGATAAATATCCGTTATCGGTAATTTAAAAAAAAATATATCAGGTAAACTTTCACCGAAAATTGGTTTGAATGAGATCTAGTCAGTAGTTATTACTTCATATTACTTCATAAATGTGAATAAAATTATAAAAATAAATATTTTATTTAATTCATAAATATAAAGTCTGAATCGTTATTTTTTGTAACTAATATTTTTGGGAATGTTTCTTATCAAATTTAAATATAACTATATTAGCTGGTTTAGCTATCACAAATGAATATGAACTCACATACTCGTATAATTAGATTTAAAACCATCATTTACGTACTAGATATAAAGTTTAAAACATACTGTTGTTAAAACGTTCGTCAAGGGAACCAAATAAGAACTTTTATATTACGGAACCCCTCACAGATGAGTACGACTCGCACTTAGCATTTTATACAATTTATACAAAACTCTAAAAACGACAAGATTCCAGGATATAAACCATGCCACACAGTTGATAAGACGCTCTTAACTGGACTCATATTTTCACATCATCCATCCCACGCATTAGCATTTGCACAATGCTCAAATGAAGTTTCACATTTACAAATGAACCTATCAAAAGCTCTTTTTTACCAATTTTACATAAGTATATGTTGAATTTGTTTCTCATATTTCACCATATTTCTAACTTTACAATACCCACCTAGTACTTTTAAAAATAATTCAAAATATATACAACTACATACTATATAAATAAGCGCACATTACTCACAAATAAGCTTCCAACAAATATTGCACAAAGGATGCATTTACAGAGGTCCTAATAAAAATTCAAGCGGCAACACACTTTACAGTGACACCGAGTATACACAAAAGTTTATCCAGTCCGAGAGACGGAGTCGCAACATGCATTATTCACCTGGTACCTCCATATGCAGCTCAGGCTTCGCTCTCCCATGGTCCTATAAATTACATGACAATATATTGCTATTTGAGGGTCGTCGTGCTTCAGCGGCACAGTGTCTTACTGTGAACACAACCTTTGTGAGTTCGATTTCAATTCGGATGAATTACATACTTGTTTTTCATTGCTGTGGAGAAAGGAGAAGCTACCACTCAATATGCAATGTTCCGAAACGTGGAAAGACGGGATCAAAATGTCTTAAGGCCTCTAATAAAATAAAAATTCAAATTGAAGTTCTAACTTAAAAATAAAATTCAAGCTTAAAAACAATTTAAAAGTAGGAGTGAGTGAGGAACTCTTTCAATACACTAATGTATGTCATCTTTGCCATTATGTAGATCGGTGTAGTCAGAGAGAAAGTCTTAACGACTTTACATTCTCTATTTTTACGTAGCACAGTCAGTCTCTGTGTAAATGCAATTTTAAATCTAAAATCCAAAACAAATCATTGAGACTTTTTTATTATTCAACCATATATGTATTTTAGTGAGGACAGTCGTAGTGCAGAGACACAGCCTCTGCTTGGAAATGCGGCGGTTTGTGTGTTTGATTCCAACTCGATGATAATGTCATTTATTTAGCTCAAGCATCAAGCCACAAGTAAGGCGATGGACGGGGAGACGGTTAATTCAACCCTTGTGCATGCCATGTTGCCATATATATATATATATATATATATATATATATATATATATATATATATATATATATATATATATATATATATATATATATATATATATATATATATATATATATATATATATATATATATATATATATATATATATATATATATATATATATATATATATATATATATATATATATATATATATATATATGTATATATGTATATATATATGTATATATGTATATATGTATATATGTATATATATATATATATATATATATATATATATATATATATATATATATATATATATATATATATATATATATATATATATATATATATATATATATATACCAAACTTTAAATAAGAAAACGTACATAGATTCTGCGGATTTGCATTAAACAACACGAATAATTCAATAACAATATTTCGTTTCTTCATAATTAGTGCGGAGTGTCGTTGCCAACACGCAGATTTTGTTAACGTTCAAACGTTCACAGTATTAAAAGGATTATCTTAGGTGCTATAATTTTATTTTAATAAGTTTGTGAAAATAAAACGTATAAATGGAAATAATTTCCCAAGCATGGACACACCCACAGTTGTAGCACTTAAAATTACTGTCACATACTATTTTACAGCACCACGATGTCGCTTATGTATATTGTAGTTAAGTTAGATAAAATTTGAGTTACAATTCACGAGATAAATTAAAATTTAGACTTTTACTACACCTACCTTTATCTACATAATGCAGACTAAAATATAATTTTATTTTTAACTTTATTTTAAACTTACTACAGACACAAGGTGAATTATTTATATAAATCATTATATTAAATATAAATACAAACTGAGCTATATTTTTAGTTGTAATCTATCAAAGAGCGGCGTTATGTATGGTTGATGGTGACAATATAAAACCTAAATGTACTCGAAACGGTGTTCTGACAAAAGGTTCCACATATTTCCTCTAGTTCGATCTACTTACCCTGTTATGAACGGAATAAAACGTGAAGCTAAACTAAAGCTAAATAGATATGATTTTTACCCTCCTCCAAGAAATTTGGACTTTGCTTATTTCTTACAAAAGGAGCCGTGACAAACAATCAGGCAAATGGACGAAAGAAAGGGTAATTTACAGTTCCATGTTTTCTTTTAATGGACAAAATCATAAAAGTAAATAATTTTAATATTTAAGCTATAATGACACAATTTACACTAACTTCAACGACACTTGCAACGCGCGCGTACTCACAGGCCCAGCGCTTACAAAGTACATCTCGTAACGTTAACGTTTTGACTCTTAACTTAAGCTATTTTCACAACTAACATTACTATTAAAATTAAATTTTGTAATATTATTAAATTCTCTTAGTGATGTGATATATAAATTCCTTTTAAACATTTAAAACGTGAAGCTCTGGTCATTTAAAGCGTGAAGCTCTGGCCTAAGGCCTCTGCACTAAGGGATAACGAAATATTGTCACCTTGCAATGCATGCATGTATGCATTGTGTATAAGCATTTCGTCACCCATCTTTAAGGCATTTTTATTTTTACTTACTATCAATATATATTACGTTAACAATTTGTATGGTTTCATTAGCATTTTGGCATCTACCAAACACATTTTTTAGGGTTCCATACTTTAAAAGAAGAAAGAAACCTTCGTAAGATCAGAGGTAACGAGTCAACAATAACGTGGAGTACAAAAAATAAGATTTTAAATTAACGCGATCAAAAGAGGTTTTCCTGTTTATTTAGGATTTTTTACATGTTAATCGAAACGTTTATATTAAATATTTAAATATTTTCTTTTTAAATTTCTTTTTATGAAATATTTTGATATATTTAACGTAATATAATATCCTCCTCCTCCTCATATAATGTCTATAAAGAACATATTTTAAAATAGTGTATAAAAGAAATCATTATAAAAATAGTATTCCTCGTTGAACTACAATCACGACAAGGGTGTGGAACCCTCAGTGCTCGAACCCATCTCGCACCTGACTGATATTTATATTTAGAAAATACTATATTAATGCCCTCGCCTCTACTATCACTGTCTTTAAATATGGGCAATTATTGGGATTGGGAAAGTAAAACATAAAATCGAAATATCGGGAAAGGAGATGATTGTCAGATGGTTTGGACTTATAGAAAAAATCAGTGATGAAAGAATAGTAAAAAATATATACGAAACAAAAGTGTGTGAATTCTAGAAATGAAAATATTAACAAAATTGATTTATAGATGTATTATAGAAAAAACCGTTGAATAAATTGTAATTTTCGTTGAACAACAACTACGACAAGGGTATGGAACTCTCATTGCCCGAACCCGTCTCGCACTTAACTCATATTTTTATTCAGAAGACACCCCACAAACGTTAGTACGGCGAAATATTTACCACTTATTGTATCTCCAAATCCGTATACAGTAGGTAGTAGCTGAATTTGAGATCGAGCCAAAACGCAACAAAGTTACAAGCACTTCGCTGCGCTTACGTAAAATAAATATTTTTACTATTTTATGTTATATCCAGACCATATTATTTTTATATGTTTGTTCTCGATGTCATAAGATTTTCAGTTTCATATATTTGTGTTATTTTGGCAAATAAATATTGAAATAATATTTAATATATATCCATATATCCATATTTGAAATTATCACTTGAGATTGAGCTTTTTTAAATAAAATATATATGATGATTACAGCAAAAATGCTTAATATGGGTTTTTTATTTATTTTAGTCGACAAGTAAAACTTCTTTTTATTAAAAAGAAATCAAACGTACCTAATCGCAATATTGAATCCAATCATAGTCTGACCTTTAACACACTTGATCAATCATCCGTTTGGAAGCGGTACCACAAACGAGATACATATTAAGTGTATCATTTATGTAGTACGTACAGGACCGTCGTGGCGCAGAGGCGCAACGTCTGCCTGTAACGCGACGGTTACTGGGTTCGATCCCCAGTCGGAGAAGATGGATTTTTCTATTTCCATTTTCTTCGCTCTGGCATCTAAGGCAAAGCGCGGCGTTGAGTTCCGCCACTCAACACGCAATGCCTTGAAAACGGCGGAAAGTGGGGATGGAGTAAGCAGAGACTAAGTAACGGAGTGTCTTAACACTAGGTTCTTATGGTTCCTGCAGTTCTCTCTGCCTACCCTGCCATGTGCGGGATAAAGCGTGAAGCTAAAAAACGTAAACGTAAAACAAGTATTATTAAACGATCAGCCGAAAAGTTCTAACCAAACAGGACCTAACCAAGCTATATACAGAAAACAGCTTGAAGCTAAACAAAGATACGAAATGTTTACGTATGAAACATTCACTCGACAGCAGTAACAAGCAACGCTAAAGGCTCTCAACGTCTGAACGTGACGATGTCATCGAATGTGACTCGAGTCGACAAATTGATTGAATTCCCTCCCTCTCGTCAGTTTCCATCGCATCTGATGGTTATGATTTGTAGCCGCAGCATCGTGACTGTCAAACGATACGTTTCAAAGTATATGTGTTCGAAAGTTGGAATAAGTATAAATACTTTTCATATCTATTAAATGATTTTATTTTTTTATATTATTATTTTTTACTTTTCGGACAAAGCAGTTTTAAAGCAGCGGTTTAAAGTGAGAACCTACTACCATCTTCGTATAAAAATATTTTATTAATATTTATGTGAATTCATAATTTATTAAAAACTGTCTACGTAAAATGAACCAAAAATATTTATAATTTGTAGGATAGTTAAAAACAAGTTCACATCACTACTTAAATATAACGTACTCCTCGTCACATCATATGCTGGTAGACAATTCCATATACATTCGAACTCACCACCAAGTGTTAACAGTATTTTTCCCTATAACAGAGGAACATTTAAAGTACGCATTCAGGCAACTCCGGTATCAATTAATGCGGTTCACGGATGAAAGATTAGTACAGTAAGCCGGCAGACTATTCGCTTTAATACGATTTGCTGATCTGGCGCACATTCGGACTGGATCAATGGCTAACTGTTAGGCAACTTAGAGGCTTATATATATGTCCGTACATGTGACTATTGCAAAATATAATCTATATTTTTGTAAATTTCTAAGAGATCACTTATATTTCCATGACAAGCAACTCATTCGCAGCTCCGCCCTTGATATTCTCAAATTTATATAAAATAATATGCACATATTGCACGTAACGCACATATAAGTTGTGTATATTTATCGTTTTATATCACTTTGTCCTAATCAAATGTCAAAAACTTCTTTATATACTAGCGGACTATACTAGCGAATACGCATACGCGTTGTCATAAATGGCAGTAAGTGTAATATTTTTATGTATTCGTTTAATTATATAAGCAGTATCATTGCATTCTATAAGTTTGGCAAACACATACCATTATCCTCGGTCCAAGCAATGTTCGTAAAAAGGGGTGCAAAAATTTTGCTTCTCGTATTAGATAATGCTAAAATAAGTCGCTTTATTTAATAATTAATATAATATTCCCAAATTTTCCAAAATTTTTATAATATTCCCAATCAATTCACTTTTACTATTACTTTAGTCTAAATATTATTATTATTAAATCGATATACTTTCTTTATATATTTCTTTTAAGTAATTCGCATTGCTTTCCAAAAAATAAAAAAGCTTTAGCATGTCAAAGGCGATTTCCGGTTACATTTTACTGCCGTAACTGAAAAATCTACATCTTTCAAGCTTTTAACTTATCTGTGTAATTAAAGCGATTTAATAGTTATACTAGTGACTTTGCCCATCCGCTTCCGATGGAAATGGCCTGCGATAGAACAAAGACTTGTCTTTAATCTTAAAAGACTTCCACAACAGAATGAAAAAGTTTAATAAAGTCTTTAAAAAAGAGTTTCGTCTAGTATTTTTTTATGAAAATGTTTAATGGATAAATGTGAAAAAGGGAGATTTTCATGAATTCATTTTATAATATTTACATGTTTTGTACCTTCTTATATGCGCCTCACGCGTTTTCCCACAAAGCAACTCGCTTATGTCAACTGTCATTACACTACATTTTCCTCTGTCCACTTTAATTTGAGACTCAAAGCTTTTATATATAAATATAATATTATAAATCATCATCATCATCATATCAGCCGTAAGACGTCCACTGCTGAACATAGGCCTCCCCCAGGGACCTTCAGTACGCCATGTCTAATGCTATTCGCATCCAGTGGCTGCCTGCAACCCGGACCAAGTCGTCCGTCCACCTGGTAAGAGGCCGTCCCACGCTGCGGTTGCCGTGGTCTCCATTCGAGAACCTTTCTGCCCCAGCGGCCGTCAGTCTCCGTACTATGTGCCCTGCCCATTGCCACTTCAAGTTACTAATTCGTTGGGCTATGTCGATTACTTTCGTTCGTTTTCGGAAGTCCTCGTCGCGCACACGATCTCGCAAAGAAATGCCGAGCATAGCCCTCTCCATAGCTCTTTGAGCGACTTTGAGCTTCTTTGTGAGGCCCATAGTAAGAGACCACGTTTCGGTGCAATTAGTATAAAATACAAATATAATATATTAATTTTACCGAATACATATATAACGTAACGCCAATGGCGAATAATTACAAATAAGGTACTAAATTGTTTTATTAATCATCTTTACCTTCAAATAAAAGTCAGCAATATATAAGTATTAAAGTATGGCTAATTATACTAAGCTGCTATATAAGTTACAGTAGTAGAATCAAGAAATACAATCAAGTAGCAGGATATAAATCTCTCGAGAACCCCTCTGACCACTAAACGTGAAATAACATGACTTAGGTTCTCATCAAACTAAAAATAATACTTATTACAATTTATCAATAGTATTATGACACAGAGTATTTACTCTTAGACATACTTGGTATATAAATATATTTCTATTAAATTAAACTTATGATAGCATCAGTAAGATCCAACACTATCTACTAACATGTATATATCTCGTCTTGTATCTTATGTGTATTGACAATAGACTGAGTCATAACTGTCCAATAATCTTAAGTGAGCTTTGTACGGATTATCGGCTTGATGAAACTATAGAGTGTGTTAGGTATTTATTGGCACGATTACTCAAACTTTAGTCTAATACCTTTATCGAAAGTATTTTAAAGCAGTAGAGTCCCGCTTACAAGCAGAGGCTATGGGTTCGAATTCCACTTAGACAGAATGAATAATTTTCATTTTCTTTGCTCTGGTGTTAAGGCAAAAGCTCGGCGTTGCTCTTCAGCTTCCTGAAAAGTTTTCAGCCTAGCCTAACGTTACGGTTACGGATTGTCTTATGTAACAGAACATATTTGCGTATTATTTCGCCATAGATATAATAATGTAGAGATATCTTTAAAGTCACTTACTATTTAATTTATGCTTTTTTGATATTCTGATATATTACTAGTGTGAGCTACCTACCTTTTAATATTTACATAAAAACTTGTGTTTACTTCCACTAAAATAAAAATATTGTTTAAAACGCTTATACTTTCCACAATCAAAACGACAATCAACTCAACTAGGGGTACTGGATTTGAAGTCATACCTGTCACAACAAACGATATCAGCTATTAGCTAACCAACTACACCACTGAGTAATAAAGAAAAGATGAAGTAATTCTTCTCACATTATTATGAGTAGATAAGAAACTAAATCATAGCACTTTTGTTCTTTTTCTTTCAAACGTTACCTTATTATTCGGTACGAAACGTAAATTATAGCGTACGCTTCCATTCCCACGAGAAAATTTGAAAATATTTTACAGATCTTTTCGCACGAACCACCTCTGTGATTAGTATTTGGCCAAAATCGACCATTTGCAAAAGAAATCTATTTGTCTGTTGTCAGGTTGATATATTTTAACAATAACAGTTAATTATTCACACCTAGCCGCTTATTTTCCTTTATGCTGTGCTAGCTTAGTGCTCTTAGTAGTAAAGGTAATTAAATGCTAAACAGAATCTATTATCACTAATATCTTAACTGAAAATCCCGACCTTGAGACGACACTGTTAGTACATACACTCTTATGAAAAAATGGAGCTTGCCTACCGAAAGCGTAATAATTTCAAAACCTTTAAATTATTTCGGACCGACGATAAGAAGATACATACACACTGTGTAATACTGTAAAATAAAAGTTATAGTATTTGTGCTTTAATCCATTATCCCGC
Organism: Dione vanillae; assembly: GCA_037178615.1. Taxonomy (NCBI): domain Eukaryota; kingdom Metazoa; phylum Arthropoda; class Insecta; order Lepidoptera; family Nymphalidae; genus Dione; species Dione vanillae. Next base: position 51,398 of record JAZFAU010000201.1, read on the forward strand.
GTTGTACCATCCAACTAATGTGGTTTGTTAATACCTCCTATTTAACGGTAGAAAGGAAAGTCTGTTTCAGTTCACCGCAGAACAGATAAGCGCTTATATATGTTTATATACGTTATATATACGTTATATATAGGTTATATACAAATATATGTATATACTTCTGCATTATTCTACAATACAATGTAAAATCACTGATTTACGGGTTGTGTGCGAATAAATTTCCCTTTCCGACCTTTTTTTGTTGGGTTCAACATTATTGTAACTAACGTTGGTTGCTTTCGTTCTATTTACTTCTTGTTAAGAATATTTTATTTTTATGAATTTATATTATTTTAGTATAAGATCTTGTATTAGATCTTATACTAAAATAATTTAAATTAAAATAAAAAATGTATCGCATAATTAATATTGCATTTGCTAACGAACTTATGAAATCTTCAAAGTAATCTTTTTTGATGATTATATCAAGAGAATTAAGATTATAATATGAAAAGTTCATATTGTAATATATAAGCCACACATTAAAAAAATTTAATGACTTTATGAGTCATAGGTGGAACGGTAAAAAAAAGTTAAAGATGAAATCTGCGACTCAACGGAATATAATACCTGGGTAAAGTACACAAAACAGAATGAAATAGCAGTCTTTCCTTTTATCAGTATTTCTTACTAAAAATTTGTGGCAAAAATTTTAAACGACTTTGAAATAAAATGATATCAGAATTTCATTTGTCAATTTATTTATTACGATTTTGAAATTATAGTTTGTAAACCTAGCATAAAGACACTCCGTTCACTGCTTTCTGCCTTTAGAGCCACTGCGTGTCAACGCCGCGCTTGCTTAGTTACTGGATCAAAAGAAATGTTAATGAAATAATCCATCCTCCCCGAGTGGGAATTGGACTCACGAACTGTCACGTTTTCAGACAGGTGCGACTGCTGCGACCTAGGGATTTTTTACATCAATAAAAATGCTCATCTTGCACAAAAACGAGGGATGGAAATTGCTATTTTTTTTGTTGATATATTGTACTATGTCAGATGTTCCAGGTCCTCGAATATCATTTTGCAGCATTTCATCCTTATTATAGTTCAGATTTCTGTCTGTCTCAGGTGGCAGTTTTCAAAATAAATTATAGACCCTGCGTAGATCTAACATCTACAATAAAGAAATCCGATCCGCAGACTTATAGGCGTAGGTTGTGCGTGTACAAATAAACAAAAACCTTTCAAATCATTGATATATATTCTATCAGTGGTTTCATACTTCCCTGCATTACTTTTTATAAAAACATTCAGCGGTTAGATACGTTTTCTTACTTTTTATTATATTTTTTATAATTTATAAAAAAATTACGTTACTGGAAGTATAATAAGTTATAAAAAGTAGCAAATAATAGTAAAACTTTAGGGGCGCTTACAAATAACACCAAACTCTTGCTAAGTATATATTACTTACATTCGTACAAAATTGATCATAATGACAAAAATAATTACGAAAATGTGGCTTTGTAAGAATTGGCTTTTATTTGTTCATATTTATTCGTGAAATTTGAAATTTTTCTTTTCTTCATAATTAAGCATAAATTAGCTTTTTCAATTATGAGGAGACGCTTTCGACTTCGCTACGTTCAGGTTTTATACATTTGTTCTGAAAATTAATAAGTCTAAATCAGCTGGTGGCTTTAACACAATGCGAAAGCTTTAATCACTTGTAATTTACTCAATATATTTTACAATGTTAATTATAAAATATTTAATAATATATTTTAAATATTTACATGCAAAATATTATACAATAGAGGTATGTATATGTAGTATATAGTAACTACAGTAAAAAATACTACGGTATATATTATTTTACACATATTATATATAACCAAAAGTAACTGTTCATAACGGTTCTATAGTGACATATATAGAGGCTGTAAACCAAAAAACTCAAACCTTTTTGTTACTTCCAAATAACGAAAACATTCCTCTAGGGCTATCTATATAAAAAAACATGCGCCCCCGCTACCAACTTTACAGCTTTACAATAATCCCGGAATGTATTTAAATTTTCATCATTTAGTTCGCTATGCTTTGGTTGATTTTATTGTAAACCAATATTTGAACTTTGAAAACTAACACAGCTATACAATTGAAAGCTTTTCATTAAAGTTTTCTCAAATGTTTATTTATAATAAGGTTCAAGGGGAACCTTTGTTGAAACTTTTCCGAAAGTCGTGGGTGGCAGATAACGTGTTGCGCAGTCTTGAATTAGAGTGAAAGTGGAGATTGTCAAAACTATGTAGAAAAAAGCTTTAATAAAAAAGTATTCCATAAAATATATGACTATGAAATATTGTTATTAAGTGATTTATGTCATTAACTATATTTATATAAAATCTGTTTGCGAATACGCTCGATATATAGCTATAGTGTACATCTTTCAAGTTTTTCTTTTAAAATTTACTTTCTAACCGTATATATAACAAGTTAATTTGAGATGAAGCTATTTAAGTAGGTTACCGTGGGGTGAGTAATTAATGGTTAAGCGCTCCCCCCCCCCCACTCAATTCCCACCTCTCTTTCCGAATTTCCACACAATTTTTGAACGTTACATGTAGAGATGCAAGCGCGGTGTTGAGTTCCGCCATTTATCATGTAGTGCCTTAAAAGGCTTCAAGCTAATGTTTATTAAATAATCAAATTATTTATTGATTCAAATAGAGACTTCTACCAAATATGTAGTAAAAAAATCTGTAATTTCGAACGATATAAGTACTAAAGTATTCTTGAAATAAAATTTTCTTTTTAAAATAGAAAGTGAATCGGCCATTGCATAATCTTGTTTCCATACAATCATTTTATTATTTTGATTTAATTTAGAAATCGCTTTGAGAAACTACTAGCTTCGTTTCATTGATATACCACAAGTAACTAAAGAGAGATAAAATAATATCTTAAATATTATTTTTGTAATTTTATTAAAAAATGCCACAAATTACATATTGCATACCTAAAATATCATGGTGTTAATCCATACTGAGGATAGGAAAAATCCTTAAGTATTTTTTCATTGTGTTTAGTTATTTTATATCATGAATTTTATTCCATTATTAGTCATGCTTGCTACTCGTAACAATTTTTTTTTGGGAACTCCAGGAACCATATGAACCTGGTGTTAAGACACTCCGTCGCTTTGTCCCTGCTTTCTCCGTCTCCACTTCCTGCCTACATTGCGTGTTGAGTGGCGGAACTCGACGCCGCGCTTTGCCTAGTTTCAAAAGCGAAGAAAATGGAAATAGAAAAATCTATCTTCCTCGAGTAGGAATCGAACCCTCAAACCATCTAATTAATTATTTTATATTAATCATTATATTTTTTGTATGGTTTGATTGCTTTTTTATTTCATTACAATAATTTAATATAATAACAAACTAAATGTTAATAATTATCTGTAACAATAAAGCTATTTTAATGAAGATATTGTTGAACGTCCCAATAAATAAATAAATAGTCATTTTTATCACAATATAACTTTGTTTTATGAAAAATATGTTTAAATGTTGCCATGTTTTAGTTTCTCAACAGTATTTTAGTTTCTCAAGATGCGGCGCCATTCAACACGCAATGCCTCAAAAATTGGGTCTTAACACTGGGTTGCCACAGCTGCTAAGTGTGGAATAACACATAAAAAATGTGTTTTAGTTAAAAGCGCGGCGTTAAGTTCTGCCACTTGGACTATACTATCCTGGACATAACCAAGCTATATACAGAATGCAGCTTGAAGCTAAACAAAGACACGAAATGTTTACGCATGAAACATTCACTCGACAGCAGTAACAAGCAACGCTAAAGGCTCTCAACGTCTGAACGTGACGATGTCATCGAATGTGACTCGAGTCGACAAATTGATTGAATTCCCTCCCTCTCGTCGGTTTCCATCGCATCTGATGGTTATGATTTGTAGCCGCAGCATCGTGACTGTCAAACGATGCGTTTCAAAGTATATATGTTCGAAAGTTTAAATAAGTATAAGTATTTTTCATATCTATTATATTTTAAATTTATTTTATGCTTTTTTGTTTTGCGAATAAAGCAGGATAAAAGAGAGAACTTAGTTTCAATTAACTCCTCCGTTCTCTTTTTATCCGAATTCGAGACGTTGCGTGGCGGAACTCAAGCTACCCTTTGCCATTCCACAACGAAGAAGTAAAAATAATGCATCTTGAGGCTCGAACCCACAACTCTGGATTAGTGTTCTATCACTGTCACAATGCCACAAAACTATTTGGTATATTTAATCTTTAAAGTTATGACTACGTCATGAGATGAAGTGTTGAGAGTATTTCCGTTTTACTCCTCCTAAATATTGCGTGTCAAATGAGGGAACCTAACGCCGCGCTTTTGTTGTACTATCAAAATTAAAGACAGGATATCAATTTAAACTCCTCCTGCCTTTGCGCTACGGACAGTCTTCATATTAAAATATTTTGTTATTATTTATGTGAAAATTAAATTTGTTAAAAAATGTCTATATAAAATAAATAAAAAATATTTACATGCAAAATGTATGCATAGGTAAAAAATTATATTTTTTCATATTCCTTGTCTTCTTCTTCTTTAAATACATAGCTCGCTAGCCGATATATAATTTTACTTAAATTTGAACTCAGGACCAAATGTTTACAGTATTTTTCACTTTAATAGAGGAAAATTTAAAGTACGCATTCAGGAAACTCCGATATCAATTAATGCGGTTCACGGTCGACAAGATTAGTACAGTAAGCCGGCAGACTATTCGCTTTAATACGATTTGCTGATCTGGCGCACATTCGGACTGGATCAATGGCTAACTGTTAGGCAACAAGAGGCTTGTGTATACGTCCGCACACGTATCTATTGCAAAATATAATGTATGTAGAATATATTTCAAAATTTTAATATATTTTTCTATTGCATCAATTTTTTACAATCATATGTAAAAAAACTCTTCACACATTTGACAGTAGTCTACGAATTTACTAGCGGACTCGCATACGCGTTGTCATAGCAACGTGTATGCCACAGAGTACATAAGTGTGCAGATGTGTAATGTTTTATTTATGCATTTAATCTACTTTATAAGCATTATTATCATGGTTTGCTCTTCTCCTATACATGAACTATATCTTTGGCAAATATATACCATAATCCTCTGCCCGAGCAAGTTTCGTAAATGGGAAAGAAGATTTTGCATCTTCCCCGCCTATAAGGGTGCGAGTGATGAATTCAAAAATTAATAAATATATGTATGTTATCTTAAACATAATATAATACGAGTATATTGATTTATTAACTGCAGTACATTTTGAGTGAGTAATTTAGTGTACTAATTAGTTATTTTATAATTCCTAATCAATTTACTCTAATTTAGCGTAAAAGTTACTTTAAGATCGATATCTTTCTCCATACACTTCTTTTAAATAAATCATTTTGTGTTCTAAAACGATAAAAAAGCTTTAGCATGTCTAAACCGATTTCCGGTTACATTTTACTGCCGTAACTGAAAAATCTACATTGAAAGCTTTTGAGTTATCTGTGTAATTAAAGCGATTTAATAGTTATAGTAGTGACTTTGCCCATCCGCTTCCGATGGAAATGGCCTGCGATAGAACAAAGACTTGTCTTTAATCTTAAAAGACTTCCACAACAGAATTAAAAAGTTTAATAAAGACTTTAAAAAAGGGATTTGTCTGGTATTTTTTTATGAAACTGTTGTTTAATGGATAAATGAAGAAAAGGGAGATTTTCATAAAGTCATTTTATAATATTCACATGTTTTGTAATCTCTTATATGCGCTTCACGCGTTTTCCCACAAAGGAATTCACTTATGTCAACTGTCATTACACTACATTTTCCTCTGTCCACTTTAATTTGAGACTTAGGGATTTTATATATAATTATAATAATATAAATATAACATAATAATTACACCGAATACATATATAACATAATTTTCATTTTACAATTAGATTTTCCGCCACTGTGCTACTATGGCGAACAATTACAAATAATTTACTACATTGTTTTATTAATCATCTTTTTGTTTAAATAAATCATTACCTTTAAATAAAAGTCGCCAATATAAAAGTATTAAACTATGGCTAACTATACTAGGCAGCTATATAACTTACAGTAGTAGAATCAAGAAATACAAGCAAATATCAGGATATGAATCTCTCGGGAACCCCTCTGACCACTAAACGTGAAATAACATGACTTAGGTTCTCATCAAACTAAAAATAATACTTATTACAATTTATCAATTGTATTATGACACAGAGTATTTAGTCTTAGACATACTTGGTATATAAATATATTCCCATTAAATTAAATATATGATAGCATCAGTAAAATCCAACACTATCAACTAACTGATATATATCTCGTGTTGCATCTTATCTACAATGACAATAGACTGAGTCATAACTGTCCAATAATCTTAAGTGAGCTTTGTGCGGATTATCGGCTTGTTGAAATCATAGTGTGTTAGGTATCTATAGGTACGATTACCCACACTTTAGTCTACATACTTAAAATACGGTTAATGAAAGAATTTTTTAAATAGAAGATATAAGCGTCGTCGCTTTTACAGGCAGAGGTATGTGGATTTGATCCCCACTCAGGGAGAATGAATATTTTTTTATTTTCTTCACTCTGGTGTTAGGCAAAAGCTCGGCGTTGCTCTTCAGCTTCTTGAAAGGCTTTTAGCCTAGCCTATTTAGGGTAACTAGGGACTGTCCTAAGTAACAGAACGTATTTACGTATTATTTAGATATAGATACAATAATGTAGAGGACCGTCGTCGCTCAGAGGCACAACGTCTACTTGTGACGGTTGTGACGGCTTCTGGGTTTGATTCCCTCTAGGGGAAGATGGATTTTTCTATTTCCATTTTCTTCGCTCTGGCAAATAGACAAAAGCGTGGTGCTGAGTTCCGCCACTCAACACACAACACAATGCCTCGAAAACGGCGGACAGCGGAGATAGCGAAAGCAGGGACTAAGCAACGGAGTGTCACTACAACACTAGGTTCGACACACCAAGTGCGGAATAAAGCGTGAAGCTAAAAGAAATGTAAAGGTATTTTTAAAGTTACTTACTATTTAATTAATGTTTTTTGACATCCTGATATATAACTAGTATATAACCTTCAATAAGTACTTGTATTTTCCTGCACTAAAACAAAAACATTGTTTTAAACGCTTATACTTTCCACAATCGAATCGAGAATCAACTCAACTAGGGCAACTGGATTTGAAGTCATACCTTACCATCACAACAAACGATATCAACTATAAGCTTACCAACTACACCATCGAGTAATAAAGAAAAGATAAAATATTTTTTTCTCATAATATCATAGATAGATAAGAAACTAAATCATAGCACTATGTTCTTTTTCTTTCAAACGTTACCTTATTATTCAGTACGAAACGTAAATTATAGCGTACGCTTCCATTCCCACGAGAAAATTTGAAAATCTTTTCGCACGAACCACCTCTGTGATTAATATTTGGCCAAAATCGACCACTTACAATAGAAATCCTTTTGTCTGTTGTCAGGATGATTCATTTTAACAGTAACGGTTAAGTATGTATTTAAAGATATTAATTGCTCAAAAAAGACAATACGGTCACTTACATGAGAACATAAACTACCGTTTGTTAGTAACTACAATTTAACAATTAGTCGTTATACTCGCGTAATATTTTTTATCTATTAGAATAAACAAAAAATAACATTGAAAATTCAAGTGTAAACGGTTTGACTTGAAAAAAGTACAAATTTATATAAAAAAAGACGGATATGATGTATATTTTTCCAGTAAAGTTGTTGTCACAATAAGATATATACTAACGGCCTTATTCATAAAAATTAGAGCACGCTTAAAGGCTCGTTATAGAACAGTTATCAAAAAACGTTGTTCATAACAGCATTTTAGTACTAATCAGTTCTATAAACCTATCATAAAGTTATAGAACCGAGAACTCTACTATAAGAGTGTTTTAACGTCTAAAGATTGCCGATTCATATAACAGCTGATTATAGCTCATACTAATATGAGGATTGATATGACGAATTTCAGTTTCGTATACAAAACAATATAACAATTGACATTTTGTTCGATATTTATTAACTATATTTAGTTATAAACAACTTTATAAATAAATTCTACATAAGACAAGTGCACAGAACATAGGTAATACTTGTCCACGTCTAAACAAATGTCAATTCTTTGTCATTTTACTTCTTTTGATTTAATTTTTTAAAATTAAGTAAGCTAAAATAAAACTAAAATAAAATAAACATTCGTGTTTTTGTGATAACAACGACGTAAATGAAGCCGGTAAATGTCAAGCCAGATCCAACAATATATTTTTGTACGTAATATTATCTGTGGTCATACTATGTCGATGCGTTTGTCACTTATCGTCTGTGGATTTACTAATATTTTCGGCAACTAGTCGACCGACTTCAGTATAGTGGCAACATTGTGAACTTATAACTCATATTAGTGACACTTTAGTTATAGAAGGTTTATAGAGCGTTTATGAATACAAACATTTATCTACGTTCTATAAGCTTATAGAGCGTTTTAACTAATGTATACTTAAAACGTTCTATAAGACTTTTTTATGAATAAGGCCGTAAGTATTCACACCTAGCCGCTTATTTTCGTTTATAGTGCTCTTAGTAGTAAAGGAAACTAAATACTAAACAGAATCTATTATTAATAGTTTTTTAACTGAAAAAACTCGGCCTTGAGACGACGCTGTTAGTACATACACTCTAATTAAAAAAAAGAATTGCCTACGAAAGCGAAATAAATTCAGACACTTTAAATTATTTCCGACCACTAATTTTAATTAGATTAGTATCTCATTTCTTCGAACACGCTTCTACAAACTAAAATTTTAAACTTTATAATTTGCATTGTTTATATATTTCAATGCTATATATTAATATTTATAATATAATATATTAATTTTTATAATAAGAAAACATTTTGTTTACAAAGAGGGTGGAAAAATTTATTCTCACAAGTGACCATCGAACCCACACTCCTCGTAATAGAGTAACACTTTCATAAAGATCTTAGTATGTTCAAGAAATAACAATATATATATTTTAATACATCTAATTTAAGAAATTTGAATATTTAGTATAGTTAATTCTTCTTGTCATCGTCTAAGTAGCCGTACTAATAGTTATACAACAGCATTGCACCTAATTCGAGAGTAGAAAGCTCCTGGACGAGTTCTGATTTTCCTATACGCAACAAAGTTCACAGTTTATATTTTAATCCTCGATAGCAACTACCTACATTTTTATCAAAGAATGATGAATTTGATTGTTTTATAGACTAAAAATCAAGAACTAGTTTAAATTTTTCCATTCTTGTAAGACCGAAATACGAATTGTACCTAAGTTTACTCACTACGTTTCTTCACTAAGTTATAGTTTTCTGTTAACACAATATGACACATAATAAGAAGATACAATATCTACACACTGTATAATGCTGTAAAGTAAAAGTTATAGTATTTGTGCTTTAATCCATTATCCCGCGTTGTACCATCCAACTAATGTGGTTTGTTAATACCTCCTATTTAACGGTAGAAAGGAAAGTCTGTTTCAGTTCACCGCAGAACAGATAAGCGCTTATATATGTTTATATACGTTATATATAGGTTATATACAAATATATGTATATACTTCTACATTATTCTACAATACAATGTAGAATCATTGATTTACGGGTTGTGTGCGAATAAATTTCCATTTTCCGACCTTTTTTGTTGGGTTCAACATTATCGTAACTAACGTTAGTCTGTTGCTTTAATTCTGTTTACTTCTTGTTAAGAATATTTTATTTTTATAATTTTATATAGTTTTATTATTAGATCTAATACAAGTATACTTTCTATTTACATATATTATGATAATTCGTTGATACTAAAGACATAAAATGAAGGTGTAACACATAATTAATATTTTCTTTGATTAAAAATCGAGCATTTAACTTTCGTTCGTTCTAGAAAAAATTATATCAATTTAATAAATGTATCGAATGGAAAACAATGATATATGAACAAACATTTGCTAACCAGCTTACGAAATCTTCAAAATAATCTACTTTCGACGATTATGTTAAGAGAATTTTGACTATAAAATGATAAGTTCATATTGTAATAAAAACAGCCACACACAAAATCTATTTTAATGATATTATGACTCATAGAATAAAAAATAAAAGCTGAAATCTGCAACCCAACGGAATATTATAGCTGGTCAGAGTCCACAAAACAGTATGAAACATCAGCCTTTCTTCTATTAGTATTTCTTACAAAAAGTTTTGGCTAAAAATTTTATACGATGTTGAAACAAAATAATCTAAGTATTTCATTTGCCAATTTATTTATTGCAGTTTAACTTTCTATATTTTGCTTTGGAAACGTAGTGTTAAATTGGCGAAAGTCAACGCCCCGCTTGAAATAGTTCATCCTTCCCGAGTAGAAATTGAACTCACAAACCTTTGCGTTTACAGACAGGTGCGAATGCCGCCACTCTACGCCACGACAGTCCTAGGGATTTTTTACATCAATAAAAATGTTCATCACGCACGAAAACGAAAGATAGGAACAGCTATTTTTTGTTAACTGATATATTTGTATTATTTATGAGAAAAACCCTTTCGAAGTGGGCGTTAATAACCATGTCACAGTTTTGCACTAATACGGTTATTATCGTACTAATTTTTTTCTTGTATATTTGCTAAATGTTATGAATAAATAAATAAATAAATATTGTAGTCAGATGTTCTAGATCCTCGATTATAATTTTGCAGCATTTCATTATAGTTATAGTTCAGATTTGGGCCTGTCTCAGGTGTGTCAATCTTCAAAATAAATTATAGCGTAGACCCTGTGTAGACCCTGCGTAGACCTAACATCTACAATAACGATATCCGACCAGTAGACCTATAGACGTATGTTGTGCGTGTACAAATAGACGGAAACCTTTCGAAGCATATATATATATATATATATATATATATATATATATATATATATATATATATATATATATATATATATATATATATATATATATATATATATATATATATATATATATATATATATATATATATATATATATATATATATATATATATATATATATATATATATATATATATATATATATATATATATATATATATATATATATATATATATATATATATATATATATATATATATATATATATATATATATATATTAGAGTTTTCAGATTTGCTTGCATTATTTTTTACAAAAATATTTAGTGTTCAGATACGACTTTTTACTCTTTTATATATTTTTTATAATTTATAAAACATGTACTTTACTACTAGGTTATAAAAATAACAAAGAGTAGTAAAACTTTAGAGGCGCTTACAAATAACACCAAAATCTTGCTAAGTAAATATCTTTTCGACCGTACACTTACATTACTTACAAATAATTACGAAAATGTGGCTTTGTAAGATTTGGTTTATATCATTATATTTATTCGTGAAATTGATTTTTTTTCTGTTCATGATAATTAAGCATAAATTAGCTTTTTCAATTATGAGGCGACGCTTTGGACTCCGTTACGTTCAGTTTTATACAATTAATAAGTCTAAATAAGCTCGTGCCTTTAACACAATGCGAAAGTCTTAGTCGCTTATAAATTACTTAATATATTTTACAATGTTATTTATAAACTATTTAATAATAAATTTATTTAAAATTATTTGCATACAAAATAATATACAGTTTCGGTATACATATCAAATACAGTAAAAAGCGCATCATATTAATTTAAAGTATATATTATTTAACACATGTTACCGTAAAGGACCGTCTCGGCGCAGAGGCATAAGCGTCTGCCTGTAAACGCGACGGTTTGTGGGTTCGATTCCCACTCGGGGAAGATGGGTTTTTCTATTTTCATTTTCTTCGCTCTGGAAACTACGCTAAGTACGGCGTTGAGTTCCTGCCACTCAACACGCAATGCCTCGAAAAAGACGGAAAGTGGGGACGGAGAAAGCAGAAAGTAAGCAACAGAGCGTCTTAATACTAGGATTATATGGTACGTGCAGTTCCCTCTGCCTACCTTACAATATGCGGGATAAAGTGTGATGCTAAAAAAAACATATAACGATAAGTGACGTGACATATAACGTAGTAATGATGGATGTACATAATAAATAGCGATATAACATATTCTGACAGATCCGTAAAGGTTCTATAGTAACATATATAGAGGCTGTAAACCAAAAAACACAAACCTTTTTGTTACTTCCAAATAACGAAAACAATCCTCTAGGGCTATCTATATAAAAAAACATGCGCCCCCGCTACCAACTTTACAGCTTTACAATAACCCCGGAATGTATTTAAATTTTCATCATTTAGTTCAGCTATGCTTTGGTTGATTTTATTGTAAACCAATATTTGAACTTTAAAAACTAGCACAGCTATACATTTGAAAGCTTTTCAGTTAAAGTTTTCTCAATTGTTTGTTTATAATAAGGTTCAAGGGGAACCTTTATTGAAACTTTTACGAAAATCATGGGGGCCAAGATAACGTGTTGCGCAGTCTTGAATTGAAGTGAAAAGTGGAGATTCTCAACAATATGTAGGATAAAGCTTATATGGGATATTTTTTTTAAATAATATACATTATTTTATTAAAAGATATTAAATATTTTTACATTACACCAATAACTGCCACTCGTTTCCTATCTATAGCTGTCACTTGAACAGCATGTGAACGTGTGCGCTCGTTAGAATTATTGACAAAACCCACTTACTGTATAGACTATACATAAAATCAGATCTCGTATTTACTTTGCTACTACTTACAGCTTACTTCGATAGACAAACTGGATCATATAAAAATATTTTCTTGAATCAAATAAAAAGTTTAGTTTCATAAATAAACCGTCGTCGCTCACAGGCGTTTGTGGGTTCAATTCCCACACGGGGTTACATTATTTCACTTCGCTCTGGTGAATAGGCAAGCGCGGCGTACACTTCCGCTACTTTATAAGCAATAATTAGAGGATGGAGTGTCTAACACTAGGTTCCTATGGTTACTAGGCAAAGCATAAGTCGTGAAACTGAAAAACAATCAATAAAAATATATGTAAATTATATACAAATGTTAATGTTTTAACGGCAATACTTGTTCAAAAGTAGTTATGAAGTCTGTATAAGTGTATACAAAATTAATTTACACTCAAACACATCGAACACAAGTGTAGTACACAAACAGTGTACAAGTTTGTGGTTATATATAAACTAAGATAGTGCTCGCCGCCAGTTTTAGTTAGTCGATAACGACCACCGTCGGTTTCGAAGTTGCTTTGCTTTATGTATCGCTTGTTATTCAGAAAACTTGAAGACAAGACTAAGTATTGTTACCATTATAGTAGTTAGCAGGTTTACGCTTTTAATTATATAAAATCGTTTAGGTTTAGTTTAGGTTTTGCTCGCGGAGGTCTTATATATGACACAACGCACTTTTTAAGTGTAAGTATCCGGGATCTTTCTAAATATTGAAAATATTTCTAGCAAAAGAACTCTTTAAATTAATGATAGTTCAAGTAAATATAATATATAGTTAGGAGTCTCTTTCCAAATCGATGATTATCATTACAAATTCACTTCAACCATTTAAGTTTTGTAAATATATATAATTAAAAACAATCAACAAGCTATTTTTTTATTTAGTTATCTAGAATAAATGCTAAAATTCTACAACCGTCTAATTCCGTTAATCCTGCAACCGTCTGGTTGCTAATTTAATATACATCCTGCAATCACCGAGAGATGACTCGGCAAATGTAGTTTTGCAGAGCATTTTCATAGCTTTAAAAAAATATAAATAAATTTGCATCTTCTTGCCGTTTTCAGCACAAAACAAGGTACAATGAGGGAACGTAGTGATTAAATATTCCTTTCCCACACTCATTCTCACTCTTCTGCCCGCTCCCTCATCAACTCCCTTCCCTAATTTTTGTCCATTTTTTTAAACACTACATGCTTGGCGGAACTTTACGCCGCACTCAATACACAATGAGCTGAAAGGCGAAAAGAGGGGAACGGAGTGTGTTAACACTAAGTTCTTTCCGTTCCTGCCGTTCCCTCTGTCTGCCATGTCCGAGGTATAGCGTCAAGCTAATGTTTAATATTGAATATTTATAGATTTAAATTAAATATTCATCAAATTTGTAAGAATATAACTATAATTTTAAACTTATATATAAAATCTTCTTAGAATAAAATCTTCAATTTAAGCTACTTAGTACTATAAAAGAGAAAGCACATCGACAATTGCTTAATCTTGTTTCCATTCAATCGTTTTATTATTTTGATTTCATTTAGAAATCGCTTTGAGAAACTACGAGCTTCGTTTCATTAATATACCACAAGTAATGTAGATGAAAGGGATGATTTTTCGGGTAAAAGAGGCGAAGCGAATATTTTCTTCTATATTATGATTAATCTATTTAGAACTCAGTGGACTAGAACTTTTGAATGTGATACTTAAACGTATTTTTGTCTCGAAGCTCTTCTGAGTAATTTTTTAAAAAAGTGTGATAAATTTCGCATTGCATGCCTAACATAACATTTATCAAGTTTAATGTGTTTAATTGTTTTGTAAAAAAAATTTAATATTTTTTTTTCCGCCATGTTTTGCCTACTTTCCAGAGCGAAGAAAAAGAAAATAGAGAAATCCATCTTCCTCGAGCCCACTCGAGGAAAACTCGAAAAATCGATCGATTTCCAAATCGAATCCACAAAAAGTCGCGTTTACAGGCAGACGCTTACGCCTCTGCGCCACGACGGTCCTCTAATTTTCATTTTCAATTTGAATTTTAATAATTAATAAAATTTTATTATTTTATTAAAAAAAATATAAATATATAGATAGATATATAGATATAAAGATAAATATATAAATATAAATAAATATCTGACACATACATATATATGATATAACCATTTTTATCACAGTAAAGCTTTATATATACACAAAATAAAGCGACATGTAAATTGCACATATGGCATAGCCACAATCCATCTGGTTTGTAGTCATGTTAATCAAAGTGTATTCAATCTTCGAAATGCATCTATAGGTTTCAATAAACACAAACTCCATTTATAATGACCGTTTTGTGTTGAACATACGTTTTGTAAACGAATTTGTTCGATATTAATAGCGCATTGATTTTATATATAACGCTCAAATATTGTACACTGTTGTTACTCGGATATATATCGATATAGCTTCTTATCGAGGCTTTCGTGGCGAAGAGGCAGTATGTGTCTGTAAATATATCTCAAAAAAAGTTTTAGGTTCATTTACCAAATGTGCTTAATTAACTATTTTCATTTTCCTGAGTCTAGTGATAAAGTCACTTGCATTATCTCTTAAGGTTTATAGGAGAGAACAGAGTGTCTTAACGCCAGAATCCTTCTATATAAGGAATACAGTGAGAAACTATGTATTTATGGAGTTTGCGAATAGAAGCTAGTGTCAATTTACTCCGTTCTCCACTTTCAGTTCATATCAGATATATTCTATATAATATACAACGTCTCACTTTATATAACTAGAGAACATCTCTAGTTATATAAAGTGAGACGTTGTATATTATATACATACATTATGTATTACATATTTCAGATTTAAATTTCAATTTTTTCCGTTGATTAGTCCCTGCTTTCTCCGTCCCCGCTTTCCGCCTTTTTCGACGCATTGCGTGTTGAGTGGCGGAACTCAACGCCGCGCTTTGCCTAGTTTGCCAGAGCGAAGAAAATGGAAATAGAAAAATCCATATTCTCCGACTGGGGATCGAACCCAGAAACCGTCGCGTTACAGGCAGACGTTGCGCTTCTGCGCCACGACGGTCCTCAATTTCAATTTAATTTGAATATTCCTCTCTACATTACAATTACTAAAGAAACGTTAAATTATAAAAATAGCTCCTCAATTTAGTACGTCACAAAACATTTATCAGTATTTTGCCACAAATTGCGTTCAGCAAATGAGGCCTCGGACGGATAATAGTCTCGGCACCGACGGGATTGCGAGTTGCGACGCGCCTTTGCATTTATAGCACCAAGACGACCGAATGGAATCAAATGGGAGTGTTATTGATGAAATTATATTGTGCCAGCTCTAATTTTAATGTGAATTATTCGGGTTTTGTGAAGATTTTGTTTCATTTCTCCTCCTTACGTTGAGTTGCATTATTAAAATGATGTCTTTAAAACTATTGGAACTGGGAAGTTATACAGTTGGAAGAAAGTAAAACATACAATTGGAAAGGAGATGATGATCAGATGGTATGAGCACGTTGAGAAATGATGATGAGAAGCGTGAGTGTTATGAGAGGTAAGAGACGTAAAAGGGATGGAATCACCAGAGAGCATGTATGACGATGTTAATGAAAGTATGTGAAAGAGGTATGCAGAGACCGCAGCGTTTGGCGTTCCGTTCTCTCTAGCTAGGGATGAAACGTATATGTATGTATGTATTTGTGTTAAATGTATTTGTGAGTGTATGTATGTGAAAAGAGTGTCCGAACTTTAGGTTCCTTTTAACTCTCCGTTTCCTCTACTTTCTTTTATATGGGTAAAGATGTGAAATTTTTGTTGGCAAGTCTTTTTCTTGCTTCTATCATTATTTTCTAATAGAAGCTTAATTACTTTTTCATAGATATTTTTATATTAAATTACATTTATTTTCTGTGTTGGCGTAAAAAAAACCTATATTATTAGATACAACAAGAAATATCAATTAATTATAGAACTAAAAATATTGTTAGTGTAATATTACTGAAGTGGTAGTTATTAGTTTAGTACCGTTCGTAAATTGAAATTAAAAAAATACAATAAATACATTTTTTTAAGTATTATACATAATATAGTACAGATAAGAACTAAATATTGGGCTTCATTTTAAACATTACGATACGTGTTTTAAACATAAGAGTATAAAGTACCTTTCTTACAATTGAGAGTGTTTATAAGCTACTTGTATACTCATTTTCATTTTCTCCATGAAACTTGATTTTGGCCAAGTTCACACGTTTCTAGGTCACTCTTAAAGTCTTAAAGAACTGATAGAAACTGGATATTATTTTACAGAGCCGTGACTTCGAAAGAATTTTTTTAATATAAATAACAAATCTTAATTAAAATAGTGATTTTGAAACAATAAAATTACGTCGTTGCGTATAGACACAGTGTCTCCTTGTAAACGCGAAAGTATGTAGGTTCGATACCTAGCTATCTAGCAACTATATAGTTAAGTTAGTTAACTAATACCACTTACACGCAATACCTCGAAAGGAGGAAAACGGGGAACGGAAAATTCGACATCATTTTTTTCTACCATAATTTTAATATACTTATTTTTACTTTCAATACCCATTGTACTTGAAATATTTTCCTAATATTCCTATTGAAATTGAAATATTTTCCTATTTCCTATAATTTGACGAGTTTCCACTTGCTTACGTTTTAAATAAAGAAGGGCTTCCTCCGATCTTTTAATAAACGTATTTTATTTATAGATAAATAAACAAAACACGTCTATTAAAAGATCTTGGTTTCTTTATATAGTAAAAAGAAAATGAGACGTTAAAAACTAAGGAGCAAATATATTTTTCTGAGTAGCTAGTGCGAGATCTTGTCTCTTCATTTATTAAAGCCCTGAAGCAATTTTCAACGTAAAAATACAAGTTGAAAAAATAGCTTGTATTTTTCACCGGTGTAGTGTACTGTTTATAATATCTGCTGCACTTTAAAGTATAATTTAAAGAGATTTGTGTTTTTAGAAGTATGTAAAAATAAGATTTTGTATACTTATTACGTAGTTTATAACGTGTTTATATTAACAAAATATCGTAAAGGAGTTGCTACAGTGCGCAATGCGACAACGTGTAAACGAGATATTTTTTAATTCGATACCCCCTCGATATAATTATTATATTTTTATCATTTTTCATATCCTCACTAAACAACGATTAAGGCGATGCGTCGATAAATGAATATAATACGTTTATTAAAAGATCGAAGGATTGCTACACCTTTTTCTAGTTAAATTGTAAGCAGGTAGAAGCACTTTCAATTCTCGGAAAGTGTTTCTATAGATCTGTTTTAAAATTAGCAAAAAAAAACAATAATATCGGATAATTTTTTTTACTTCACGCTTTATTTCATTTATTTTATGCAGAAAGTAGCTGCAGTAACCATGGTAATCTAATGATAAGGCACTCCGTTCTCCGCTTTCCGCCTTTTCGAGGCATTGCGTGTTGAGTTGCGGAACTCAACGCTGCGCTTACCTAGTTGCCAGAGGGAAGTTGAAATCAGCTTTTTACTAATTTATTTTATTTATGCGTTGAGTTATGCTAAGCAAGTGTTTACATTGTTCCAATTGATCGAACTTTGCACTCCATTGCCGCCCTTTAAATTTATAAACTTTAGTAATTAATTAGAATCAAAACAACTTTACCATTTAAAATATCCATTAAAAACTTATTGAAGCTCGATTTGAAACCAGTGACTGGTTTCAATAAAACAAATTTTAGAGGTATATCTGAGCTTTTATTGTAAAGCTTTGTACCTCGCATCTGAGCCCCTAAATAGCGGCTAGCGCAATAACGCCAAATATATAGTAACATAAAGTATACTTGGATAAGATTTCCTATACAAAATGATAGTTTAGTATTAATCTTTACAAATAGATATTAGTGTAACTTGATATAAAAATTTTCTAAGCTCAAATTATAAAAATTCTCAACTATTCAATTTAAAAATGCAAATTGGGAACTTAAATGCCCATAAGGCGTCTTTGTATCAATCGTCACTGTCATATCAATTAGAGCCTGTACGTAATATAAGTTTATATATCCAGCTTATCCTGGCTAGTGGGAATATTGTACACTGTGAAAAGCTCAAAAGGAATGGCATTAATTGTCCACAAGTACTTCTACATTCTTATGAACCACAAATATACGTAAATACATACATATTTATCATATCGCCTTTACTTTTGTGATAAGTTCATAATTCTAAAAGTAGTTAGTAAAATTTTCAATATAAAACGTTATGCAAACGTTGCCTCGCGAAATGAGAGTTTATAATGTCAAAATTTTGAAAACCGTCAAGCTCTCAGCTAAACAAAGGCGGACAACTAACAACTTAATATACTTTGCTCGACTAATAAGCTTGCTTTGTGCAAAAATAACGAAAAGCGAATAAATTGAATATTTTAACAGTGTTTTTAAAATATATATAACTATAATCATTGAGAGCTTATTAAGCTTTTTTTTTCTTTTAGAGCCAGTCTTTTAACATCGTGTTTGCACTGAAATTAAAACAGAACTGAATTTAGAGACGGTGGTAGTTTTCTGTTCAATTTACAATTTAAAAGTACTTACATAAGTTTGTTTGAAGAACAACATTTTGCATTTTATCTTTTTATAAATCTTTAGTCCAATTTTATAATCCTGTTTTTTTCTTCTCAAAGCAACAATGATTCGTGATTTTATCTCGTTTACTTACACAATCAATATTTTTTTTCAGATTCCATTCTCCACTTAACGCTCAATTTCAAGGCACTATACACAATTTGAAAGGTGTTAAATCTTAAGGGTATTTGATAATATTTAACAAAAGATTTTAAACATTCCCCCGACCGAACGAACCCACAACGATAACGTCAAATTGAAATTAATAATAATTGAAGAAATAAATAAATAATTTTATTACTATAGTAGTATATACATAATATATGTATGCAGTAAAATGTGCTTAATAACTCATGACAATATGTTAGAAGTTTGTAAACGACTTCCAGTTTCATAATTAAGTACGCTTAGCGTACTCGGTGCGCTTATAACTCACAAATGCTGCCTTACTTTTAGAAAGATAATTTTATGACTTGTTAGGATTAACTTCTTTATGTTCTTTACTTACGCTGCGACAGAATCTTTTTTACTTTGAAACAAAGGCGTTATCTACTACTATATGATAAAGTCTTTCATAGTGTATAACGGATGTTAAAGCGGTGTTTACGACATATTGATTCTTAAGAAAAGCTTATACTAATAGGACATGGCTATTATAGTAGAGTGAAGCCAATTATAGTGTGATGTCAATGAAAATGCCAAAACTTTGATCATAAATTACTATCTTTTATAGGAAGATAACGAAATAGTTACTTATTTTAAAATAACACTCTAACTTACAACTTAAGTATTGAACTGAACCAAACTGAACTGCTTTCTTGCTTTCAACTTTACGACGACTATATGATATGAACAATTCAAACTACATTTTTCTATATAACAAAAAGCCTTTATTTGAATTTTAGATGTACGTACTGGAGTAATGTGCAACCTAAATTCCTTAAAACGCAGCCACAGTCGACAATCCAAAGTAATTATGTCAGAAACGAATTACATTCGGCAAAGAAAGCGCGATAATAGCCGAAACCATTGTAGCGGGATTGCGACGCCCTTTTGCATATATAGCACCGAAAATGAAAGATCGAGTAAAAAATGAAATAGGTCGGCGATGCTGCGTGGAAACTGGAAAAGACTGATTGTATGACTTTTTACGTTGAAATGTGTTAGGGTTTTTCAAATGTAGAATTATTAATGATGTCACAGCTGAAGCCTTTGTTATGTATATTCAAGTTGTTTACAATAATAGGTGGATTTTGTTGTAAGTTTTGTATTACAAAAATAGTTTTGTAGTAAAAAAATGTTCTTAATCCCTCTTCGTGCTTCACGTTGTAGCCCGCAATAAGCAGGCTGCAGCTTTAGACGTGTTAGCTGTAGAGTTTCTGCTAACGCTAACGCTAGCTAGTGCTAGTGTAAAACTTACATTAAGTACCCCGTTTTCTGCTTAATTTTAAAGACGTAGCATATCGATTTGTGAAGCGAAGCGAGACGAAAATAATTCATTTCCCCGAATAGGAATCGAACCCACAACCGCCTCGTTTAAGCGCAAAAGCTGCAGATTTTGTTAATATTAATCAATATATTTTTTTAGTATCTACATTTTCTACTATTACTGCAATTTCAGGAAAACAGTGAGATAAGTGCCGTATTCTAACGATGACGTCACAAAGATCATCTTTACTCTACTTACAAAGTCGCAGTATAAAAAAGGGTTTATTGAGCTCAATGTGTTTAATGAGACTTGTAAAGTTTTACACAACATTTATTTATATATTGTAGATCATTCATAAGTATATACAACATTTTTCGTTATTACGTACTAGTTATTTTTAATAAACGTATAATATTATGTACTTACACACACACTCACACATACACACACACAGACACACACACCCTCACACACACACACACATATATATACTTTCGATCATCCGAATGATTTACAATTATAATCAACACACAAACTGTAATCTAAAACAAAAATATAAATATAATATAAACACATGATTAAAAATTGCTTAACAGCTTTTAAATAAATTGAAAAACATGTTTCCTTTCTAATAGCCTCTTATCCACTCCGTTGTCAGTTGAAGTGTTGTAGCGTCGCGTATTGTTGTAGTTAAAGTAGGTTTTACTATAAAACGTGTGTAAGAGAGAATTATGTAAATATTTCGAGTATAACATCGTACTGTTAAGGCGATATTATCAAATTATCTCCAAACGAGTAAATCTCTATCATCATTTAAAATTAATCATGCGTAAAATGAATGTTCACACGATTTTCTTATATTTAAATATTTGTAGCTAAATTTACGAATGTTTAACGGTCGAATATTTATATATTCATTTATTAAGCTTTCATTTATTAAACTTTAGCATTTATTTACCTCATTTATTTTATCTCGTAGTTAGCAAGGTAGGTAGCGGAAATCGTAAGCTCTGGGAACCTAGTGTCGAGACACTTCGCTCCGAGCTTTCCGCCCTTCGAGGTATTGCTTGTTGAATGGCGGAACTCATTGCCTTGTTGCCAAATAGAAGAAAATAAATTAAGAAATATCATTTCTCATATGTTTATATAAATTATTTCTTATTGCATAACAATAAAGCATTTAGAATAACGCTGACATCTATTATTAAGTACCATGTATGAGTATAATATGAAATCATAACGAAATTAGAAGGAAATTTATACAAATAATGATAGAAAATAACCAGTGACAAAAAGACAGCTTCAAATTATCTTTACTTTCTTTAAATAAAATGCAGAAAAAGAAAAATACTTTTGTACACTGTAATTACAGTTATTTTTTACAAATTTAAACATTAATCTTAATTTCTGGCACGGCATCTATCATTGTTGAAAAACCAAGTTGGGAAATAGTTGAAAGTCTAGAAAACAGTACAACTGTGTAAAAGTAGATTTTGGTACATGTAACTAAAATTAAATATTTATATTCCTTTTGTTGTAAAGAAAATTTGTGTTTGTGTAATTAATTATGAATTAAATTTTAGCTGATTATTTTCATGTGCTCAAAAATCCACGTGTCCACATTTCGTTAGATAGCTGTGCATTTTCCAATTTTAATTGCGAACTATAGGTCGTGAAGGCTATCTGTACGAGCTATAGTTTGCAATTTAATTTGGCCTATTAAACGTATAACCTTACTTTTTCCCACTTCCATTAAAATTTCGGCAAATTCTGTCGTAATGTTCTACTTCCCCAAGGACCTTACAAGACAAATCTTAGGCTTGAAACCTGCTGCGTAATTTTGGTAGCGAAATAGTTTTATATACCTCTATAGAATTACACAACCTGACAGTCAGTACCATTTTCCTTAAAATCGATTTACTTAATGAAAAGGTGCCAAAATTGGTATATATTTAAAGAGTTACTATAACGTAGCTCATTCATTTTAAGAAGTAGGATATTCAAAACAGATACATTATTAACATTAGTTACTACACGATATGTTATGATATGATTTGCAATTTACATAAATATGATTTTTGGTTATATTTATATCGTGAAACATTGTTTAAGCAGTTCAATGGTCCATTCATACGTACTATATTACAATTAACACTGAAAATAAAATTAGAATAGATAATTATTACCTCATATTTTAAGCAGGGCTGATTTAGATTGTTTTTGACTCAAATAAAAATATTAGATAGATGACAAGCAAAAAAAAAGACAAAAATCTACTGAGTGTTATTATTTCTCTAGATATGACTTTGTTTACTGATCGAAAAGTTTTTAAAAAATAATAAACATTAGGAGAAAATAGTTTGATTTATACAAGAAACGAGCTTCATAGGCTTAGAGTAAGCTTAGAGTCGGAAAGGTGTTGGAAGTTTGTTCCTAAACTTGACATCTTCCTACCAATGCCTACAATTATCTATAAGTTCTTTATTTTAAGTTATCCAGAATCCACCCAAACTGTAAATATTGATGGTTGAATGAATAATGTTATACAAAATAATATTGGTATTAACAACTTTTGTATCGTTTATCCTTTACAGTGTAACGCTGCTTCACTGCGCCAACACGGGCACAACTATAATAACTTATTCTGTTTGGAAATTCGAGTACAAATGAATTTCTGGAAACATTTTAAAAATGTACATTAACATTATACTTTACTTCAATCTGCATAATTTACGGCAAAGCAGATGTTAGTACAGACTTAGGCGGAATTAACATAATAAAGATACTACTCACCTTAAGCGCTCTCTTATACCTAAATAAAAGATAAAAGATTTTTTATTAGCTTTAGCTCGTAATAAAATAAGTTTTTTTTGTGTTCTTATTTTATTCAATCTGTATTAACGTAATAAAACTAAGGAGAATAAGATTGATCGTATTATGTCAATATTTGGATGTTTTCGATGTAAGCCACGGCTGTGATTAAAATCCTTTCAGTACTTCCATAGTGTGCCTACACGTAGATAAGTGGATGTCTTTGCATGTGAATAAACAACTTTTAATCTCTTTCATCTTTCTTAAAATCCTTCCGGTACTATAGTTGTAAAATCACCATTTCTATGTTTTATTTATGACGTATGACGTATAAGAAATAGAAATATACAGCTTTAATTAAATTTAATAAAATTAAAGGAAATTAAATTCAAGTTAACAAACTTTTTGTGACATTTTAATTAAGTATTAACATCAAAAATTCCTTTCCAGGTCCAGAGTCCAGTGTTAGTCGTAGAACTAACTCTCAACAGGCTAGAGGGTACACAACTTAGGGCTCTCGGATTACTGTCGGTGTTCGGCTTCAATATGACATACGTGGTGAAAGCGCCGACTACCGCACCAGAGCCGGCCTCGTGTAGTGCTATTGAGTGTAGACTACTGGGGCATTGCTACGCTAAACATGATTATAAGTAAGTATACTTACATTACTTAAAGTATTTTTTTTCCGTCGTCGCGCAGAAGCGTAACGTCTACCTGTAAACGCGACGGTTTGTGAATTCGATTCCCACTCGGGGAAGACGGATTTTTCTCTTTCCATTTTCTTCACTCTGGAAACTAGGCAAAGCACGACGTTGAATTCCGTCAGTCAACACGCAATGCTTTGAAATAGGCGGCTACCGAGAACGGAGAAATCAAGGACTTTGTAACGCGTCTTGAGACTGGGTTCCTGTGGTTCCTGCAGTTCCTTATGCCTAACCTGCGTGGTAGGTAAAGCGTGAAGATATAATAAACTGAAAACATAATACGTAATGAAAATATAGAAATTATTTATATTCATTTTGTTATACATATATATCTTAACTTTTTGTATTTAACAATATTTATATACATGTAGTTACTTCTGTACTTTACGGTAGAAATAAAATCCGTACCGTAACGTGGAAATAAATCACATGTAATTATGCCCCCATTAAATATTATTTTAAAAAAATTATATTAGATAGATTAACATATATATAATGTAAGTTAAAAATAATTAAAATTACAAACAACTTGGCCAATCAAACAGCTTCAGCATCCGCAAAAATATTTCATAAAGCCACCGCCCCTTTGAAACAAGGATTGGATTACCTTAAATATTCATGATTTTTCAATCTAAAGGGAAATCCAATTTCAGAATTCAGCGCAAATTATTAAGCAAATGAATGGATACAATTAGTATTATCAGGAGTTAACGCGTAATAATTAAATTACAACCAATTCCAATTCAGATGTTTTCATTTTGTAAACTGTTTCCTGGCTACTCCTTTTTGGAACACGTTTGTAAATAAGCAACGACAGATCAGATAGGTACGATATCATACAAAATGTTGACCGACGTACTGATGGAGGAACGCTCTCGAAACTGTCAATTTGCTTTTGTAACTTTTTTATCAAATGAAAATATAAAATATGTTCTGATTAAATATTGTGTTAGGACCGTCATGGTGCAGAGAGGATTCAGGCCACAGAGGAGCAGCGTCTGCCTGTAAGTGTGATGGTTCGTGGGTTCGATTTCCACGAGGAGGGGAAATATCATTTTAGCGCAGGCATTTATAGATTAACAGACGATTGGGAGAAAGCTTGAAGTTAAAAAAACGATTATGGAATGGGAAGTTATAATTTATTTATTTAGGAAGTTGTAGTAGGTACGTGGGTACAAAATAGTGATATTTCACTCATTTTTGTATATATATATATATATATATATATATATATATATATATATATATATATATATATATATATATATATATATATATATATATATATATATATATATATATATATATATATATATATATATATATATATATATATATATATATATATATATATATATATATATATATATATAGATTTTAGAAACATATTCCAATTAGTCATATTCTCGACACAAAGCTTTCAAGTGACACGAAATAAACGCATTTATACTTAAATAATATGATTTTGGGATGCAAATACATTGTCACGTAAATACTGTTTGAGAAGCGGTGGACGTGCTTAATTGAATTTTGCTTAAAGTTAGTTATACTCGTATCTCGGTGCATCCACTATCAAACTGAAATTTGTGCTAAAAGCAAACAACTACATACCACGTATTTATGTGAATCCACAAGACGTTTAATTAATGTATTTCCGAGTAGAACTTGGCGCACTCGCTCGTTAAAAGTCATTTACCCGCCACATTATAATAGTCGAGGAAAATTAACTACTACACTAAAAGATGTTTCTAATTTAGGAGACTAATTTGCTACTTAAACAATACTTAGCTTTTGAATTCCTAAAATGGATGTCGTCTTTTAAAACCCTAGTTTGGCTTTACAAAAATAGAACACTCCCAGCTTAAGTAATTACAACCCGCTCGTCGATTACCCCCGATTATTTGCGTAAGTCTCATCCAATTAAAACAAGAACAAAAGGCATAGCAATTGAGTCAATACGATGGGAAATTTTGAGCGATTCATTAAAATAGACTGAATAAGCGCTTTTGTCAAATATGTTGTATAAGAATTGGAACAAACGGTTGCTACTATTTATGTAATCAAGTAACTATAATATATATATATATATATATATATATATATATATATATATATATATATATATATATATATATATATATATATATATATATATATATATATATATATATATATATATATATATATATATATATATATATATATATATATTCAACTCATATGAAGCGATGTAAAGCAAATATCTCTTCATAGGGAATTCTACTGTTCGTGTTTCGAAGGCTACTCTGGCGCTGACTGCGGCGTCGGGCCCTTGTGCCCGAGGACATCCAACATGTGCAAAAACGGCGGAACCTGCAGGTAAGCGTGACCCATGTCAAACCTTTCCAGTAGGACAGGTGTTTTGATAAACGAGATTTGAATTGCACGCCTTGCTTGATCTTTATGTAATATCTACTTATATATATCAGACCGTAATTAAGTTTTCGTTTTGAAATCGCTAATTAAGGCTGTTTCCAGATAAATTACGTTTTAACTGTGATTAATTTAATATTCATTTGGAACGCATTAATTAGACTACCCAAAGGCGACCTAAGTTTAAGATAGCTTAGTAATAATTTATTACATTAAAGTTTGAAGTGCAGTTATTATCAGTGTGTATCACTTTTAATTTGTATATTTTATTTTTAATTCCGTTTAATCATTGCTATATATATGAAGCGGGGTGCGAGGGTTTTAAGTAAAAATTAATATATTGTTAGTTATGGAGTATTACCATGTTTTCAAGTCGCTCTTTGTAAAGCAATTATTGTTCTAACAATTATACTATATTCTATTTTATAGTAGGCTAGAATATATATATATATATATATATATATATATATATATATATATATATATATATATATATATATATATATATATATATATATATATATATATATATATATATATATATATATATATATATATATATATATATATATATATATATATATATATATATATATATATATATATATATATATATATATATAGGAACTTTGTGTGACACTCGGTTTCCCACTTTTGACTCTAATTTAAGAAAAATATCGCCTCGTTTTTTACGTAAGTGTTTGAATTCAATGCTGAAGCTTACAATCTTACAAGTATTTTGCAAAGTTAGAAAATACAAACGAATAATATTTTGAGCTTTTCTTTCACACAATTAAAATAGTTTTCCTCATCCATCCGAAAGGGGTCACAGCTCACATCCTAAGTCCTCGCAATTTCCTCGCGATAACGAGTTCAACGTCGTCTACGATGGATCTCCCTCGATATTTAGTACGACGAAAGTTTCTGTTGTCACAAAAATGTTTATGTAATGTATATTTATTTATTGTATATTTTATAAATGTTAATATAATAGTAGAATTATTATAGTATATAGTAATTACTACTTAAATGACAGTCATTGATTTACTTTACATATTCAATCCTATCAATTAAAATTAAAATGAGCTTAGAAATAAAAATATATATATATTGATAAATCAATTATTTATTGCATCCATTATGTAAAACAAAGTGAAATCAGAATTAATTTACAGAACAATAGTATGCAAAGGCGATCTTATCACTAAAAGTGATCTCTTACCTCAAATGTAAATTGTAATAATATTATACAAACAGCAATAAAATTCAATATAAATTAAAATAATAAAAATATTAATAATGTAATAAAAATAATATTCATTTATTAATGATTATGACAGTATACAGAAATTTCAAGAAAACAGCTGCTTCATATTGTAAGTACTATTTGATGTTCTGTCTTTATTGTGAATTCTCAGCTTGCAATAATTTTCACAGCTCTTGTAATAACGAACGCTGAATTTGAATCTGTGTTGAATTGCTAACTAAATTCACGCAAAGAATGTTTGGTTTGCTCTTATATTTTAAATTGAGTCACATTTAGATGCAATCATATTTGTAGGCATAAAATTTAAAAGAACTACTTAAAACTAGAAAGACTTAAAAATTAATAAAAGGATGTTATAAAATTTCTGATAACTATCAAATTAAAATTGGATATTGGACCAATGAATTTGCAAGAATGTGTGACAGAGAGGTTACGTTAAGCAATTACTTACTGAAAAACAAATTATTCAAACTCAATTAATTAATAAACCAATAAAATATAACTTGCATTAGGAAATATTAACAATGGTTCGAAAACACCCCATCAAAACTCCATGATGAACATTGACACTTGGGTACTAGGTCGCATAATAAAGGCTTTCAAACTGTTTGCATGACGTAATGCATTTGCTGCGTGAAGTGCTCTCTGCACTGCGATAATAGCATCAATTTCCATACAATCTCGTGGCCCATGAATTATGTTCTAAATACGTGTGCGCGCCTGATAAATGTTCACTTGAGTACCTACAGGGTGGTTTAGAATTGAGAGACGCTTATGTCATGACTATTCAATATGAGTTAATAACTGCTGTATATAAATCATGTCCAGGATAGAATTTATGGACAGTGTTATTAAGTGAACGAAAACTAAAAAACTTCAGCTTTAAATTATAGTAAATCTAGTATTAGTGTCAATTTCGTCAATTTTTGACATATAATGTTGGTCGCAAATCATATCATATAGTTAATTTTATTACTACCAAGATGTTTTTCGACCTGTTGGTAGCGGTAAGTTCTTTTGACACTTCGAACTACTTATAAAATTCAGTTTAATAAAGAATATTTAGTATTATTTCTACACGTTGCCTGATATGTCATAATGATACTGATAGTATGTAATGTCAGATCTAATATTTACAAATACATCGCGGGATTAATTGCTTTCGGATACTGCGATACTCGTTTGGGGATCTGCATAAATTTTGTAGATAGTGGCTCCATTAGCCAGTTTAGTTAACGGACGGCAGACTGGATGCGGGCTGCTGCTCGAAAACACATACCTAACATTCTTAAAGTAACCTTATTAACTGTTTGACATAATAGATACTAATATAATATATTTAGCGGACCGTCGTGGCGCAGAGGCGTAAGCGTCTGCCTGTAAACGAGACGGTTTGAGGGTTGGATTCCCACTCGGGGAAGATGGATTTTTCTATTTCCATTTTCTTCGCTCTGGAAAACTAGGCAAAGCGCGGCGTCGAGTTCCGCCACTCAACACGCAATGCTGGGACCAAGCAACGGAGTGTCTTAACACCAGGTTCATTTGGTTCCTGCAGTTCCCTCTGCCTACCCTGCAATATGCGGGCCAAAGCGTGAAACTAAAACAATAATAATAATAGTATATTTATAATATATCTGTAGTATATTTATAATAAATAAATATTTAGGTAAAAATTTAGAGATTATTTTCAAGTTTTGCATTGACTTTCCCTTCTATTAATAAACATTCGAATTCAAAATACTCTAGTGTTTTCGTCACACTCTAGTCCCATTTCTAGAGATATAAGGTGTCAAAACACAGCTCTACGTTAAATTTAACCAAATTCCTTGAATCAGTGAATTCATTCAAATCTATTTCTAACCATATATTCATATTATTTTACAGATATATTAGTTTCTATTTTTTTATATACAGTGTCATAAAATTTTAAAAACATGGAAATTTACGGCGGAAATCGGGGACGGAGAAAGCAGGGGCTAAGCAACGGAGTGTCTTAACACTAGGTTCCCACGGTCCCGGCACTTCCCTCTACCTACCCTGTCATGTGCGGGATAAAGCGTGAAGCTATAAAAAAAAATCTATGTTTTTTTAAGTGCAATCTCATGTGGTGTATTCCGGTAGTTATGATTTTCTATGTTATTTATCTTTTATTTTTGTCGCTCGTTATAAGTGAGATGGCTCTCAAAGGGGACTGTTGTAAACGTGACAGTTTGCGGGTTCGAATCCCACTTGAGGAGGATGGTCTATATCATTTCCGTCATTCAACACAAAACACATCGAAAGGTGGCAGACGGGGAACAGTCTTAACACTAGGTTCCGGTGATTCTTGTAATTCCCTCTGCTTAGCCTGCTATGAGCCTAATGCGGGATAAAGCTTATAAAGTTTAAAAAAATACAAGATCGTGTTGAAAATGATCTCTTTGAATTCAGCTATAGCAAACAAGAATATACGAGAATCTATAAGTTACTACAATTTTGGAATTAAAAAAATATTATTATTAAAAAAGTATAAAAATAATTTACGCAACGTACATAATTTTAAATTAATAATCAAGAGATGGCATAGAATTTAATTTTAATTTTATTTGAGGCGTAAATTGTAAAGGGTTTGAAAATTTTCTTGAAACCTTTATGTCTTATTTCTTTAATTCTACTGATTACGTACACGTTTTTTAAAGCATATTTATTGCAGGCAAATGGGCCCGGCGGCGGTTAGCTGTATCTGCGCGCCGGGGTACACCGGGGACCTTTGCGAATCTCAAATAGCAGCTCCAGGTAAGTGATAAATGTTCATAAAATTACTTAGTGCAGGTATACCTAGTTTTGTAAGAGGATTTGGCTATAGTGGAAATAATAGTTAAATTGCAGTATATTATATTAAACCTTTTCTAATATAAAATGTTTATTTTTTAGCTTTTAAATATTTTCTTATGACTAAGTTCTTAAAATATAATTATTAATATGAATCTTTCGCTATTTAGACGTTTCAATTTTCTTGACGATGTTTCAATCAGTCACTAAATTATTTTATAAATAATAAAATATATTTTTTATTTAATATATATTTTGTAAGCGCGAGGTGCAGCAGCGCATTTGTCTGCCTGCAAACGGTTGTGGTTCGTTTTCCATTCAGGAAGAATGAATTATTTTAATTTCCTTCACTCTAGTATCTGGACAAAACTATGGCACATTGAGTTCTGCTATTCGACATGCAATGTGTCGAAAGACACAAACTAGTAAGCAGAGTGTTTGGCAAATACTGTATAAAAAATATCAAGCTGTAATTTTAGATTGAGGACCGTCCACCACGACAGGCAGATGCCTGTAAGCGCAATGGTTTGAGAGTTCGATTCCCACACGGGGAAGGTGGATTTTCTATTACATTTTCTTCGGTCTGGAAACTGGGCAAACCGCGGCGTTGAGTTCTGCCACTCGACACGCAATGCCTAGAAAAAAGGCGGAAAGCAGGGACGGAGAAAGCAGGGACTAAGCAACGGAGTGTCTTAATACTAGGTTTATATGGTTCCTGCAGTTCCCTCTGCAATATCTGAGATAACGCGTGATGCCTTAAAATAATTGTATTAACGTCTGTAAAAAGAAAAAAATAAAAAGTATAACAACAAAGTACTTAATTCAACAATAATATAATTTATAATATAATATACATTAAACTAAAAACTTCAAGACAGCACATAGTTAATTCTGAACGGACAGATCTATTGTACCAAAGTCCAATATCCACTTCACCAACTGTGCCTTCAGTACAGATTTCCAATATCTCAGAATGCACTACTCGAGCGCCAGTCGACGTCCATTACACGTCATATTTTATACAGGTCAGGGCCTACTGAAACTTGTATATATGGGGATTGTAAATAAATACCATGTATATGTATAGCAAGTTCCTTTCCCACAAATGTACTTTGTAATAATAATAAAAAAATTTAAAAAACGTGGGAGATATCTTGTAATAATAAAAATAGGGATATTTGATTTCACAACTTAATAAAGTAACATAACAATGAAATATAATAAATAAGTAAAAGAAGTACAACAAGGCCTTATCGCTTAAAGCCATCTCTTCCAGGTATCCCCGGGATATTGAAGTTGTATGATGATGAACGATGCATTAAAACAAAACAAAACCATAACAAAGAAATATAAAGACACATATATATATATATATATATATATATATATATATATATATATATATATATATATATATATATATATATATATATATATATATATATATATATATATATATATATATATATATATATATATATATATATATATATATATATATATATATATATATATATATATATATATATATATATATATATATATATATATATATATATATTGTAAAGTATAATTTGCAGTATCTCAATAATTGAATTTGGGCCTGAATTGGGCGTGCCTATCGCTTGACCCTATATATACAGGGTATACTTAATATTACAGCAATAACTGTACTAAAATTATGCATTTATGAAAAAATCATAAAATGGAAAAAAGTATATAAGTTTCTTTATTTTAAAACAAGTAATTTCATTATTCAAATTAAATAAAGCTTTTACTTCATAAGCTGTATTAGAAAAGCTTATTAGTTGTCCGAAATAGAATTTACATCAGGTACTGTACATTAGGCAATTATTTGCTTAGGATTAACTAAAATAATCGAACCCAAAGTTAGGTAAACTTTCTAAAAAGGTTACAAACTCTCTTCAATAGCTATGAGTAGGTATTGAGCTAATATTGTCTAAGTTTTTGTTATGGAAAGTTTCGTTTTTTTAATATTTGAAATAAAAATTCATTTCAATTTTATAAGTTAAAGAAATATAAATAGTAATAAAATAATTTATAAAAAAATTATAAAAGCTTTATAACTTCTAATCATCCTTGAAGGTCATCGGGTTCAAATCAGATGAGGAAAGTAACAAAATTTTATAGAAATGTTTTGTTATTTTTGGTCTTTTTTATTCTTACTTACTAACTAACGATCTAAAAACTACGACCACTCATTTTTCTTTGGTATGGCGTTTATAATCTTATGGCGAAAAAAATCCACAATTTAGTCTAAATTATGTTTAAGAAAACTAAAAAACCATATAAATATGAAAAACCTATTAAAGAGATTTTAAGAGATAAAAATGTATATGGAATTAATTTCATTTAAATGTAATGCATAATAACTGCTGCTACTGTATTTAATACTGACATATTTAAAACAGCAAATATTGAATTTTTTCTGCGTTCTGAACTACTCCCGGTAGCGATATACTCCTTACACGCATCAAAAGTATCGTGAATTTGAATATTATATAATAACTTATATATATATATATATATATATATATATATATATATATATATATATATATATATATATATATATATATATATATATATATATATATATATATATATATATATATATATATATATATATATATATATATATATATATATATATATATATATATATATATATATATATATATTTGTGCATTCTGTGGAAGAGCCAAAAAACAATAAGAAAGTGTAAACGACCTCTTATACTTTTAAGACAGTATTTAATCTTATTTAATACTATATTAAGTTGTCCAAAATTTTTTGAATGCTTATAAAAAATCTAACCTTTTAGATTTAATAAAAATGTGAGTTTAGAGTATTTTACCTTATTACAAGGCCTATATAAAGTTTTTGACATCGTAAAAAAGCCATTCGCTCGAAGACGAGTGTACTTGTAATGGATTTACAGTTAGTTGGCTTCGAGTAATCTTGTTTCGTTTATTGAAAATACCTTTTAAGAATTCCTTTTAATATCATGAATCATTCCAATAACGATGAAAATGTTCGAGCCGAAGATAAAAAATATTGCTCAAATTATTTTCCGCTTCCCGTACAATATTTTATGAGAAACAATATTTATCTATGCATGTTTACTCTCCGAAAGACAAGTGCTGTAAATCATTTGTAAACTCATGCTAACAATTTCGTTTGAGTGTATTACTCAATTGTGCCATATTAGTGTATTCCTTTTTTGTATTAAAATTTAAAAATCTTTAATATCCTCGGCCCTACTCATTAAATATACGAATGCATATAAGGCTTTCTCCTAAAGCACATTCTAAAAGTTAGTGAAAGCCATAATAAAATCCGAAGCCTGATAGCTCATGATAATGGTTGAAAAATAAAAGAAATTACATAAATACTAAATACACACATATATTGATGTAAGATCGTAACATAAAAAAATTACTTAAATATGTTTTCTTATTTAAATTCTATCTCATATATACCTTCAAAGTGTTAAATAACTAGAAATCAACTACGCCTATAGCATACGTATAGAGAAAAAAGTTTTGAAAAATCCATCTCTAAAAAAACTAATTTTTATTAAAAGTAGTCGTTTTCAACGTTAGAGCTATCTTATTCATAAATTAGACTGGTAATAAAAATCAATTATTATTAATAAATTTTAACTTGAATAAAATATCTCGTAGCGAAATCAAAACTCTACGTAAAAGCCAAGTAGAGAACCAGCAAGAAAGAGACTTGCGAGATATTTTGTTTTATCGTATCAAACAAAAGCCACTGTTAACTCGCGCTGTTTGTAATCAATTATACGGATCGGTTTATCAATTCATCGGAACCCCATTTCTCTGATTATTCCGGACGGGGATTTAATTGAATCTCAAAACTTTTCTGAAAGAGGTTAACAAAGCTGTTATTTGGTGAAAATTAAATGTAATTTAATAGATGCTCGATTATGCAGAGTAAATGATTAAACAGCTTTAAATATTGAAATAAATGGTAAAAAAAATTATTATAATTAATAGGTTTTAATTTTTAAATATCTATATAGTATATATTTTTTTATTTACATTTTGATATCTCTATAGTTTTTTATATCTATATAGTAGAAGCAGAGGCCTGCACCAAATGTTGATTGTGGGTTTGGAAGAATAAATGATCCCCATATACTTATATATTTTGTGGCAATAATATAGAAGAGAATGGAGGTATTAGTATGTCTACCCTCTTACATGCAAAATAAGACGAAAAGCTAAAAAATATACTATAAGCTTTTGTTTTAAAACTGTCTATATTGACAAAGTGTTTACTAGCTTGGGATTAAGTATGTGTAAGACTAATGTGTGCTGAACAAGGAAAAACACAACTTTAAGCACTCGCTTACCTCACGATTGAAGTGTTTCTTGTTGTGCAAAGATGCACTTAGCGATCTGTTCTAAAAGACACAAACTTTACATTGATATAGCAACATAACTTCAATTAAATTCACCATATTTATTATTATTGCACAGTTAAAATCTATTTTTGAACAAATACACTAAGTAAATGAAGTCCAAAATCACACAAAGTAAAAAATATGCGTTGTAACGGCGTGATTATAGGGTCCCATAATTAATATCCACATAGCGAAATCCTTATTTTTCAATGTCAAACTCTTTTCTGAACTTGGCAGGACACTCCGTTCTGTACCTAGTGCTTGAATTAAGAAATTAATGTACATGTAATGTATCTATGTAATATATATGCGTTTTTCATACTAGAAAAGAAGTAAAAAAAACGCTCCGTGTGAGGATCGAACCCAGAACCAAAACGTGACAGTCTGAGCCACGACGACCTTATTTTCGTTATTTTTTCAAAGTTTCACACTTACTTAGTATTACAATCATTAACATTTAAGAGGGTCCAATTTAAAATTATTTTTATTACTTTACGAAAAACAAAACATCGGTTGTTCTAAACAAAAAACTGGCCAGACCCTATTCAATTTGAACATGGTGATTGCAAAAGTTTACTCGTAATCACCCTGAAAGCCGTTCGCAGCGCATTCCAATATAATTAAGCTTATTCTGTTAGACAAGTTGTTTCTAAACAACAGCCTTTTGACATAAAAAAGCTTTGGATTGTGTACAGAATATCAATATGTAGGTACACGAGGCGGGTCTACCAAAGAAAACAATATATTAGGTTTTTTTTAGTTATTTAATGTAATTGTAATGGAAAGTAATTGATAAATTAAATTAAATTTATTATAAATTTGTTAAAAAATAAAATGCATTTGTTTCAAATAAAATAAATAAAGATATAGAATTATTATATTTTCTAGTAACTTTCTCTAAGCTTTTCACCAAGTTTTTCATCTCGTCCAAACTAAATCCTAAAAAATATATAACTTAACAGTGTAAAAATAACAAAAAGCAATTTAACTAAAGAAAATATTCAAATTTAAGTCAACAGTCCTGGACCACGTTTCGCCTATAGATCCACAGCTTAATGGACTAGAGATAGCATCGTCATTTTCCTACCCATTTCCTCACTTTGAGCCGCTCTGTTATACTAATTTGCTGTCAGCTAATGAACGTTTGGGTAAAGCGATGGCAGTAAACAGCAGCTTAGCATTTTTTCAGAAATCTAAGAAAAACAAGAATCCTGTGGTTTGATACTTTATTGATTGTAATGTAGCGCAATGTTGTAGGTTATACTAAATGATTGTTATCGTAGTTGAAAAAAAATTCAGAAATTTCTATTTTTGATAAGCGTCTATTAAGTTTTGCTTACGGTCATTTTAACATTATTAATATTAAAACTTAACCTATAAAGATTCCTGTGTTAAGGTCTTTTCGATCTAAGCGTCAACATGCGGCGTAACTTAACGCAGCGAAAACTTAACTTGGATGTATTAAATTAAATTAGACAGCCTCATAATTCAACCAATCAATTCAATTTTGATAGTTTAAGGTATTGTTTTACGTATATGTACATTCTATATATATTTTTATTATTTAAATATTAAGTCAAAAAGTACGTTGCAAATTAATACATTACATTCACATTTCATTTCGTGGATACCTTATAGATTATTCGCAGAGACTATACTTACTATTAAAAAGCTTTTTCGCTTTATGAATTTTTAAAAACTATTGTGAATATAAAAAAAAAATATTATAATATTTCGTTTCAATTGGTGAAGAATTGACAGAATCCATTCTCCAAAGAATGGAGAATCTATTGCAGCCAAACAAATGGCCTGTTTTATTCTCTATTATTGTCTTTCTAATTTTAATCTATATTTATATTTATAAAAGAAAATATTGAATTTATTATTTATTCTACAGAATGTGGAATCGAGGAATGCTCAGAAGGTTGTAAACAGGGAACCACGTGCGACTGCAATCCAAAAGACACAGATGTTTGTAAGTTAATTAAAAACCAAAAGCTGTGTGCATATTCTCATATTGTATAGTTAGCATTAGCTTTAGACTATCGAATATTCCATGCAATTATTATTTCCAGCATCCGCCCGCTTCGATACAGGACTTACAAATTATGGATCCGGCTAGCAGTAACACGTCTCAAGAGATTATAAAACAGGTATAAAAGAAATATAAATGTATTAATCCACACTAAGAATAGAAAAATACTTAAAGAGCGCATGGCTTAGTGGTCAGAGCACTTGCACGATCTGCAAGAGGCGCAGCATCAAATCCCACAGCGTTCAATGTTTGCTATGTTTATATGATTTTTTGGCTTGTTAAAAACTTTAATTTTAAATATCAACATATAATAAAAAATAATGTGTTAAGTCTTAATTGGTAATAAGTTTCAATAATTTAAAAAT
Source organism: Dione vanillae (assembly GCA_037178615.1). Taxonomy (NCBI): domain Eukaryota; kingdom Metazoa; phylum Arthropoda; class Insecta; order Lepidoptera; family Nymphalidae; genus Dione; species Dione vanillae. The sequence continues at coordinate 89,242 of JAZFAU010000201.1, forward strand.
ATTAATAATATAACTTTCCTTTATTTTCAGATCACAAACTACTTAAAAGCTTCAAATATAACATTACACGATGACATCCAATTGCTAAACATTAGGTAAATTTATTTGTAAGGAGTATAGTTATGAATACTTAACATTTATTATTTTTTTTAGCTTCACGCTTTATCCCGCACATGGCAGGGTAGGCAGAGGGAACTGCAGGGACTGTGGGAACCTAGTGTTAAGACACTCCGTTGCTTAGTCCCTGCTTTCTTCGTCCCCGCTGTACTTAATATTTATTTAGTTTTAATTAGAATAAACGAAAAATATTTACTTTCTTTTACAAAAATCATAATAATATTTTTCACGCGATAATTTACTTTAGGTGTATTAAACGCTTTATATTTCGATATCTTAGGTTTACGAGAATGGGGTAACAAATATTTACAATTAGGCAATTATTAAAGACATTGTATATGATTTTATTCGATGTAACAGTTTAAATATACAATTTTTGGGACGGAGAAAGCGGGGATTAAGGAACGGAGTGTCTTAACATTCCCTCTACCTTACCTGCAATGTGCGGGATAAATCGTGAAGCTAAAAAACAGCTTAAATAATCGATACCTATTCCTCCCCAGTTCCCCTGAAGCTTCAGGAGCGCGTACAGTGTGGCTTCGTGTGTGGGGTGCGAGGAAGGAGGCGGGCGTGCTACGCGCGGCGTTGTCACGCCTAGCGGCTACGCGATCACGGTCAGATAGATTGAGGGTTTTACCCGCCACGCTGCGCTTTGAAATGCAACCGGCTTTGAGTTTACATGTGAGTATTTTATTTTTATTTCATCCTACTAAGATTTTTATGGGTATGCATAAAAGCACAGTTTTAACTGACTTTTATAATGGTATAAGAGGTGATTGTAGTATAATGTACAGAAAAAATAAATAAGTAATATATTAAAACAAATAAATAAAAGCGGGAACGGAGAAAGCAGGGATTGAGCAACGGAGTGTCTTAACACTAGATTCCACGGTTCCGGCGGTTCCCTCAGCCTACTCTGCCATGTGCGGGATAAAGCGTGAAGATACAAAAAAAAAGATAAGTTTTCTTTTTAAACATAATGAATGTAATTTATAAATATAAAATTCATTTTTAATATTTATAATATTGTTTAAGCTTGCCATTTTCGAAATAAATAAATTATGTTAGATTGGAAAACTCAATTGTTTGAAATTTATACAGGTTTAGCTATCACTATACTGTTATTAAATAATAGAATTAAAAATTTTATATTTAAAACAGCAACTGCTGGCTCTACACAGCAGAACTGCCTTCTGAATCGGTGGTAGTTTTATATTTATTTAAGAATTCTGAAAAAAGAATATTTTTAATTGAACTTATTGAAAAAAATAAATATGTTTGCGATACACACGATTTTATAATAATAATAATAATAATAAGTTATTTATTCTCTCTCTTCACAAAATACTTGATACACAATAGACAATACGAGGACCGTCGTGGCGCAGAGGTGCAACGTCTGCCTGTAACGCGACGGTTACTGGGTTCGATCCCCAGTCGGAGAAGATGGATTTTTCTATTTCCATTTTCTTCGCTCTGGCATCTTAGGCAAAGCGCGACGTTGAGTTCCGCCACTCAACACGCAATGCCTCGAAAACGGCGGAAAGTGGGGACGAAGTAAGCAGGGACTAAGTAACGGAGTGTCTTAACACTAGGTTCGTATGGTTCCTGCGGTTCCCTCTGCCTACCCTGCCATGTGCGGGATAAAGCGTGAAGCTAAAAAAAAAAAAAAAAAACAATAGACAATAGACATCTTACATAGATACACAATAGACATCTTACATAGATAGACATTTGTGAGAGACTGGAGCCCGTGATGGGTATAAAAATACCTGTATTACAGGTCACCAGGTCCCCAACACCGCCTTATTAACAAAGTGAGCTCATTACTTTAAACTGTTGTATATATGTTGGAGAGATTGTTTGTGTGTGTTAGAGTATGTGTGTGTGTGTGTTTGTGTGTGTTTGTGTGTGGATGTGTGAGTGTGAGTGTGTGTGTGTGTGTGTGTGTGTGTGTGTGTGTGTGTGTGTGTGCGTGTGTGCGTGTGTGCGTGTGTGCGTGTGTGCGTGTGTGCGTGTGTGCGTGTGTGTGTGTGTGTGCGTGTGTGCGTGTGTGTGTGTGTGTGTGTGTGTGTGTGTGAGAACGTGTGTATATTATGTGTGTGCCTACTAGTGATAAGTGGTACAATTAGTGTGATAGTTCTTCACTGTTGAAGAATAGGGTTATAAATTAAAAATTAAGAGATTTTCGGTATCTTCATAGTCCAATGTTTTTAGCCATTCATCTACTTTTTGTTTGCAAGCCGATTTATTTAGTGAATATATTCGTAAATCTTTGTTTAATTTATTATAAAGAATACTACCCAGAAAGCAATAAAATCTATTTGAAAGCTTTAAGTGGAAGGTTTCAGTTTGACAGACATTGCCTTTTCTACGTTTATCCTTTTCTAAAATTGGTTGATAAACTATTTGTGAATGTTTTTTAAGAATCATGTTCAGTACAAAAGTTTGTCTAATAGTTAAAATATCCCAGGTTATGTATAATTGTTTTGTTGGAAAAAGAAAAGGAAGTCCAGCAGCAACCTTTAAAAGACATCTTTGCGCTCTTTCTGCGTCAATAAGGTGACTTTTAGCTGCGTATAATTAAATGAATATCCAGAATATCTTATATTTTATAACAAATGAGATGTTCATAATAAAAATATATGTACCAATCAATTCAAAGCCTCGTAAATAACGTAAATACATAAAACATACGTAATATCAAACAAGCACGTATAAAAGTTTAAGTTATATATTTAGATAAAATAATATTGAAATTATGACAAATTCATCTAAGATACCCATTATTATTCAATCAACACCCTTGGAGTACGTAGAAAATTATATATATCTAGGTCACCTTATATTATTTAGAAGGATAAGGAAATAGATCTCAGAATAAAATCAACGTGGAGTAAATACTGGTCCATGAAGGAAATATTTAAGAGCTCATTACCAGTAAAACTTAAAACTAAAGCAATGAACATGTGCTTGATTCCATGCTTGACCTATGCCTGCCAAACCTGGTCATTGACTTAAAAAATATGAAAAAAATCAGATGTTGTCAAAGAGGTATAGAAAGAAGCTTCATGAACATTAAATTAAAAGAAAAAATAAATATCATAATAATAAGAGGAAAGACGAAAGCGAGAGATATAATTTAACATATATTAAAACAAAAATGGAAATGAGCAGGACATATACAATGAGCTAAAGATAGTAGATGGTCACAAATTGTAACCAATTGGCTTTTTATCTATAAGAAACGCAGACGAGGTCGACCGCTTAAAAGATGGAGTGATGACATAGTCAAAGTAAATAAGTGGACCAGAACTGCACGAGACAGAGAACAGTGGAAAATATTGGAGGAGGCTTACACCGCGATAGGCGGTCCTTACAGTGAATAAACTTTTATTTCTATTGTTTAAGAAGTAATATTAAAGTACTAACACATACAATAATAAGAACCTAAGAAAAATTTGTTAAAGAAAAAATGTAAGGAAGTGTTTAAGCTTAAATAAAATATTTGTACAATAACTCTGTATATAAAATAGAAGATTCTCTCATCCACTTGTCTCATAAATCGGTCCCGGGATCAACACTGCTTACGATCGCTCTATAAAATGTCATCTAAACTTCACATGTCAAATAGATAGCGAGAGCTACTTTGACTGACAGATTGACATATACGATGTATTTGCCAAGGCTAAGTTTGCTTTCAATTGTACATCAGTAGTGATTTTCGACTTTAAATTTAGACTATTATATACTATTATGTATTAGTTTAACAAGCATTTACATGCGGATTCTCCTTTGTTGTTTACTTAGAAACGATTAATATGATGTATATATAGCCTGTACTATTCCTTAATAAATGGAGTATATAAGAATTATTTTTATTATGACCAGTATTTATTATGACCAGCATGCGGTATTTCCGGACAGATAGGACCTGCAGACCTTCAAGAAAAGAGCGTATTCCCATCTAAAAGGCCGGCAACGCATTTTGTTGCTCCTCTGGTGATGCAAATGTCCATGGGCGGCAGTATTCACTTACCATCAGGTGATCTGTCTGCTCGTTTGCCACCTATACTATAAAAAAAAAAGTATTTGCCGAGATTAACGAACTTAGCCAAACAGTCTGTGGTGAAGAAACAATACAGATAAAAATAACCAAACAAATTTTATAATAAAAGTTTAACTTGAAGAATTCTACAACTAATATTAACACTTTTATGCAATAAGCAAGACACATACAATATATAAAGAACAAAGAACGATTTTTCTTAATTTTAAACTAACTGAAATAATATTACACCTAAATATTCCACGAGTTCGCAACTTAATATAAAATTCGATAAGCGCAAAAGAAATAACGACGCTTACACCCAGTAGTTCCTCGCCCAGACGTTATTCTGTATAAAGCTACAATAAGAAAAATAAGTAAAAAGTTACAAAGTTAAATTCAGTATTTATCGCCGCATGTACACCGCGAGCACCTGCTCTCGCAATGCACTTTAATAAACTATATGCTGGGTTGGTTTTGAATGTATTTTTGTAAGAATACTGGCAATTGCTGCAAACACCTTTCTCTATTATATTAAAACGTATTAAAAATATAAAAAAGACATATCTAGCTGTGAAGATGGGTGATGAGGAAATCATCTGCCTACGACGAATATCCCCTATATATATAACCTCTTCAAACATAGCCTCCGAAAAGTTCAATATACTTAGTCTGGCCATAAATACTGTTACTATTCAAAAAAAGAAAATATTACGTTTGAATTTGGAATCTGTCATTTTTATATGATTGCTTGATGTGTTTTCTTATTTTCGCGCCATTATATTGTTAAATATTTTGTTATATTAAAATGGAGTGGGGTGATAAAGAGAACCGAATCGCTGTGATTGCCTTACATAAAGTAGGTATGGAGAAAAGTGCAATTTTTAAAACCCTCCACCCGCTTGGTATTAGTCAAATGTTTGTTTACCGGGCTATTGATAGGTACAATGATACCTCCTCTGTTTGTGACAGAAAAAGATCTGGCCGTCCACGTACCGTTCGTGTGAAAAAGGTGATTAAAGCAGTTAGGGAAAGAATTCGAAGAAATCCTGTCCGTAAGCAAAAGATTTTATCTCGGGAGATGAAGATAGCTCCTAGAACCATGTCGCGTATATTAAAAGATGACTTAGGACTTGCAGCCTATAAGAGACGTACTGGTCACTTCTTAACTGATAATTTAAAGAAGAATAGGGTGGTAAAATCCAAACAACTATTTAAGCGGTACGCAAAGGGAGGTCACAAAAAAATTTTGTTTACGGATGAGAAATTTTTTACAATTGAGCAGTATTTTAATAAACAAAATGACCGTATTTATGCTGGAAGCTCTAAAGAAGCTTCGCAATTAGTAAACAGAGTACAACGTGGGCATTATCCCACTTCAGTGATGGTTTGGTGGGGTGTTAGCTATGAAGGGGTGACTGAGCCATATTTTTATGAAAAAGGTATTAAAACGTCGGCACAAGTTTATCAAAATACCATTCTTGAGACGGTAGTTAAGTCTTTAACTAACACCATGTTCAATAACAAAGAATGGTGCTTTCAACAAGACTCGGCACCGGGTCATAGAGCTCGATCCACCCAATCTTGGTTGAAAACGAACGTTCCGGACTTTATCAGCACTGAAAACTGGCCGTCGTCAAGTCCTGACCTAAATCCATTGGATTATGATTTATGGTCAGTTTTAGAGAGTAAGGCTTGCTCTAAACGCCATGATAATTTGGAGTCCCTAAAACGATCCATTCGGTTGGCAGTGAAGAATTTTCCTCTAGAAAGAGTTCGTGCTGCTATTGATAACTGGCCTCAACGTTTAAAAGACTGTATTGCAGCCAATGGGGACCACTTCGAATAAACATTGTATATTTTTAATAGTTATATATTGATGTATTAAACTAACTCACTATGAAAGGAATAAATGTTACGTATAAAAAAAAATCGTGCTTTTCTTTATAACAATATTTATGGCAAGACTAAGTAATTCAGGGGTTCAATAACATAACATATAATGGTTGAACTCTCAAGATTGAACCCTTTTGAAGTGAAACATTTTTTAAAATTTTAAATAAAACAATTTAAAGGGATTGATCGCGTACATTGACATTTTATGTGAATGCGAGGCAACTCAGGAACCGTTGGCGGTACTTTGATTTAATAATTATATCAAATGACAGACGAATGCCACCTCAGTCTACCCGTGACCACGGAATATTGTAGTGTTCGTCGAGTTGCACAAAAATATATTAACATACGCGATTAATCCGGTTAAATTGTTTTATTTAAAATGTATAAAACTTGCGAAAATCAAAGAACTTATCATAAATATTTTATGTTTTTATCATAAATATTAATTATATTACTGTTAATACGTAGTATATAGAATTAATATTAATTCTAACAAACTATTATCTGTATATTTACGTTATTTTTATATTATATAATATTATCATTACATGTATATAGATATGCCATTTTCTCGTTGTTCTCCCATATTCATCCTCATTTACCGCCTATCAATCAATCAAAAACTCTTTATTATTCATTTCACATAGACTATACAAAATAATACGTCACACATTATAAGTACAAAGACGGCCTTATCTCGTCAAGTGATCTTTTACAAGCAACCGTTTTAGTCACAAGAATCTAAGTTTGTAGTTATAATACATAAAGATATTTTGAAGGTAAAAGATATACAAAGGTTGCATTGCATATTTTTACATCGTATTCTTTACACTATATCTCTATAATGATCGTTCATTGTACTTGTTATATTTAAAAAAATAAATAGAAACGGTTCTGAGATAATGCATGCACAAATGACAAATAGACAAATTAAGCTTTTATTTTATCTCCATGAAAGTTTACACAACAGAAATATATTAAAAAACATATTATAATAGTCCACAACATAAAATGGGGTTACTTGTCATTATTTTTTTTTTTCAAAATATCATGAATACATTATTAACATTTTCTTTAAAAATAAAACATTATAAAACCCCAAAAAAACCTATGAAAGCATGGCTTAATCGAGGCTTATACTTTAGGGTATTCCCCGAGAACAGTTAACAAATAAAAACAAAAAATATATATATTTTTTAAGTACAACTCTCACCATCTCGTCCCATTGTGAACTGTAAGCGGAACGCTGCCAACAACCACATTGTACCTATTCATGTTTTGTCTCTGTTTTGATGTAGTTCTACAATGAAAACCCCATTGTTTCTTAATTAATCACTGCTTAATTCAAGCTTACGTATTCACTCATATCGTTAATTAAGATTTATTTATATATATTTTTTTTTTTGTTTGAATAACATAACTATAGGGTCTATAGGATCAACTATATACATATATGTATATATATGTATATATTTATATATATATATATATATATATATATATATATATATATATATATATATATATATATATATATATATATATATATATATATATATATATATACATATATGTATATATATGTATATATTTCTATCTAAGAGTTCAGTTTAGCTTTCAGTCCTTTATTAATATGCTTTAGAATTTGTTATAATTTGTAATGCCATAGCAATTAGTGATAGGACAGTAAGTATTTTGTAATCGTTATAGTAAATTTACTGTAATTAAGTTATTTTAGCTATCAATACTAAGATTTAGGGCCGTCGTGGCGCAGAGACGTAAGCGTCTGCCTTTAAAAGCGACGGTTTGAGGGTTCGATTCCCACTCGGGCAAGGTGGATTTTTCTGTTTCTATTTTCTTCGTTCTGGAAACTAGGCAAAGCGCGGCGTTGAGTTCCGCCACTTAACACGCAATGCCTCAAAAAAGGCGGAAAGTGGGGACGGAGAAAGCAGGAACTAAGCAACCGAGTGTCTTAACACTAGTTTCATATGGTTCCTGCAGTTCCCTCTACCTACCCTGCAATTTGCGGGATAAAGCGTGAAGCTATAAAAAAAATACTAATATGTACTCGTATGTGTATACAAAACATTTCTTTATAACATTATACGATATTAAATATTATTTTTATTTTAAATTTACTGTAATAATAACTTTTGTTTATACAAGTAAAGAAAAATAAGGCATTTCATATAAAGTAAGCTTCAAATATGCACATATAACTTATAAGAAAAAGTATATATATATATATATATATATATATATATATATATATATATATATATATATATATATATATATATATATATATATATATATATATATATATATATATATATATATATATATATATATATATATATATATATATATATATATATATATATATATATATATATATATATATATATATATATATATATATATATATATATATATATATATATATATATATATATATATATATATATATATTATTTAAGATAAAGAGAAATTCTTTTTATCTTTAAAAATTACGAACATTACAGAAAATATAAAATAATAAACATACAAATTAACATGCTCTTGCTTAAACTGACATGAAATTTTAAATACCACGACGCCTAGTTAAATTCTTAAAGCTGGCCCTCTGCCAATGGAGGCGATAACTTCAGCTACAATGATTGCTCTACCAGCTACGCCAAAGTCAAGTAAAACGTGTTCTCTTTATTAACAATAAAAGGAATTATTTTACTCTCAATCAAGTTAATACTGTAGATTTATTATATTCAGACAATAGAATTGTTAAGGTGGCAATAATAATTGCTTTTATTCGTTAAATTCCTCCTCTAAACTTCTTTTTAAAATTCATCACGCTTTCATCACCCTGCGTTGAAGTTCTTATATGCTTTATACAACTTATTTCGTCGTTAGCAGTTAGCTTACAGAGTAAGATTTTTGCAAATTTCTGCTACCTAAAGATTATTATAAAGAACAATCGTTTGGCGGGAGATGCTATTTTTATTAAATATTCTTGTGATTTTTAAAGCGTTAATCTACACTGAGGAGAGAAAAATACTTAAAGAAAATATGTTTTTTTATGTACAGTGATGTTTTATAGTTTCCCATTAGTGAGATTAAAACGAAAATATCGGTCAAGTGCGAGTAATACCCGATCACTGTGATTTCCGCGCCCTTTTAAACATATTTACTTTCCATATTTATTCTAAGTATTCAATTTCCGTCAAATTTCATAAGTCTAGATGAAATAAAAATAATAAGAATCGACAAACTTAACTTGCAATCGTGGGCAATCATTTGATATGAAAATAACTACAGTACAAGTTTGTAATACTTTAGTTAACTTAGAAATTTGATTCTTTCTGTGCTTCAAGAAGTCATGAACTTAGATATTTGATATTAATTACAGCTTGATTCTCTCATATCCTTTGGAGAAAATGGTCTTGTAAAGCAGACTAACGGAGAAGTGATAAAACCAATGAACAAAAGTATTCCGTTTTTTTCCTTTTCAAGTACCGAATCTAAAAGGTGATGAAAATATATATATTAAAGGAATTTAAAAAAAAGTAAATCTAAACAATATTATGTATAATGAAAGTATTTACAGAGAACATTACATATATTTCTCACAAAACAACCTTAATACGATAAGAAACTAGAACTAGAACGGCGCTTATGATATCACAATTCCGTACTGTGCTAACTTCTAACTGAACATTAACTTTATTTTGTTGCTAATTTTCACTTTGCTCAAAAGTATATAGTAACCTAAAAATAATATATCGAAAAATTATAAACACGCCTATGTAACTCCACGATACAAGGCGACGTCTGTCCCAATTTCCGCGACTAAACTTAGCCAAAGAATCCAACTGACAGTAATAAGAAACTCGTAAAAATATCGTCGTGCATTGCTTGGATTGGGACATAAAAATTTCATTACGCAGTAAAAATGTTTCTCTAGCTGGAAACATTTCTTGAGGATGCAAATTTTACCTTTTATTACAGGCATTGATCGTCAACCAACGGCCCGAGGTATGGGAGGGCTCAGAGTTTATACTGAGCTGTATGGCGTACGGATCCTCGGAAATTGCCTTCACTTGGTACAAGGACGGTGTCAAAGTAAACTTCAACGGTACAACACGGTAAGTGTTAATGAAATTTTTTCGACGCTTTTCTCTTATTATTTCCGTTTCGAATTATATTAAAAAGCGTTTTTGTAATGATAAAGAAATCTAAAAATATATATTTTTTATTTATTAAGTCAAATTTCTTTTTTCTAATTTACTTACTGACATTCTGAACTCAAAACTCTACAATATGAAGAATTTGCCTTTCCTAGAGATATTTGGACAAGAACAGTAGCTGAAGACGCTTTGGGCAGACGTATGTCTGTGCTGGGCATATCTGGGGCTAAGAAGCCTGATAGTGGACGATGGTCATGCTCAGCCGACGACTCCGGTAGAAGACGGTGTAGCGCACTACGTTTGACGATATTACGGCCACCGGATATACGACTTGTGCCTTCTACGTTGACTGTAAATAAGGTATCCTATTACTTCTTATTACTATTCATAATCTGGGTAAAATGGCTTTTTAAAAAAACTCTTGGATCTAAAAAAAATACTATATGTAAATTTTCCAATTAACCCTCAACTAACAATTACCGTTTTGGATAAATAGCCTTTAGTCAGTAAAACTTGTATATAAAACATCGCACATTGGAATGTCGACAATATTACTCTACATGGATGTAGAGTAATATTGTCGAATCCATTAACTTCATATAAAGTAAAAGCTAATATTCAAATAACACAAATGAGATTGTTTGGAAATGAACGTGGAATTTAAACATACTAAATATATATAGATATACGAACATATAAAATGGTTATAGCTTTTCATTTTATGTATATGTGCTTTTTATATGATATATAAAAAAATATATCAAATTGATGCTTATAATATTATGATGACAGAATCGATTACTGACTCTTATCTTTTAGAATAATCAATAAATAATGCAGTAGTTAATTGATTATTATGTTTTAATTTAAATTGACATTAATTTGGTTAAAAAAAATTAGCAGATCGCAATAAAATAAATTTTTTAGGAAATGTTAATAATTTTTCTAAATTTATCTCTCTCTCTCTCTCTCTCTCTCTCTCTTTCTCCTCTCTTTCTCTCTATTTTATATTAAGAGGTGAAAGTTGATATAAATGCAAGTAAAATATAAATTATCCGAGTGAATTTTCTTTGTGGTAATATTACTTCCGAATAGGGCACAGTAGTAAAACTTCAATCTGACGCTATATATTAAATAGATTGATCTCCACTAAAGCTGGGAGTACCAGCTTTACAAAAAATGCAATGTAATTGTATCAAAAAAAAATACTTTTTTTCGACGCTGCACTTTGATTTGTTGAAATAATTTGTATCCATTAGAGGAAATTGTACCCACAACTGTCGTCTTATGTTACCACGATGCCACTGACTTATAAAAAAATTAAAAAGAAATAAATTAAGCCTTTATTATAATTTTACAAAATTACTATTATAAATAGAATCTATATTATATTAAATTAATATTACCTATATGATATTTTTATCATATTAATTTAGTTATTGACGATCGATGGAAGTCTAAAGACTACCATTTATATTTTTTCCTCAATGTCCTAATCCACTCTGGACCAGCAATCCTTTTAAAGTCGTCTTCCAAACGTTTTATTTATCGCCCTTTACTTCTAGTACCATTCCTATTATTATCGTCCATTTTTCATCCTCCACATACATATATTTATTATTAATTTATATTTCTTAGGGCGACAATGTAAGTATAACGTGCTTGGCTGGCGCCGGTCGCGTGCACGGAGTACTGGGTTTCAGTTGGGCGAGAGAAAGGTCTCTCTTGCCGTTAGCACCGGGAAGGGAAGTGTGGGAGGACTTATATCCTGCTGGGAGCGTGCTGAAGTTGTATAATGTTCAGGTTTGCATCTAATATACAAAATGAGTTAGATAGAGTGCTAAGTTCGTTTGTCTAAATATACTTAAAGAAAACATAAAAATTTTAACTTTATTTTTTGATTTGAACTCGCGCCCTCTTGCGATCTGTGGAAGCACTATCACCACTGAGTTTTCCATCATGTTTTTTTTAAGTATTTTTTCTATCCTCATTGTGGATTAACACTTTAAAAATCATAAAAATAGTTCTAAATATGTTCTGTCAAACGTTAAAGTAAATTTTTAATGTAAAGCTATTATATACTTTGTTAAATAAAAGAAATTATTGTTGTTTTAATAAATTTATAATAGATTGATCTCCACTAAAGCTCAGTGCGTCAGTTTTACAAAAACATTATTTAATTGTAACAAAATTATATAACTTTTTTTCAACTTTACACTTTATCCCTACATATTATGACGCTTCATGAATATTAATCTGTTAAAACTAAATAGAAGTACAATTTAAGTTCGTCCCAAAATAAATAATTTCGTCCGTTCCGTACGTAATCTCAATACCCAAGAAACTTACGCTTACGCTTAATTTAATAAATAAAGAAAAGACCTAGATAACTAAATAATAAAACGTAAGACCTAACCAAGATAAAGTTTTAATGAATCACACTGTATTGTTCTACACCGCTAATTATCCCGCCGGTACTGAAATACGTATAGCGAATGACAAGCGCATTGTTTCTTGTAAATCATTGTTGTTACGAAAAGTACGAGAACGTGTCTTTTCTATTTTCTTATTTTTCATATTATATAAACTGAGGTCCCGCTTGAACTTTACTATTATTAATTTATCATCAGTAAATTGATATAATTTGTCACAAATTATACCCCAGGTTTATCTAATGTATAACATATATTACTATAAAGTTTCATCTGAATCCATTCACTATTCATCTCCCCCGAGTGGGAATCGAACCCTCAAATCGTCGCGTTTACAGGCAGACGCTTACACCTCTGAGCCACGACGGTCCTCGTCATTCACTAGTTATTGCATTAATTATATTGGTAGGATTTACTATTTATTTCACTCGTTCCTTTAATGTGATTTTACCACCGTTTTCACTTTTTGAACCATGCTATGACGATTATATTTGAGATGAGATTGTGATTGTTGATATAAGCTATAGCGTATATCAAAAATATATTTTTATAACATTACTTGCATAAAATTATCCATATAACATTTTATTAAAGAAAATAACAAATATTTCGCAGTATAAAGAGATTTATAAATTATTATATAAAATGAATTTATTAAAATCATTTTGTTATTTACACACTAATTAACAGTTCAAACAATCATCTGTTAAGTTCAAAAGGGAAAAATTCAAGGAAATAAAAATTGAATATGACTTGATCCATAGCGAAGGATTTATGAAATTAAGGAGAATTTTAAGCTTTCACATTTTATTTACATTTCAATATTTCTTTTACGAAGACTATATGAATTAAAAACAACAACGCTGAAATACACGGTTTTATTCGTTAATATGAATATATTTTTTCCTCGTTACCAAATTTATAAATATTAATAGGTTAATTTGTAAATTATTTTAGAAATCCGGTGAATTCCGATGTCAAGTATCGTCAGTAGCTGGAACCAATGCTAAAGGTGTGACGATGTGGGCGTTGGGTGTTAAAGATGAGGCTTGTGATTCTGAAGCATCCCATGGGCTAAGGTGGCCTAAAACAGCTCCTGGGGCCCATGCATCTGCTGCCTGCCCTCCTGGACATAGTGGAGAGTCTACCAGGTAGGTAGCCAAAGCTAAGTCACACTTTGAAATGTTTCATAATACCCAATTTTTATCATTATAAAAAAATCACATTTATAGTTAGTGACTCTAGGAAACCAAATGGCTTAATGAATTACTGTATTCCATTAGTGACCTCGTTTAAATCTTTAAACTGCTTTTAAACTGTTATTAAACTTTACTTTGAAAGTCTGAACTGAATTATTTGCTGGATAACTTGGCCAGCAAATTCAATAACTTTCATGAGATTAAGTAATTTGTGGGGATCTTATCGATATACTTCTGATCTAGATTTTGCGAGCCGAAAACAACTCAACATGGTGTTAAATGGATGTCCCCCGATTTTTCTGGTTGCATCGCCGACTCTTTAAAAGATATATACGAACAGGTAAATGATTACATTATTGTTAATAATGAATGAAAAAGAAATAAGTAAACTTATTTAAAAAAAGCGCAAGATAGCAAGCAAGCTCTATTGTAGCTTAATTAGGACTTAACAAGATTAACTGCACATTTATATATTACGTATTCTAGACGTGCGTTTGATAAATCATTTTATAAATCTCGAGCACAATTTTATATGTACATTTTAGTAGCAATAAAACGAACATGTTATACTTTAATGATTTCACAAGTGTGCAAGATGGATGTGGAAAGAAAGTAATTAGCTTTTTCAATCACAATATAGACGATTGTTGCAATAGAAAAAGTAACAATGTCTAAAGTATAATGGCTTGAGGGTTCAGAGTTCAGTCTCCGCTTGGGTAGAATGAAAATATTTATTTTCTTCGCTCCGATAACAAGGCAAGGAGTTTCACCACTCAACGAAATAATAAACTGAAAGGCGGAAAGCGAAGATCAGTGTGCCTTAACACTAGGTTCTGTGTTTGTTTGGGTTACCTCCCCATACAGTTAGCTAACGCTAAAAAAACAGCGAATAATAAAAAAGTCAAAACTAAAAAGTCAAAATAAATATTTGTATCAGGAAATACAATTCATTACATACTTATACTTAATATTCTATAAAGCGCCTCCTTACAAATATATATCTCCTATAAACTTTTTATACAAACTCATTGTTAAAAATATCTCAAACTTTTCAGTTCACTCGCATATCCTACGGTTATTCCTGGGAGAATGTGTCCAACGTTGCCCACCAGTATGGAGCGGTTCTTAGGTTCCTTCCCGCTCACCCTGGTGAAGGCACTCTGCCATTGCAGCATTCCAGGGAAATGCTGGAGTATTTACGTTCAGCAGCTGGAAAGTTCCAGGATAGACAAGACAGTGTGTCCCATCTACTTATTATTTATGACACTCTACTGAAACATCCTGACGCGTTTTTAGATGAAGAGGTAAGCCTGACTTAATTGATAAAATATATTGATTGATAATATATGTATATTCTTATTTTTTACCATTGTAACTCAGAGCACAAATTAAGAATTAGAAATGAAAATATTCGAACTCCCCACAAATTATAATGCGTTCGCCATTTCTTTTGTATTCATATATTTTAGCCGGCCTATGACTATTCGTCATCAGATATTTTTTTATAAATCCATAGAAAAAGTATGATAACTTTCTTAAAACGCATTATTTTAACATATGTAATTTAGCTGATCTATTTTGATTTGATTTTTATACATTCTTCTTCATATAATTTTTCAAAATCAACTATAGGGTGCAAAGTTACAAACAAATATATCCAAAAAATCTAACACAAACATATAAACAATAAAAATCCAATTATAAATTACTGTCCCATTACTATGCTTTCACTATCCTACATAATTTTTCTATAAACATATTCAATATATCGATAAAAAAATAGGCAATGTAATATAAAATATAATTTCTACTGTTATAATCGCACATTATAAGTCAAAAATGACAGATTCACTGAGGCAAGTCTTAATCATTAATAACGTTCGTGTTTTGATGAACACGCAGGAGGCTGTTTATTAGCTCCTACTAATTACGTCAATTAACATGTTAACGGATTATCTAAAGTCTACTGCACGCGCCTTGAATCGATTAATCATTAACAACGAATAGATGTTAAAACGATTTATGGTTTAATTTGGTGATATAACGCAGTTTAACCCTTTAAATGACTTGTAATCTTATCGAATATTTTATATTTCTATCTTATTAATTTAAATGACAGAAACGGTCTAAAAATGTATATTTTAAGTTTTTTTGGGTTTTCAAATTTAATATTAATAGAGATAAAGATTTTTGTTATTTTATTTATAAAGTAACGAATGAGTTATCTAGATAGCTTTAAGTTATTTTTAAATAAGAAAATAAACTTTACTTAATCATCACAGAAGTTAATTATGAAATTTAATCAATATTACTTATTGATCTTGATAACTCATTCATTACTTTATTGATTTAATTTCGACCCCAGTTACATATTTACTAACACATAAACATAATGTAAGACTTAATATATACCATATTAATAATAGAAATGTAGCTGTAAGCTATGGCGGAGACAAACACATAAAGCAATTAATCAACGCCAATTGTAATACTCAAGTGTTAGATTCAACACTAATAACAATTCAATAGGCTTCCAATATTCCATCAAAGGTAAATGTAGCGTATGATTACTTAGGACAGTATAAATTGACATAAATTACTTTAAATATACGACGTTTGCTTTCCCAATCATTCTGTCCTTTGATTTGTCAAATCTGTAGATGAAATTATCTGGGGTTAGCTGTCTGGAGTAGATATTAATAGACGAAATATATATTACATTTATATTTAGTATTACATTTATAAAGGTATTACAATATCGTGTGCACGATAATTGATAATTGGATTTTAGTTTGGGAATTATCACGCTGATAAATGCTGCAGATATTTTAATTTTGCGACCTAAGAGTAGAGCAAAAGCGAGGTCACTTAACATACAACATGTCTAAGGTCAAAGATCAAGATATTATATATATCAGGGAAATATGCTTTACGTTATATATACTACTGACAGGTATCTAATAAATTATGAATGACTCAACGACCGTAACGAATTAACAATGAAGCGCGATACAGCTAAAGTTCGATTTTCACTTGTTATCTCTATCACATTATTATCATTTCCTCGGCCTACTAAAACATCACATTAAAATTTCGACGTAAGCGAGAGACGGAATGCATAGACATTAGGTTCTCTCTTCATAAACCAAAAGCATTGCACAGTGTAGTGTAAACATATATATTTATGTGCCTTAAAAGAATATTTGAAACGTTTTCAATTATTAAAGTTATTTAATAAAATGTAACAATAACTCTAAAAATAAAATACATGTCGCAACAGTACTTTGAAACATTTATTAAGTGATATAGGATGCCAAGAATTTCATATTGTTTTCTTCTACAATTTAATTACATTTTTTTACATTACACACACACATATATATATATATATATATATATATATATATATATATATATATATATATATATATATATATATATATATATATATATATATATATATATATATATATATATATATATATATATGCACACTTTTTCATATTAATTGCTCGGAACATCTTTGGAATATCTTTTAAAATGCATTTCCTTTGGTTGATTTAAGTACAGAAAAATATTTGCAAAAAACTGAACCCTAAAATCGTAACCATATATTTACTTAGTAGCTAGAGCAATTTAGCAGTACGAGGATCAAACTGAAAGTTTTTAGAACTGGCAACTTAAAAGCATTATATTAAAAAAATAAGTTTAAATTTTGAAAATAGAACTGTTTACCAATAATATTGAGTATACATTTCATTCATTTGTCATTTGTTTTACGATTTGGCGGCAAATTGAAAATTGTCTGTGCACGTCAGAATGAATTTAAGCCGAGAAAATTTTCGTGCAATGATTTTTTATGACTTTCGATGTCATATAAGTCAACAAGAAAGTTATGATAGACTTCGATTGGCTTTTCACGATGAAGCCCCATCTCGTGCCACAGTTTACAACTGGTTTAATGAATTCAAACGTGGTCGAACTAATCTCACCGATGATTTGCGTGAGTGACGGCCTTCTACAGCGACGACTGAAGATAATATCAGTGTTATGCGGCGTATGATAGAGGCTGACGAAAGAGTGACCTATGAGCAGATTCGGACAAGTCTAGGCATAGGTATGAATCAAGTGCATAAAATCCTCCATGAACATTTAGCGGTCAGGAAGCTTTGTGCCCGCTGGATACCGCATAATTTGACCGAGGCTCAAAAACTCCGCCGTTTTGATTGGTGCCGAGAAATGATCTAAAAATTTAACGGAGGTGATTCAAATGCTGTGTTCGACATACTAACGGGTGACGAAAGCTGGATTTACTGTTATGATCCGGAAACCAAAAGACAGTCTGCTCAGTGGGTGTTTCCTTCCGAAGAGTTGCCAACTAAAGTGAAGAGAGGTCGAAGTGTTGGAAAAAAGATGGTGGCCTCGTTCTTCGAACGCGGTAGTTGTCTTAGAGGATCAGAAAACGGTTAATGCAGAGTGGTACACTAACAACTGTTTGCCACTTGTCTTGGAAAAAGTTCGAGAGAAACGACCTCGCAGCAGGATCCTCCTTCATCACGACAATGCCTCGTCGCACACCGCCAGGCAAATGATTGACTATTTGGCGACCTTAGACGTGGAATTACTGGGTCACACTCCGTATAGCCACGACCTCGCACCCTGCGATTTTGTTTTAGTTCCGAAAATAAAAGGAAAACTTCGAGGAAAACATTTTATGGTCGCCGAAGAAGCAGTGGCTGCGTTTCAAAACGCCGTTGAAGAGACCCCTAAGGCCGAGTGGGCAAGGTGCTTTTCTCAATGGTTCCATCGAATGCAGCGATGTATTGATGTAAATAGACGCTATTTTGAAAAGTTATAATAAAACTAATAACTTGCTAGAATGCTTAGTTTTTGATTTTCTAAGAACTTTCAGTTTGACCCTCGTATGTAAAAGCGAAGGTTTGAATGCAACTGCTTTCAAATTTTAATACGTTTTTTAATAATATTTTTAATAACATTCTTTAGCCAAAAATTCTATTTTCTTTAAATAAGAACATAATTATTTAACTCTTGTATAGTTTACTACATTTTTTTCTACGACCAACCTTTATATATATATATATATATATATATATATATATATATATATATATATATATATATATATATATATATATATATATATATATATATATATATATATATATATATATATATATATATATATATATATATATATATATATATATATATATATATATATATATATATATATATATATATATATATATATATATATATATATATATATATATATATATATATATATATATATATATATATATATTATATTAGCATAAATTTAACAAAGACATTTACAATATCCGTGACAAAACACAATAAGCATTTACATAATAATTAAAACATCAACACGTGAAATCCAATAAGGGCTTCATTAAAGGCTGTACAGGTCCCGCGTTGTTGATTAACAAATGTTTGTAGATAACCGGCAGCTTAATATTCCCACTGAGAGAACTCTCGCATGTGACAACATCAATGATCTACGCGCACTTAAGTGTACCTCAGGCGTATTACGTTACTTGATACGTGTACGAATGTTATACATGGTGTTTGTATTTGTGTTATACTTTGAAACTATGTTACACGATATATGTATGTTGAACATAATATAATATAGCTAATTTTCGTTTATGTTTACTTGGAAATTGTATAGGAAGTCTTTAAAGAAGTTGTGTTATTCTTAATATTCATTACATTCAAAGTTAGATGTGTCGTGGTACGAAAATTGATTGGAGAGTGGCGAACAGAGTGTACTTGACACTAGTTCTCTTGCTTTTTCTTTGCTTTGAGCGAGATATAGCGTTATAAAAATATATAGTATATTTACAAATAAAATAAATTTTATCAGGAATGAGAACCTTCGCGGCACAGCAGATACATTCAAAATGCAACACCCAAGATTATTTTTTTCAATACCAAACCGTTTTTTTTGATATTTCAGAAAATATACGAATTACAAAACGCAATAGTAGACACAGCTGCTATGAAGGATAGCCTGGACCACCAGTACCAAGAGTTCACTGTAAAGACCAAGCAAGTAAGAGAAGACAATGCAGCCCACTTTACCTTCGCCCCAAACCCTGGACCGGATGAATGGCTTTTGACTTCCGCTGGAGTGGAACTAGTGCCTAAGACTGGCAACGCTTCTGTGGTTGCCGTTCAGTATCACGAGTTGGCTGCTCGCTTACCTTCTTTGAGGAGATCAATTGAATTTAAGTATGTTATTTTTTTTTTTTTTATAGCAGAACTGTATTAAAAACAATTCTAGTGTCTATTTGATGAAATCATATTAGATTTATAAAAAAATAAAGGCGATGAAACGTTACATTACTTTAGCTTAATTTTTAAATATACGTATATAATTAAAAAGCATATAAAAGTTTAAAAAAAAGTATTTTGATATTTACTCTTTTTTTTTAATAGTAAATGCATCATATTCAGCCTTAAGTCGGTTGATATATATATATATATATATATATATATATATATATATATATATATATATATATATATATATATATATATATATATATATATATATATATATATATATATATATATATATATATATATATATATATATATATATATATATATATATATATATATATATATATATATATATATATATATATATATATATATATATATGTTTGTTAATTTTTTCTTATTTATGTCCTAAATATAATTTTTATATTCCATTCATTATTATGTTCTATTTTTTTTTATTTTTATTTACTTATATATACCCACCGTATGGGCGTACAGCACATCGGTTTCCAGGAGCGGTCGAGAAGTCGAGTTCCAGTTAGCGTCCGCCCAAGTGCAAATATCGGCGAGTAGAGACGACGCGCATACTGTCACGCTGCTGTTTGTGCATTCGAAAAATTATACTGCAATAGGTAATGTGAAGGAACAAAATAAAAAAATACCAGGGAATTGTTATTTTTTTAAACAAATACTCATATATAATTTATCGTGGCGACTATTGTTCCTATAGAAAGTAAATGCTACTTTATAAAATAAAATATATTT
Organism: Dione vanillae; assembly: GCA_037178615.1. Classification (NCBI taxonomy): domain Eukaryota; kingdom Metazoa; phylum Arthropoda; class Insecta; order Lepidoptera; family Nymphalidae; genus Dione; species Dione vanillae. The sequence continues at coordinate 110,216 of JAZFAU010000201.1, forward strand.
TTATTCATAACATAAAATATCATATTGTATTTTTTTAAATAATAGTTTATTTTCTTGATTAATTATCTATATATAAATAAATCTTTAAGTAAGACATTAAAATATACACTTTTATGACAAAGGTTAATGAAATAATTATTAATAAATAATTTTTGTTATAGGCTCAAAACTAGCCTGTGGGCTTCGAACCCCAAATGAACCTCGAACATGGGTGACCAAGGCGTGCGAGGTGCGCGTCCCGGAACCCACACACGTTGCGTGCCGCTGTAAGGGACTTGGGACTTACGCGTTGTTTACTATTGCCAGGTCTACGTTGGTGAGTGTTTTTATTTTATTTTATTTAGGTTATCTAAGGGCTAAGCTTTGGATACGATAATAGAAGGATTTTATGCTTTAAAACCATAGTCTTTTAACAAAAAGAAAAAATAAAGAAATGTAAAATATTTTATTATTACTTTAAACAAAACAGAACAATACTCTATATTCACTATAAGCGCGACGGTTATAGCTTCTATTCTTGATCAAAGGAATTTTCATACAATTTTTGTCATTTATAAACACACAATATCTCAAAATTTCAATAAAAAACGAGAAACGGAGTTTATCAACAACTAATACACAAAAAAAATACACTCTACCTACTCTACTATATACAGATCTAATTAAAGCTAAAAAAAAACTGAAAAACAGACAGAAGCAGAAAAAGACTTACGCGGGGTGGTTAAAATAACGGTCGGTGTGGGCGGTGCCATGTGCCTCGCAGCCGCCGCTCTCCAGCTCCTCAGTTTGGTGCCGCGTCGCACAGCACGCCTTCCTGTCCTTCTAAAAGCTGCTACGGCCGGCACACATTCAGCTGCAGTACTGACATTACTGGAGTGTGATACTAGACAGGTATTGTATAGACGTGAGCTTATAGCAGAAGTCTGCAAAACTTTTTGCTGTTAATTTACTCTATTTTCATATCCCTTAACTTAAGCCGGACCACAGAGTGCTTTGACACTGGGTTACCTCTACCGATTCTGCTAAATATTAAATAAAGTGAAGCCGTACAAAAACATATACCTACCTATATTGACATTCTGTAAAATATTTAAAATGTTTTAAATATTTAAATATTTAAAAAGAATTTGTATCTGTGTCTGTAGTATAGTGTTCCACGAGAACATTTATCATCGAAAATTTGTATAAGCTAAAAGAATTCAAGCAAATACTCGAATTTCTATAAAACTAAAAACTCGCAGTCAATAAGAACGAATATTATGTCATATTTTTACAATATTTTGTACCTTTGGTATAAGAAGATTTATTTAAGCTTAGTAAGTATAAAATTTGATGAAAAGTGTGTATTGTACATAAAGGATAATATCTAACATTTAGTTTTATGTGGATACGCCCGCTATCTTAAATTTCACCTATAATCTTAAGATACCTACAGAATTCTGCACTGAGTGTAAATCACATTGGACCGATTCCTTGTACAATGTCATTTACAACTTTCATATCACCACATACAAAAACAGGAGGAGGCATGCCCCGGAGCTCTGGGCTGGGTGTGCGCGGCGTGCTGGTGCGCGGGGTGCGCCGCGCTGTGCGCGCAGCCACTCCTACTGCAAGCCGAGCTCGCTGGAAGACACCAGAGGGCGCCTTCTGTTGCCTTACTTGCTGGTATTTCTTTGTAATGTACTACTTAGTTTTGTATTAGAGTGTGATTGGTAGTTAGTCGATGTGAACTCCATGTTTGTTGTGCGTTTAATGATAAATTAAAAGTTTTTGGGTTCGAATCCACTCGGGGAAGATGGATTTTTCTATTCTATTTTCTTCGCTCTGGAAACTAGGCAAAGCGCGGCGTTGAGTTCCGCCACTCAACACGCAATGCGGAAATGCTCGAAAACGGCGGAAAGCGGGGACGCAGAAAGCAGGGACTAAGCAACGGAGTGTCTTAACACTAGGTTCCCGTACTGCCATATGCGGGATAAAGCGTGAAGCTAAGAAAAAAAAAGAAGTAAAACATGGCGTTAGATTTCGGATCATCTGCTCCAATATAAATGAAAATGTAACTACTAATTAATAATCTTCATGTCTAAAAACTACCTGTACTTTTACTCGTGGCTTCGCCCCTGCGGACAATTTGAAGTAACTAAGAGTTCTGTATCGTTCATGACATATTCTATATGTCTGTGTAAGTTTGACAGACAACGATAGAGTGGGTTACATCGAAACATTGTTGTTGGTTACTTAAGTTCATTTAATTTCACAAATCTAATGATTTGTCATACAATATACATCCTTTATAATAATAGTGGCCAAGTAAAGGTTGGATTGTATTCCTCCTAAAGAGATTAAATACGACCCACAGGTGTGTGCACGCTGGCTGGACTCACCGCGCGGTTATGGGGCGGCGCACCGCTGCAACTGGGCGCCGCAGCACAAGCTGTCTGCGCCGTCAGCTGCGCGGCGCTCGCGCTGCTCTGCCTCGCACTGGCGTTGTGCGCCGCGTTGCGACTACGCAGTATCACCCACAAGGTGCCTGTTGAACGAAGAACGTTTTTGAAAGATAGGTATGGAGATTTTGTTCTTATGTAAAATTGCCAAAAAAATTCTTTTGGTCTCATATTATGTATTAATAACATTGTGCATGTCTCCGTGTGTGTAGAGCACGCGTGGTGCGGCACACTCTGGCGGCGTTGGCGTCGACGAGCGCGGCGCAGGCGGCGGGCGTGTGGTGGGCGCAGCCGGGCCCGCGCCGTCTGCCGCACGTGCTCGCGCTTTCTGCCGCCGCTCTCGTCAATGTCAGTATATATACACGTATCCTTACAGTCACTTGATAACATAAATTTCAACTTTACGATATTAAAAATATTTTTTTGTTATCAATCAATACATAAACAGAGTATACGAAATACCCCTTCAATTGTTAATATATACAGCTTCACAATTTCTAATGTATAATTAGTCGTCCCATCCGTCCCCACCTACTGTATGTAGCACTTAGAACCAACTCCAATGATAAGAATATTTTTTATATTTTTATGTGAAGTATTTATTGTTTAAAACACAAAATATGTAAAACACAATCAGAATATTGAAAAAAAAAGGTGTAACTTATTAATATAATATATTCAGTCTATTCAGTCTTCACTAATTCAGCCTTTATTAAATTTGTGGAAAGTTACAAACTACTTTTTATACATAAATATTATGATGTTTCAGGGCATAACAATGTTGGTGTGCTATGTTATAAGAGATGAGCATTGTCTACAATCTGCGCGGAGACTCCTCTCACTACCGTCGAGTAGAGACTGGCAAGAGTCTCCTGCTGGAGATACTTCTCTTAGCTGTAAGTTTTACCATATTCTAGTATTATTTCTACAAAGCAAAAGCCAAACTTGATCTAGATTTTGGTATTAATTTAGTTTCTACAAATAATTTTAAGAAAAAGAAACACCGTCATTTTTTGAGCTATTCCGATGGCAATTCCAAGTAATCTTCTCTCAACATCAATCAATCTGTCAATAAAGAATCATTAGGGTTGTATGTCTGCGAACAACTTGTAGAGCCTAAAAATTCCAAATAGATAAAGCCCGTGAAAATTATAACGTTTTTCAATAAATGATTTAAAATTCGGTATAGAATCCAACTTATAGTATACACAGTCAGCGCATCGAACGAGTCCAGCGAGTGATTACTCGTTACTTAGCATTTCATTCTCATAAAATATAATTCAGATGCCCGTACGAACAACATTTAATTCATTTTGACATGAAGAACCTGCATGCTCGACGCTCAATTCATGATTTGATCATTATGTTCAATATCATAAATGGTAACATTGATAGCAGCCATCTACTAGCTCAGCTTTCTATTTCAGTACCTAATAAAATTCCTCGTCAACGCATTACTAAAATTTTTGACCATCCAAGAGTTCGTACAAATCTAGGTGCGCATTCTCCACTTGCTAGGATGTGCAACTTATACAACTTCTTAAATAAAGAGATAACAGATTTGGACATGTTTCATGATTCATTTTCAAAATTCAAACATACTTTTGACTATATATTTATATATAAATGTTGCATATGCGTACTGTTGGTGTTCCTAAATAAATAAATAAATAATTAAATTGAAACCTTCATTGAATGAAATATTTAACTTTATAAATATATTATTACAAATTTTCTGTTTTGTTCCAATACAGTGTATATAAAGCAAGGTGGAGAAGTCGAAAGTAGAGGAGGTGCTGGTATAATAGAATCGACTTCGTCACCGGTGTCGCCACTCGCTTCTTACTGGCGGGCACCCGGACTTGAGAGCCCTGCTAGAATGCACAGGTGCTTTAAATATATATAGATATAAAAAAAATATTTCTTAGCACAAATAATGTTTTCACCATGTTCCCTCTGCCATTCAAATCATTGACATTGTCCATTAAATCGTTAAATGTCAGTGACGCTGAGTGTTAAGAGGTAGAACTCAACGCGTTTTGTCTTGCAAAAAGAGGTATTTTAGGCAATAGCCTATAGAGGAATTTCAATCCAAAACCATTAGCCTTAAAGTAAGAGCCTTAGAGTAACTATATCGCTGCGCCAAGGCGCGCCATCAAGCTGGCGCATGTATTAATTTATGTATATTATATTTTTACTTAGTTACTTTCACTTCTGGTAAATGCGAGGAAATTAAGCAACTGTTACATTTTTTAAATTATTAACTAAATTCCCATTTTTATCTTCACCTGTCAATTAATAACAGGCTTTTTATACATATTATTATATGACCCGAATTTTATATGTTACAGAAGGCAATCCACGCCAGACAGTCGAGCAGATATCGTCAGATGCGTTGAATACAAGGACTCACTGCTAAGCCCTTTACGATACGATGGACACCACGTGACCACAACGCACGCTGTATGCGACCTTATACCACATACTCCTCGTAACCCTCAAAATACTCATGGCCTGCACAATTCGCTAAAACCTCACAATCCCCAACCCGAATACATGGCCCGAGTATGCCTCGAGCTAGGAGTTCTAAAGAGTCCACCAGTCGAGACTCCCCTCCTAACATGCTCAGTAGACTTTGAACCTTATGACAAAACTATTGACACGTCAAAGGAAGCATGCACTATATGCGTGCAATCTAATCCGGATGTCTCAAAAATAACCTCTCCTCCAATAAAAAGTTGTTTGAAGAAAACAAAAAAGGACTTTTCGTCCAGCATCTCCTTGCCGTCGATGGACGTGGTGGACAAGTCCAAGTCAGATATAGAAGAAGTCAATAGAGAATGGAACAGGGCGTACGACTCCCCTGACACAGATCGAATGCTAAACAAAATATCTAACTGATCTAGATTTTCTTCTTAATAGGACTCACGAAAAAAGTACGAACTTAGGCCAAATAGAGGAAGCCCCGACTTAGGTAATAAATATAGGTAAATACATGTTAGGTAAATATAGGTAAATTAAATAGCAAATGGTAACAGGGGTGCGTTTGTGTACATAGTCTGTTTTTTATAATAATAAAATGTACATTTACTACTTATATATAATGTATATAAAGAAGGTGCAGTTGAGTAACATTATAGATTCTTTTTACTATTTTTACACCACGGTGTAGTTTTTATTTCAGAAAAAAATACCAATAATATGTTGGCTGTGTTGCCCAATTTTAACGTGTATTTAATTTAAGTATTTCTTTTTATTTTATTCAGCAATTTCAAGATACATATATCATAGAAAATATTATAAATTATTGTCTATTCAATTTCATTAAATTATTTACCCTTTACAAATGATAAACAATAAGCGAGAAAAATACAGTGTGATATATTGTAAAGACGTTTCTGGATAATTTATTTATAATAAAATAAAAAGATATTAAGGATAAGATGAAACGAATTGTTAAGACTCCAAAACACTTTTGTTGTAAATTTGTGCAAATAATGCAACAAAATTGCTGCTGTCATCGTTTTACAGTTAAGACATTATTTATAGAACAATCTCATTATTTTTAAATTTAATTTTACGGCCTAAGAAGCGAAACACAAGTATGAATATTTTCTTAATTAGCTTTACAATGGCATGAGTGACGCACAAAATCTATTGTCAAGACCATCTGTTTCTCTATTTTCTGCTAGAATTTGCGATGATTCTTTCTTCCCATGCGAAAATATGAAAAAATCATTCCTCCAAGTGGAGATTCTAACCCATAATAATCACATTCGCGCTAAGATTTTTACAACAGTAATAATATCTGAGAGAATTAATTGAAATCGAAATATTCAAAGCTCTCTGCATAAAAAAATAGTATTATTTATTTTTAAGAGTCACATCAATGTATAAATTTACAATAAGTATATTTTAAACTTGTAAAATCAATACCTTTGTAAATATCTAAATTTAAGATAGGTAATTTTTTTAAACAACTTAAAATATTTATTAAGTTTTATTTTTTAAACATCTACTATATCTTATCTGTTCTTTCTATATTTTGCTTTCCTATCTTTTAAATAACACATTTTTGTTTTAACATTTTCAAATGCTAGTCAAATTGTATTTACACGTTACAATAGTGAACCGCTATGATAATTTAGTTAAAATAAAATATACAAAATCTACATAGAACAAATATTTTTATTATATTATCTGTTGATACATGTGATATATTTTCTCTATAATACGAATATTACTTACAATAAACAGTATTAGAGTACAAAATAATTTATTTAGATTTACATTTATATCTAAACGACAAAATTAGCAAAATATATCTTTGTATTATTTTAAAATGTAAAAGCTTGTGACGAATATTGTATCCTAATTAAAAACGAATCTGATGAAGAATCATTTATTTAGCCAAAATACAACGTTTGACATCTGCCAACAAGTTAAATCAATTAGTTCGTTCAATGAATGAACTAATTGATATTTTATTTACTTCATAACCAAAGAAGATATTATTTTTGTATATTTACTAAAGCCGTCATAGCTTTGATATTTTTGATTAGTTTCAGTTATCACTAAGTTATTATTTACAAACTTTTATTTGTTATTTTTTCAAAGTCTACTACTTTATAATAAAAACCTATTAAAAACAATATTCGTGACAAATCTGTTTTAGTTTTGTTTAATAATTATTAATATTATGACAAAAAATATTAAAGTAAAAGTTACCAACGCTCTATTCATAAATAATTAGCAGTAATTTTTTTTAATTTTTAATATTGCAGTAGACGATTAATTTAAATTTATTTAATGTATTTAATTTTTAAAAAAATAAAAATAGTGTTAAATTTGTCCAAATCGGTGTAAAAAATATCGATACTAAATGTAAATAAAATGTGTAAATACGTTAGAAACGATTCTAAGCGAATTATGTATACATTTTACGTTAAATCGAGTACGATATATTTTTATTTACAATTAAATACATTTTTTTACTATTTAATCTGATCGTTTTATTTGTTGCTGCCCTTGTTGATACTTCATACTTTTATTATTTATTATTAACTATATATGATATTATTTGTGAAAGTATTTTAATAATAAGTTCTTTGATTTTCGCGATTTTTATACATTTTAAATAAAACAATTTAACCGGATTTATCGCGTATATTATCATTTTTTAGTGAAACCCGACGTTTCGAACACTTTGCAGTAGTCCGTGGTCACGAGTAGACTGAGGTGGCATTCGTTCGTAACTAATTAAAGTCAGCTGTGTGTGAGCACTCCTTGAACAAGCCTAACCATTACATCAGGTTTGATAAACCTCATATACTCGCTAGGGAAAATAAATATATTCCTAGAATGATCCGCGAGGCTATTGAAATACAAAAACATCCTAATTTCAATAGAGAAGACGGTTGGAAGCTTTCTACCACTTGGGATCCACTTATAAAAATTTTAAAATCCCAAACACAACACACCAGAGGGCAGGATACAGTCAGCTCATTCTGCAGGAATCCAGGGCAGTACGCGAGGCAACTCAGGAACCGTTGGCGGTAGTTTGATATAATAATTGTATCAAATGACAGACGAATTAGCTGACTTTAATTAGTTTCGATGGCAGTTATCTACCGTTTGCAAATCTTTGTTTCAGAGAGCCCACCACCTCTGCGACGCTGAACACCTAGGGGAGGAGCTTCGACTGGTGAAAGATGCCCTTCATCAGAACAAGCTGCCAGTGCCCCGCCAGCGTTGTAAGAAGACCACCAAGCCACCCACAGTAGAGAGACAGCCAGCACTCCTACCATATGTAAAGGGAGTTACAGACAGGATCGGCAACATCTTAAGAAGAGCTTCAATTAAAACTATTTTTAAGCCTAACAAAAAAGTGAGCCAATTCTTGAGACCAGTTAAATGTAATATTCCCTTGCAGTGTGCAGGTGTATACAAACTTGATTGTGACTGTGGCTTATCTTACATTGGTCAAACAAAGAGAAGCATCGGTGTTAGGATGAAAGGCACATCTCAGATATCAAAAATGGGCGTGTATTAAAGTCAGCTGTGTGTGAGCACTCCTTGAACAAGCCTAACCATTACATCAGGTTTGATAAACCTCATATACTCGCTAGGGAAAATAAATATATTCCTAGAATGATCCGCGAGGCTATTGAAATACAAAAACATCCTAATTTCAATAGAGAAGACGGTTGGAAGCTTTCTACCACTTGGGATCCACTTATAAAAATTTTAAAATCCCAAACACACCACACCAGAGGGCAGGATACAGTCAGCTCATTCTGCAGGAATCCAGGGCAGTACGCGAGGCAACTCAGGAACCGTTGGCGGTAGTTTGATATAATAATTGTATCAAATGACAGACGAATGCCACCTCAGTCTACCCGTGACCACGGACTACTGCAAAGTGTTCGAAACGTCGGGTTTCACTAAAAAATGATAATATACGCGATAAATCCGGTTAAATTGTTTTATTTAAAAAGTATTTTAATAGACACATAAAGGCGAAAAACGAGATTTAGAATTTTGCTTTTTGTATTATTTTAAACATATCGATATGGAGGATTGGTGAAAAATATAATCGATTTCGAACTTGGACACTTCTATTGACAATTGATTCAACAAATTCTACGCGTTTGCCATGTTTAATCTTATTAATTGGATTTGATGTGGTCGCACTTTTTGTCTCAAAAATTTGGTCAAAAAATTTCGACAACGATTTCTAATTTCACCATCCCTAAGCTAATAAAACGAAGCGAAACGAAACGCATGTGCGCGGGTAACCCATTTGTTATATAAAACTTATACACCACCTCCTATAGCAGGGTATTCAGTATTCAGTGTATCAAAATAATTATATGTACTTTATTACCATTAACAGCTTAACATTGCGCTTTGACGTTTGGAAACACTTAAGTTGTTTCTATGCGTAGATTTTATTTAGGTACTAAAGATATGATGAAGATATATAACAAACACAATTGTTTGATTTGCAAAACAAGATACTTATGCCAATTTATGTAATTAAAATATATTTTTACTAAGTACTCAGTACTAACATTATACCTCTTTATGATTTCGAAGTTATATATCACAAAAGATTTAAAATGGACCTTGTGTACAAATAATTCCAAAACGATTCCAAATAAAATCTTTATTAAAGATTAACATTGACTGGATTGAATGTTTCTTACGTCTATAGTGGTTATAATATTTTATCGTAATACACTATCAAGCTCAACATTCATTATATTTTATACACGGTTATAAATATTAGTGCCAAAAACTTTTAGAAACATTCAGAAACAAATAAAATATTGATTTATACATATACTATATTAATTCAGAATATACTTAACATATAATGTAAAACCAAGCTGTTTATTTTTTTAAAGATAATATAAGTATAAATTAAGTAGTACTAAAAATATACAATTTTAAAGCTATATATAAGCTAGCTATGTACTGATATTTTTTTTAGATATCAAAAAATTTAATAACTATATAACATTAGTACTAAACAATGATATATTTTTATTATCTATGACATGTTGTTTCTGAATGTTTGTCTATGACATTTTATAATGTACAGATAAAATATTTAAATATTAACATATTACATATAAGTTTACAGATAAGCTTAAATATAGTGACGTGAGTAGACAAGCTATAATGATTAACAATTTAATGGTAAATAATTTATTTTATTTAATCGAAGGCCATTGTTTTATAGAATATGACATTATGTTACATTTAAACAGTGTATAGAAATTCTAATTTGTATCACTCTTACTATTTTTTTTTTTAAATTAAAGCAAATGTCAATACATCAAGAACTACATAATTTTAATTTCTAACTACATAATGTTATTTAAATAACATATACATATAATAAATTTTGATACTATAAATAAAATGACACCTTTATATGAAAAAGCTTGTCTACTCTAGTATCAAATACAATATACAAATTTGATATCACATAATTTTACTTAAACGACACATAAGACTATATGTCGTCCTTCCTTCCTTCCTTTGATATATTTACTTTATCTAAGTATATGTATATGTACTTTTACATAGAACATGGTCATTTTAACAGTTAATTAGGCATCGGATTATTTAGGATTCTTTTTTTATATATACATCACATATATATTATATGTAGTTAATAATATTATTTATATATAAAGCATATTATTGTATAGAAAAACCCCTCACATGACTATTCAACAGATTTCTTAACACTTATTTACACTAATATATACATATATATAGTAAATTTGCTCATATAAAGATATTATTCAGTCAATAAACAATTTACACATCATTCATTTTAAATAACTAATAAGCCGATGTCTATTTAACGGTAATATGTAAAAAATCACCAAATCAAGTTTTAAACAGGGTGTATATAAAATCATATGAAATTTAAACCAGAAGTGATCCAAGACAAAACTTTTCTTTAGCGAACAGGTTTTTACAACTCGATGGCCAATAAACAAATTCTTTGTTTTTTTAATTAGGTCACTTTTACTCTAAATATTCTATATATATACAAATAAATCAATATTTCTTTTTATATACGGACGTGTGGAGCTCCACTATTATTGAAAAACACTTTACACATTAAATATTAATGGCAATTTTATATTGTTATACAAAATTGATTATATTAAATATAAAACAAGCAACATTAATAACTTTAAAAAAAACTGCCTAAAATAAAAGCTATTATTGACACATATATAATGAAGATATGCTGCGTGTATCCGTTACTTAGTGCTCCACAGAAAATCTCCTTTTTCGTTTTTCATAACGATTAAAATATACGAAATAATCGATTTTGTATTTCGTTTAACGTTAATCTCAAATCGATTTACACACACTATGTTTTTATGTACAGATTAAATATGACAAAGTAGCTGGAGAACAGGCGAAAATCAACATCCATGGCGTGCCATTGGAAAATCCATGATAAAGTTAAAAATAAACACAAATTAATTTATAAAACTCTAAACAACTGTCCATTGTAATTTATAATAATATAAGTTTGATAACGTCACATTAAGTTACCTTTTTTATCAAATATGCCTATATTGCATCTCTATGTTAGGTTAGGTCAAATCTGGAAACTTCTATGACGGTTATTTTATTCCATAGACTTTTCCATATATCGATACACAAGTAAAAAGATGGCTCATTTAACAAAACAATAATTACATACAATACAATATAACAGTTAAAAAACCCTAACTAGAGCTAAACATCTAAAATTTAAACGTGAATTCATTTGGTTCGAAGCAAAGCAATATGGAAGTTAAAAAATTGTAATGTCGCTTACACCTTTGCGAGCACATATTTAGTCAGTTGTTAAATTAAATACAATAAACAGATCATAATTTACAGTTAATAATTATATTTATTATCTAATATCACTCGCCGTGACCTCCTCTGGAAGGTGACACCAAGCGTGTACTTTAGTCCATATAAAAATCGGCAAACACTCCCTTGCCTGCTACGCAGGGACGGAGCATCTCACTCTAGTCGCGCATATCTGGAAAATGGTAAGGAATCTCTTATAAATAATTTTATAAATAAAATACTCGTATATTTTATTACTATACAGAAATCTCTTAAAAATGGTCTCATATGATGAAGATTATAAAAGCGATGAATTTATCTCAATTGGGGCAGTTGCATGCAGACAACGGCCCGTACTGGAAGGGTTTATATCAGTTAACGTAACTACGTAGGATCTCTGTCCGAATATTCTCTACGTTATTTTAAAGATGTACACTATCTCTTAAGTTTTTTAAATATTTCTATATATCTATATTTCTTGATTTTATGACTCTTAGATTAAAATATATTACTTAACGAATCAATCTGAATGAGTGCGATCGCAGTCTATTTGCTGTCACATTATTTACTGATCTTACTCGGATACTTGTTTAGTTATAAACTAAGAGCGGGTAAAATTTATAAAACATTTCACTAATATAATAACAAAACTAAAAATTTACGACTGAACTTAAAAAAATATTTTGCATTCAATTCTATTACTTAATTATTTAAATAAATAATGGAACAAAAGAAAAGCATAAGTGAAGTTTTATTTGACGTTGTTAGGATAATGTTATGTATCGTGACAATAGTGGAGTCCCCTAGATACTTTTACCACTCGTAAAATAAAGAAATAATTAAAAATGAGGACTTTGATTAAGTTACAGTAGTAGTGCACTGTAACAAAATAGCGGAAACATGTTAAAAAACAACAAGCTACGACACCTAGTACAAAAACTTGTATACATTATCACGTGTAATAGTTAATGAGAAAAATCATTAATGTTTCGCGTTCATTGCAGTATTACGTTATCATTTGTGATAATAGCTGTTATCAGTTCTGGTTAGTGTTTCTACTCTGATCATTGTATCTGCAAAGTAAATAGGTTTAAAAAACGATATGATATACATATATATACATAATATATGTTATGAATATATTATATATAAATATATTATGTATATTTATTATATGTATATAAATATAAAGTTTCCAACTAGCAATAATCGAAACTTTATATTTTCGAGGAAACTTTATATTCGAGGACCGTCGTGGCGCAGAGGCACAACGTCTGCCTGTAACGCGACGGTTACTGGGTTCGATCCCCAGTCGGAGAAGATGGATTTTTCTATTTCCATTTTCTTCGCTCTGGCATCTAAGGCAAAGCGCGGCGTTGAGTTCCGCCACTCAACACGCAATGCCTCGAAAAACGGCGGAAAGTGGGGACGGAGTAAGCAGGGACTAAGTAACGGAGTGTCTTAACACTAGGTTCTTATGGTTCCTGCAGTTCCCTCTGCCTACCCTGCCATGTGCGGGATAAAGCGTGAAGCTAAAAAAAAAAAAAAAAACAACAATTGTTTTCATTTTGAATATTAATAGTAATATATACTTTTACTACAACCGATAAAACTCAAAATTATTAAAGGAAAATTACAACGAAATCTGTGATATAAAACAACATAGTAAACTATATATAAAAATAAGCATTTATAACCATACAAAGGATTTTTACAAAAAAATATTTTAAAACAAAATAATATAACAGAGCTTTTAAAGATTATTACTAAGTTCTGGGTTTAGTGTGACGTGACGTGTATAGTCGCCTGTGAAAAATATTATATATAAACATCTATGAACCTAGTGTTAAGACACTCCGTTGATTAATTCATGCTTTCTTCGTCCCCACTTTCTGCCTTTTTCGAGGCATTGCGTGTTGAGTGGCGGAACTCAACGCCGCGCTTTGCCTAGTTTCCAAAACGAAGAAAATGGAAATAGAAAAATCCATCTTCTCCGAGTGGGAATCGAACCTTCAAACCGTCGCGTTTACAGGCAGACGCTTACGCCTCTGCGCCACGACGACCCTATATTTTTTATAATAAATATTTCTTTTAATGGACTAAGAATTATTTAAATATTAAATTTGATCCCACTACATATGCTTTTGTTCTATCTTTGCAGACACCAAAATTTTTATGTCTTTTCAATTTCATTCATTTAAACAAAAAAGTAATTTGGTTTTATGATGACGCATTTACTTGATCTGTGCATACAGCTGTTACAAATTGTGTAATACACACGATATTTACGATTGCGCTTCTATTAACATATCTAGTTCAATGGCGACAATAACTAAGTGCTAATTGTTTAAGTCATTGTTCCAAGAAGCTGCTAATCTACAAGCATAATAAAAAATGTCAGTCACGCTATAAGAACGTCCTATATTTAGAAATTTTTAAGTAACCATTATTTATTATTTTTTTATACTATATGCCTTTGTGACATCATATCGGTAAAAAATAATAGTACATCAACTAAAGTAAATAGGTTAAAGGCTTATCTGAGATAATCTTTCTTTCAATACAATGTGTTTTATACAAAGTAGTGGGTGTAAAAGACTTTTGGATTATACAAAAATAATAGAACAACAAAAAACATGATGCTGTATACATTTTGAAATTTTAACAAGTTGCAGTCAATGACTAAAAGTTATATTTTATTAAATTACGAAGCACATTTTAAAATAATATAAAATATAAAAATAGTATATTGTGCACTTTTATAAGTTATCCTAACTGTTAAAATTATCTTCAAATCTCATCCAGAATGCGAAAAATGTTCTGCTAAGAGCGAATCGGGTGCAATCTAAATTATATGACGTTACATAAGTAAATTTACAAAAAACAAATACTCTGTTAGCTATTTGTTACTTTTGTTTCATTAAAAAATAATAATCATATTGGTAAAACAAGAAAGAATTACTTTTCATACAGATCATCACATCAAGGAATTAATTTAAAAGTTTATATTTGTAATATTCGCATATTGCAACACTTTGTTTACATTACGCACACTAAATTACTTGTGACGTCAAGTATATGAACACAGACGGATGTTAATTAGATAATATGTTATGAAAATGTACTTATTAGTGTAGCATATTTTTTTTAATTTTGCAATTTATACAATGATCTTTTAGTACATACAGAAAAATAACACTTCAATAGAAATCCCTTTCACATCGTCTGCCTGTAAACGCGACAGTTTGTGGTTTCGATTCCCACTCGGGAAGATGGATTTTTCTATTTAAATATTCGTCAGCAACTAGACAAAACGCGGCGTTGAGTTCCACCATCACGCAATCCCTCAATATAGGCGGAAAGAAGGGACGAAGCAACGGAGTGCCTTAACACTAGGTGTCTATGATTCCCTCTGCCTATCCTGCCATATGCAGGATAAAGCGTGAAGATACAAAAAAAATAACAATAATTTTTTAAACCGATTCAAACATATTTTTTGTTAATTCGACGAATTATTTTGATTTGGTTATTAGGCGCTTTTTGAAAATATAACATTATAAAATCACCTTTTTATACCTTTATACAGGTGTACGATATGTTTACAAGTTAATATTTATTTACAATATCATAATAACTAAAAGAACTTCTTAGGTACTGAACAGAAAAACAAAATCTCAAGCGTAATATAGAGCTAGTTAGGACTTAATTTATTCCAGACGAGTAATGGGAGGTAACGTAGGCGTTAGATATCATAGCTAGAGTTCCCAATTAATGTAGCGAGAAACCATAGAAATCTACCTAGAACGTCATTATTGTCTTGACAAAACGTACCATACGTTTTGCTGTTTAAAAAGTGTATCTTTGGGTAACCCTATCTTTCTAAGGCAGAGCACATAATTTCAAGCTGGGCGAGTGCTAAGAATTTATTTTTACAATTTGATCTTCAGTTCTTATTAAATGTGTGATTTTTGAGTAGAGTGATGATATTTTCTTCGCAAAACACAGAATATACTCTGTCGAAAGGTACATAACACATGCTGTATGATTCATTAAATAGTTTTAGAGAAAAAGCATAAGGTATAAAAAATCCCATATATTGTCATTTTTACAACGCTATGAATTTTTGATAAATCATTTTAATTAATATTGCTAAATTTATTTAGTCAAATGAGACTGATAATTGTAAGGTCGTTATAAGCGTTATGGATTTTCAGACTAACTACTTACTTGAGAACTTTATTTCAAGGTCGAAAAAATTACAGCTCAAGTAACTGTAATTATTGCAATACACCAAAGGAACTATTAATATAAAGAAATAAACATATTTTAAGGTACTAGGTAATTATTTTTATACATAAAAAAGTCTAGAGGATTCTCAGATTATTTTTAAATTAAGTCGTATGTAAGTCGTAAGTTTTCTCATATTAGTCTCTTTTGCCGAATTTACATATATTGGTAAAAGTTATGAAATTTGCCCACACATATATCTAAACTGCAGTAAACTAAATAATTCTAACAAAGTGGCAAAATAACAATGTAAAACTCAAAAAACTTACACTTATCCTTTTAAATATTTACATTTTTAAAATAAAACAAACCTGCGCTGTCTCGGCCGCTACAACTGAAACAGATCATCGTGGGCTCTCTCCAACCTCTTCAGGGAACTATCTACCCGGCTACCCTGGGTTAGGGCGGAGGGCGGCGGCGGCAAGGGCGGTGGTATCACCTCGTTATAAGACGTTGACGCGCCCATCGAAGCCGACTGTCTGAGGCGGGCAGTGGGCCGATGTCTGACAAAACCGTCTTCTAGATCTTTTACGAATCTGTAAATTTTTAGAGCAATGTTAAGTTGATTATCTATTTAATGCACGTCAGCCAGTTCCTATTGAAATTTTAAATATTTAAAATTAAAACATTGTTTTAGTTTTTATTTTAGTTTCACGCTTTATCCCGCATATGGCAGGGTAGGCACAGGGAACTGCAGGAACCATATGAACCTAGTGTTAAGACACTCCGTTGCTTAGTCTCTGCTTTCTCCGTCCCCGCTTTCCGCCTTCTTCGAGCATTGCGTGTTGAGTGGCGGAACTAAATGTCACGCTTTACCTAGTTTGCTAGAGCGAAGAAAATGGAAATACAAAATCCATCTTCCCCGACTGGGGATCGAACCCAGAGACCGTCGCATTACAGGCAGACGTTGCGCCTTTGCGCCACGACGGTCCTCATTGTTTTAGTCATTCTTGATAAAAATATTTCGGTATTCCCGAATCCATAAAATAATTTGATACTAAGTTCTATCTCCTACTATGTACCTATATACACAAAATATATCAAATAAAAAGTATATATTTGATTTCATTAGTTTGATGAAAATGGACAAAACTAGGCTTAGTATGGAATAATACCGTTTCGTGTTTACTTGATGTTTAAAGTTAAACAATGATGTTAATTCCACTGAAATAATTAATTATAACGTTCATTTTACTACTATCAAATAAAAGTCAACAAAATTGTTATTTTTTTAGTTAGTTAAATAACATTAATAATTATTTGATAATACATTTTGTAACAATGGAGGCAATTGAAGGGATTCTGACATTATAATTTAAGGAAAATCACTTCGATTTTGCAACACTGTTACCAAAATGTTATTATTCCAAGCATTCCAAGTAATTATGAAAGAACGTCTAATATGTATGATATCTATAAGGTAGATCATTATATTTTACTTGTGGAAGCGTTAACTTTAAACGCTTGTACAAGTAATAGTTGTGGCTCAAAGAGGTGAGTTTTGACCTTGAATTTACTTTTGGTACCGTTTTAAAGAACTCGAAAGGGCGGAAATTGCTGAAATATAAAGCCAATAGAATTTACTTGAAAAACATCTGCGCGTGCCTTTTGTCAGTCTAAAAAATTTTGTCTTTTAGCCAAATAAGGTTTCTGACTCCTCCATCCCTAAAAAATAGTAACCAACTAGCATATTATAGTTTATATAAAATACATACAGACATTTACACACGAAGAGTAAATTATTATTTTAATGCTATACCACACAACTGATCAAGTTTACATATTTTACGTAAGTAGACCAAATAAAGTTTTAATTGCAGGAAACTTAGTGCACGCGTGCAAAGAACCAAACCTACTCCAATAAGGTAATATTATGGGCCAAACAAAAAATTGCGTATACAAGTATGCTTAAACCGGTTGTTACATAGAAATTGCAACTTAGAAACGTGTTATTTGTCATCAAGTCATAGAGAGCAGTGATGTTTCGTTAAAATATATATTATAGGTAGATTTATATCATAATAAAAAACATACTTTAATCATGTTTCACTATAAAAATACCTTTTCCGTTTCGTAACATACTTTTCACTCGTCTTAATACCATCCGAATGAATCTATTTTTCATATTATATAATTTCTTAAACCATTTTTTTATTAAAACATGTAAAACATAACACATATAGCCAGACGATACCGGTCTATATATAATATTTAGGTATATGCAGTGAACAGTTGCGGTTGGAGGTAATAAAGGCTATCACTTAATCACAGATTTACGTATCTATATAGGTTATCGATCAGAATAATAATTCTAATTATTTCACCAAAAACTTGATTTGTTTATAATAGTGACGTTATAAATAAATATCTATATCGATTTCTTTAGAAGAAGCTCTATATCGATTTCTTTGAAAAAAAAAAAAGAAATGAAAATTGCTTATTAATTTTAAATATTTAGTTTGTGACTACACAAAGACGAAATATAAGTATTATTTTTAAATCATAACAATTTTATCTATAAATTACTATCAAATTAAATTGTATACGTTGAGAAACATATGAGATAAACATTTTTTTGAACATCCGCAACAATATGAGCACAAAGGAATTATTTATAGAACGCAGAACGGAATTTGGGTTCGCATCGTCAATTGACCACTCACGAGCAAACTTTATTTCATGCACATCATGAACTTTATTACTGTGCTAAAGAGATTAATATCACGATACTGTTTATTAAATATTGAAGTGTTTATAGCTGAAGTCGTTAAACAGCCGAAACTCTGAACACTGTTATGAAAACAAGTTTCTTCACGATTCATCATAAAATCTTTCAGAGATATTTACAACTCATATTAAATTTCAACTGGCTATTTTTACTGGAAATTTTCATTTAACTTCCATCAAATTATGTGAATAATATTTTTATATATATAAAACTATATGTTTTATATTATGTGTTTCGTATATTTCATATTAACAAAAAGAAAGTAATATAATTAAATTAGACTTACACTACTTTCAAATTAAATGGCCCATATAAGATACCTCTGCCTTATATTGAAAGATGTATTGCATATATTTACGTAATATAAAATGACCGCACCAATATCGATTCAGAAACGTTGCCAAGTTTGACCAAACACAAAATCGTTATAATATTATAATTATTATTATTTGACACCTCAATTATGTTTTTTGTAATAATTTAAATGAAACTACAAAATATTAGAAAATATATAAAAAACAAAAAGCAATCTTGTACAGATGGTATAAATGCTTTAGAAAAAAAAATCGTTTTGTGTAAGAAAGCAAAAAATAATTATTTTATAGGCATTAAATTACTTTATTACTTTGAAAGTCACTTCAATGAGATGAAATTAATGGATTCGAACGATTACATAACACTTATTTTATAGGTACCTATATCGAGAACCAATAAACACGCTATTACCAAAATTAAAAGCCGCCCGAGTGTGTAAGTCAGACACACTTATAAAGAGTTCCGCACTGACACTAGTATTTTTTTTTATATATTTCTAGTATTTAGTTTTTTTTTATAGCTTCAAGCTTTATCCCGCACATGGCAGGGTAGGATAGAGGGAACCGCAGGAACTTTGCGAACCTAGTGTTAAGACACTCCGTTGCTTAGTTCCTGCTTTCTCCGTCCCCACTTTCCGCCTTTTTTCGAGGCATTGCTGTTGAGTGGCGGGACTCAACGCCGCGCTTTGCCTAGTTTCCAGAACGAAGAAGATGGAAATAGAAAATCCATCTTCCCCGAGTGGAAATCGAACCCACAAACCGTCGCGTTTACAGGCGGACGCTATACCTCTGCATCACGACGGTCTTTTTAATTTTTTTTTTATTTATAATAAAAACAAAATGAAATAATTTATAACAAAAATAAAAAATATGTAAGTTAGAGATTGATAAATTATATTCTGTATTTGACCATATTTTCGCGGATTGCCTAAAGTAAGTAGGTTTTGAATACGCAATAAGTATATTAAAGTGAAAGGTATGAGACATAACCGTTTCATATTTTCTTTCATTTTTCTAAAATGAAATTTACTTTTTATTACTCTTGACTGACTGATTGTATACCAAATTTGTATTTAAATTAATAATTTTGATGTTTCTTGTAACTATATTACTTTTTTGTGTCTCAATTGTAAGTGGAAGTGCAATTAACTCTTAATCTAAGAATATGTTTAGGCAATTACTAACTATTGTAACTTCTGTTGGCTGTCCCTAAAGAAATAAATAAATAAATAAAAGCGAATGCATGTCGTTAGTGTAGCGAGTGCCTGTTGCTTGTACAATATCAATAATAAAACAGCAAGTTCAAAGGTTTCTATTGAACTCAGTCTTAGGAAAGGCGTATGGCTATTTTAATTTGTCCTTACTAAAATTTAAATGTCATGTCTACAAAATGACCTAGAATTAGATTTGCGTGATGAAGCGTATTTAACAGCAAGCAATTCAGAAGTTTTATCGATATTTATTTCAATACTTAACAATATAATTTTTTTAAATTATTATAAACAATTTTGTGTTCGGTTACATTGTTGCTACTTGAGAACTGTGTATAACAAAACTAGACCATTGACAATATGTATGACGAATGCATATGCATTAATTACAAAAAACGAGACGTTTTCGTTCTCCATAGACTGTTAAGGTACGAGATATTCGTTTGTTAGAAACCAGATTTTCAAGCTTAAATCCGCATCTATAAAATAAATTATTTACATATACTTAATAACACTTACATATATTATAAGTCTCAGATATAAAAGGCTCATATTAAATAAAATCTTATACGTTACGTAGATATTATTAATGTAATCTTTATAAATTATCTTTTGACCGTGGTGGCAAAGTCGCTATAATAAACTAGTGCGTGATTTTTATATATAATATAAGGATACGGTATACAGATGTTGAAAACGTTTGGGATTTTGTTTTCATTATATATTTTCATCTAAATATAAAGAAATGTAAAAATTTCTAAGGCCACGAACGACATTTTGTCACATCAATGGCACTTCTATAAAAGTGGAAGGCTAAGAAGGCAAAGGGTAGCGACTTCACGGGTCATCGAAGCCTAATCGATCGGTTAAGTGTCAGAGGTGAAAGGTTCTACGAACGCGACTAAGGCCAAAAACAAATGTTACTAAAAATAAGATACACTGACATTATAGGTAATTGCTTAATACTATGTAATATGTCGTTAAGCTACTCGTTAAGTAATATGTATATAATGCTTCACGCTTATAGCAGGGTAGGCAGAGGGAACCGCAGGAACCATGGGAACCCACTGTTAAGACACTCCGTTCCCCATAAATAATTAGTAATAATATAATAATAATAAGTATAATTATTTTTCTATAAATCACATAATGTGTAATGTCCACATGTCCTCCACAAACAAGTCCCATATTATTAATATAAATGAGCTCAAATAAACCACATACAAAAGTTTAAAGTTGTAAGAGATAAGAAGGATTAACATATATCATGCTAATATCGACCAGTTTTTAGTCTGTCATTTATTCTATTTTTAAATATGGTGCTAAGCTAATATGGTGCTAGTGAAATTAATAAATAACACATTTTTTGTTTCATACAGCAATAAAATAAGTTTTAAATTACAAATATTACGGCAAAAATATTTTCAATTTTTTTTAGCTTCACGCTTTATCCCGCGCATTGCACGGTAGGCAGATGGAACTGCAGGAACCATGTGACCCTAGTGTTAAAAGACACTCCGTTGATAAGTCACTGCTTTCTCCGTCTCTGCTTTCCGCCTTTTTCAGGGCATTGCGTGTTAAGCGGCAGAACTCAACGCCACGCTTTGCCTAGTTTCCAGAGCGAAGAATATGGAAATAGAAAAATCCATCTTCCTCGTGTAGGAATCGAACCTACAAACCGTCGTGTTTACAGGCAGACGCTTACGCCTCTGCGTCACGACGAACATTATTCCAAACATAAAAAATAACATACAAAATAAAATGGTTAAAATTTGAAAATGAAAATCTTGACTTAGTATTTATAAATTTGACTAAAGATGTTAGTATGTCAAAATTGCAAAAATGTATATATCGTCATAATTATTAAGTAAAACAACAAAAATAACTGTATGAGCTATACGAAAACTTTTAATTGATTATGATAAAAAAAACACCATTAGATTGCATTTTAATAGCAAATAAAGCAATACTTGTTATAAAAAGATTCCTATTATAATTATAGTAGAAAGGAAAAAAACGAAACTATGAAAGGCATGCCGCGCCATTCTCTATCATGTGATCGGCGCGGGCGTGCACTAAAAAACGTCACAAGCCATTTTTGCGTACTGTGTAATTCTATGACTAATATTTGTTACTTTTTATCACTTTAATTAAACATTAGTAAGAAATAGTTCTATTAAATTATGCTAAACTAATCACTTGTTGATACAATGTATGTAATTAGTTAATGTATCTATATTGCTAATGTTATTAGTTCAATAGCCAAACAATTAAAAAGGCTTTATTCGTCTACTAAAATTATTACATTAGCGATTCCAGCAATTTGATTGGCTGCAAAAATGTCTATATAACCTGTCCAATTAACTTGTAATTGATTCTAATGATAAATTCTTTTCTATTTTAAAGACAAAAAAAATTAAAAATAATAAAAATTTGAATATAAGAAAATAGTTTAGTGCAGCAATTTGTTTATTTGCAAATCTCAACTATATGAGATAATTATTTATCAGAAATATATATTTTTCTTTTTATTCAAAACAAGGATAACACAAAATGCTGGACCATATAAAAAATTGGTTTTTGTAAAAATACTCAAAAATATATTTAATTGTAATATATTTATCATATAATTTACTTTAGACACTTTTTAAATTATAAATGTTAAATTAATAACACATTAAATCTCAACAGAATCAGTAAGTAGCAGAGTCGCACCAAATATACTCTTATCATTAAATTGTAAATAACATTATCATCAAAAATAAATTTTAGTGCCACTATATTTACGTAGCAGTCACATTATCTGTTCAATGTCATGTACTGGATTTTTTAGTGATACACTTAATAAAAAATACATTTTAATATTTTTGTCATCATTTAATATTATATGTATGGATGTCGAAAATTGAAAATATTTGTTGAAATGAAATATGTATATATCTAAGCACATATATAGAACAAACATTATATAACTTATTATATGAGAAGAGATAAAATAATAATGCTAACATATAGTTCATTGCCCCCAAAATGGGACATTTTGATAAGTCAATGGAAAAATACTAGAACATATCCCAAAATCTTACATTTAAAGTTAAGTAATATTTAATGTAACTATTTTACTTCATAAGTTATTAATTTTGCAATTTTAAGCAAAGTAAATTGCAAATAAAAGCCTTGTGAATTGAAATAAATAGAATAGTGAACTATATGTGGCTATATTACATAACAAATGAATTATCATATAATGAATGGAATTTCATATAAAATATTTGAAAAGTACTTACTCGCTATTTTCCTTGGTCTTTTCTACATGTTTTTTAATATTAGCAATGGAAGAGTCTAATCTGTTCAGAAAGTTGTCAAAAGTTTCCTTTTCATCAGGACTACCTGGCGAAAAGTCTCTTGTCGGCATTCCTGCTATTGAAGCACGATGACTCGGAGGTGCAGGCTCCGTCACTCTTTCACCATTTTCGTAAAACGGAGATTCCTTAGTTACAGGAATTAGCAAATATTCTCTCAAAAATAAACTATCCGACGCAAATAAACGGTTCGCTCGCCTAATTTTTTCCATCTACAATCAAACAGTCACTTTTTTAACAAATTACAAAACAAATTCATCATCAACACAATTATTATGATCATCACACACTTACTGTGACACCATATTTCAGGGCAATTCCTTGTAAAGTGTCACCTTTGGCCATTGTGTGTTTTATGTATTCTTCGTTTCTCTTCATATGATTGCATGTGCTCCCATATTTCTTTAGGGGACGAGCAGATTCTCTAATGGAAACTCGCTCATCAAATAGACGATCCTCCTCCATATTTGACGTAAAACAAAATGACATTGTATCTTGACAAAAAAGTAAAAGCAATGAAGACAGCAAACAATAGAGATGGAATGAAATTAGGCACATATCACTACAGAACACAGACAGCACACATTATAACATTTTAGTTGCCATATGCAAAATATTTTCAAGTTGTTTAAAATTCAACACACAATTTTAAATACTGTAAATTTTAAAATAATATAAGCAATTTGATATCAAATTTTAACAAGAAACTTTATTTTAGTAAAGTATTTTAGCAGTTTTATTGATACTGTACTAGATGGCGCGGATATCATTTAGCCATTTGTTCAATCACTATCCATTCATGACTCATTCAATACGCAACTAACGTAATTCATTCGGTCAATCAATCAGTCTTTCGAAACATTTGGACGTGGGTGGTTTACTGCTGTGAATAACAAAATTGATTTGTTATGAACTAATGATTTGTGATATTTTGAATTTTGTGAATAACTATTTGTGTTTTAAAAATATTATACTGTTAATTTTACGTATTTAAACCTGTGCTCAAATTAGTTGAAAGATTTTTTTTATTTGTATATTTTATACACATGTGATCGATATAACAAATATCGTAGTTGTTTTCTTCTTTAATGAGGGTAAGTATGAATGAAATTAGCAATTATTATTAGCTGGTTACATAGTAATAAATTGCAAAATTAATTTACTATTGAATATGTGTCATGACTAGGTCTGTATTGCCCCGCAGTCCGATATCAGCCGCCCTTCCCGGGTTGGTGGCGAAAACATTGCGAGGGTCGAGCCTCGGGCGCAGTCTCGCGAACTAGGCAACTTTTATTACCATGAAGCCATATTTCGGGGGTTTACATGCAAACGGGTGTGACCCTAATGAATTGTTTTTGTATATTTTAAACGCGATATCCCATTACCAAAGGAAACAATCGTTAAAATTCCTTTTAACCCGGTTGCGCAAGTTAGTACTTGAACATTGAAAAATAAATCATCTGTATTGTATATAAGAAGGTTATAGTTCATCAAAATAGATAATATATAACTAGGGAGGCATAATTAAAAATATGGTCTCATCTTTCGATTACTCGAGCCTAAATAAATAGTGGATTCCATCTATTCTATATCTAATATGGATTTGGAAGTGTTGATAAAGTATGCATACATATATTATTGAACTATTAAACACGAATGATATTCAATTAGTGTTAATCACAGTCTTCTTTTTCGTCCCTCATTTGAATCGATGAGAAATCACATTATAGTAAATATTCTACCAAAGATGAAATGTCAGAAAGAAGAGAATGATGTGATGCAATTCTAGGTTCCCTGCTTTCTTAAAAGCTAGCTTGCTTTCTATGGGCTTCTTTAACAAGTTCTGCAGTGGTTTTAAAAAGTATTAAAAGAATTGGTATACTCAAGTAACGATTTCTTTATTATTTTCTATAACATTGTTAAATTATTTTGTATAAATTCATTATATATTTATTATATCTGATTTGAAAGTATACTTATTTTATTGTAATATAAATGTTGGTATGCAACACTAAGCTTTATTGTATGGTATCTAGTGCACTAATTTCCTATCAGCATTTCATTTATCGAACCAATCACGAGAGACGTTGCAATATTGCATAAATGCACTCTCAAAAAGCTATAACTTAACTATATAAAGCCTTGCCACTAATTAATGTGTTTTTGTATAATTTTAACCATTACACCAGCTTTACTTAGTAAAATTTTAACTTACTTTTTAAAACACAAATGCCATCATTAGTTACATTTTTAGTGACTGGTGATTATCATTGTACACGCTAATAGAATCCACTACTGTCGCTGTTACCCATAGACATTTTTCTGTACCGTATGTTACGATAATATTTTTATTTACAATGTTTTTGTCGCTAAGTTTTTGTAAAAGTCCTTATTTAATCAAGCTATTTACGATCTTACGATATTATTGCCATTAGATCGTTAATCTATAGCCAATTCAAACTTAATGACCGATTCTTTGACATAAATTGTCTCATAAAAAATACAAATTGTTTCACAAAACACATAGAAAATATTTCAAACTTCTCGCTTTCCTATAATACTGTTAAGTGCTTAGATAAAAAGGCCTGTCATCTTTTAATCCCTTTCACTAGAATATTATTATAATAAAATAAAATGCGCATGAGTCACTCGGAATGTAAGAACAAGGTTGCTGCAAGTTGTACTGATGACTCATTGACACTGACCCGAGGAATCCCTCTGTTATCATCGAGATAATCTACTGTGATAACTAAAGCCGTCAAATTTGAACTAACTACAAGATAATGAAGCACTATTAAAATGATTTATGGGTTAAATATGTCATTCAAAAAAAAATTCAAATATGTCAAGCATTCTATGTCTTAAAACACAGCTGGATATAGGTAGTTCCTATATGCACACTTAAAAACTACACTTACGATTTTTGTTCCCTACAAATGGTATATAATGGGTATGGTAATTTTAGTGTAAACAATTTTTACCAATTAAATTAGATTAAAACTTTCTTGGTAAAATGCTTTATAATATATGTAGGAAATTAAAGACGAATACACAAGTGAAAATAATCATAGGATTTAAAGAAAAATATGATTGACTGACCGATACATTGTTCAAATTATTTGTGTCACCAAATGTGTCATTATCCATAAAACATAAAATATAACAAAATATAATAAATATGTCATATATACTACCAGACAGAAGCTAACTAGATAAAAAATATCTATATATAATACAGATAGATATATAAATATACTGTATTAAAAAACGCTTTCTCGATTATCAATAATAATCGTAATAACCGTTATTAACTATAAACCTATTATTAAATATAATAAAGATTTTTTACTAAGTAACTACGCATTTATTGGAAATAATTATACTTTGATTTATAGTCAAAACAATATAGAAACTTACACGGCAAATATGTTGATACACAAATAAACGACGTCGTATAACCGGTAGAGAGGTTTGATCACATTTTAATTGCTATGCAATTTGTTTAAGATATTTATTTGTTATTATCATTTTTATGGTTTTTATATGGCCTTGTTTTGACATTAATGTAAGTGTTATATTTAATAAATATTAACCATTTCCGATTACTTTTAGTTTTTATTTATACTTAATTGTAGCAAACGGCTTAGTTATTCGTGCCTTTAATATACGTCTGACATACATATTATTAGTATAAAGAAATACAATAAAAAGATTACGCTCCAATAAATAGATTTGCAATCTATAATAGCCGAATAATACAAATATTAAAATTAAAAACAAAAATAAAAATAAGTTAAGGGACCTACATACATTCAAAGATCTAATATTTTAACATACATTATTACGTATACTATCTGATTCGTGCTTTGAGTATTTCGGAGATTCGTACTAGTAGTTCTGAGAAAGATCTGACTAATGTACAGTTGTGCAAGTGCCAACTACTCATCGCGAAAGCAAATATCGCATGAATGGACACAATAACCTTCTTTGGACATACTTTTTACTTTTTAATACAATTCTTTTAATGGTACCGTTTTTAATCGTTCTTTGTCTTTTTATAATAATTAAAATTGTAAATTCAATATTCTAAAGCAAAACTCCGCGTCCACAGCTTTTCTTAACTTATTTCAATAATATGCTCAGTTTTTTTAAGACTATGCTGCTATCCTCCCACCTGTTTAATTAAGATAATGCTGTGTCAAATCAATTCAACCTCAACAGTAAATATTATTAATGAAAGTCTTGCATAAGTCATGTGTAATGCGCATCATATCGTACAGATGTGTACAAAAACATAATATAAAATGACCATTTCAATTGAATAACTCCATTATTTATATATCGTAATAATACAATAAATTATAGGTAATACTGCAGATTACATTATACTAAATGAATGTCGATTTCTATAATATTTTTATTATTAAGTAATCAATCGAGACAGACACTGTATTAATTAATTAGTAAAATTTACCTAAAAACGACTGCAATGTAAGCACTAACCAGTATTAAAACGGCGTCATTACTCCACCATACAATGCCTAGGTACTTCGTGCCACAACTAAGGACTAATGAACATCCGCCGTAGATAGCAACGTACCTACTATCACTACGGTACATTTCCATGCCCATAGAAAGCATGGGAATTTGATGTTATGACTTGAGTTGCAGATAACTTCTCTTAACAGATAGATAGACATAAAAATAGTAACTTTTGTTAGTGTGTAATTAAATAATGAAGAAAGGGGTGGTTGAGATAATTGACATGTGTACAGTAAAATGGTGATTTAAACTCATATTGGAATTAGTAGTTACGCTTTTAACTCAGGGTACCTAAAATAAGTTAATACAACTTTGGTAATAATTAATAAAGTGGTCAGAATGTCAATTGCGATTATATCTAATATATAGGTAGTAAATACATTAAAGCTCGTTACTTATCACTTATAAGTGTATAGAAATACATGTTTTTAATATAAACTTAAAAAAAACAATTCACGAATTCGACTAAAATAACTAAACTCTTTATCATATTAAACAATAATATCAATGTCTATGTCGTGTAAAAATCTCTGTAGCTTAGCTTTTACCGTTTATAGGCTAAGTTATACAACAGGTAATGTGTTTCTAAAAGCTCTACAAAGGAGTAATGAACTTCCGCTTGTATATGGGATGTACGGAAAAGTGTGGAACACCATATCCTTATGGAACAGACTTGTACACGTAACATGTGTTATGCAGAAAGCTTACTAATTTACCTTATTTTTAAATTTAGTATAAATATTTGTTTCTTTTTATACGAAATCTGATATTTATTATGTTGTATGACAAGTTGCGGTTGTAAGATTTTATTTTCCCTATATTATACCTTGTTATCTCGTGCCATAAAAAGCGACAGCCTCTGTAGCTTTAACGAATATAAACCTAAGAAATATTTTCTAGAAAAGAAGTTTAAAACGAATATTTTTATATTAAAACAATTGACTGACTTTCATTTCAGTTTTTTATGTGAATGTATTCGCTCATTCAATTCGCAATTAACACTTTCTTTATTTTAGCCGAAATACCCATTTAATTTTAAAACAATAGATTATTGTTAACAAAACGATTTTTTTTTAGTGCCGACTTTTACTGGACTTTCTTAATTAAAAATAAACTAAAAGCATAAATAAAAGCTGTCTTCATAATATTTTAATTTATTTTTTTAAACTATTTTTTAAGAAACTGGATTTAAGATACGAATTACAAATATATGATAATTTCCAAGATAGCTCACCACATTGTACTTTAATGCAATCACTTAAAACACTTATCAGAATTATGGTGACACTCTAATTACCAAAAATACCACTTTTCAAATTATCTTAACAAGACACAAGATTAATACATTCAAAATATAAATATATTTTGTTATCGTCAATGTATAAAGATGGACAGATGTTCAGTTTTTGTGTGGCAGGTGTGCACGCGCCTCTTTTTTTGTTTTTTTTTTTCCATTTTAAACACACCTTGGTAGCTCTCTCACTGTTTTTAGAAACAAATATTATAGTTTATTAAAAGTGACGACATCGTGGCGTAATTGAGACATGCTTGACTGATTTTAAATGTATGAAAATGTTTAAGAGTTATACTAATCTTGGTTAAACAGTTGGGTAAAGTATTTGTGTAAAGACATGTTATACAAAATCTTTACACTTTCTACTTATCTACAACTGCACACGTCATAGATCGATCATTATTGATTTTTATTATGATTATTTGAGGTATAAGTTTTGCTCCATAAATGAAAGCATTACATAGCACGTGTTTATTAATAATAATTTTAATATATGTCTAGGATTATAAATCACTTTGTTTTCTGTTCTTAAATTTGAAAGAAAATAAGAAAGGCTAGGAAAAAGCTATATACTACAATATATTTACTATATAAAAAAAGTAAATCAAGTACTTATTTGTAAATTAAGAATCGTTTTAGAGTTAACAATGAGAGCGTCGTATCTGTTTAATTAATCAAGTAATTACATCGTAATATATTTATACACTGGCAGTACATATATCGTTGCCCCACAACACAAACGACATCCACATTGCGATCGGCAGCTGGGACATATTTTGTATTTTTTGCACGAATCCTGCAGACATCGATTTGCAATTTGCAACGAATCGACCTTTTAATGTGACTACCTGCTGCGGCGAGCTTACATATGAAGCATCTACCACATACTTATTAATATTTTTATCTGAAATGAACACTTGTGATTCTGAACATCAATTGTGTTGTACACTGTATTATTAATATTTTTAACTCTTGTACAATTCATATATTCATACACCTTCTGCATTTTTTGATAGATAGGCAGAGATAACTTTCAAAGTAGACAACCGGAATTCATTTAACTCTATAACAAACGTTTAAGAACAGTGATTTTCACGATACTGAAGGCAGAAAGCGATCTTGTAATATAAATTTTTATTATTGTAAATCATAATAATGGTAGTTTGTTATATAATTTAATCTAAGGTAATTTCTTATTTCTTTAAACATTTAAAATCACCATTAATCAATCAAATAAAAAAGTAAATATATATTCCTCATACATTTTAACGCGCATAGTTGAATTATGATAATAACTATGTTGGTCTTGACATTGAATAATTACTATTACGCCAGATGTCAGACACGCAGGTGCCATTTTAATAGCGTCTTATCTTATCTCTGAAGATTCGATCACTCTACTACTATCCCGTGAATAAATAGCCAATATCAATAATGTATAGCCGTCGTAAGTTCTTACAACATATTTCTTTGGCCACTCGTATGTCGATAAGCCATAATGGGTTTGGCATCAATCATGGAACTGGAAATGCGTAGCATTATAGTTCTACTATTTTGCTATTTGTGAAGACATTTGTCAAAAGATTTTACATGTAGTTGTTAACATACTTGGAAATGTGCTTTTGGTTGAAAATTTTCATTGAAACAGCTTTTTAGCAATGTTTAGATGCGAGCTTAATTAGACAATGGAATTATTTATAACAATGTTATATCAATTTGGTTAAAATTCTAACAGATCAAACATAATTACTATTATTCTGCGTCATATATACATATGTATATAGCTTCCGTAGTAAAACTATAACTGTTTTCAATTCTCTGAATCCAATTCATATACTTTTTGTTTTTATAACAATTTTGATAGTATTGTACCGATAAGTAACAAAGTAGCAACGCAACAAAAGATTGTTATTATAAATTGTATAACCTATAGTTTAAAGTATTAAGATTTTATAAACATTAGGTCATATTTCCGGATGAAACTTAGAAATGTAACGAATGATATAAATAGGCTTATAAAGAAGCTTTCAAAGTGCTTTTAAAAAAGTTCTAACATTACTACGTAAATGTTAGATTGAATTTTCTCGCACCCACTAACAAAACTTCACACAACACCGTTACAACGAATGCGAACGTGTTGTGTTTACAAGAGACATCTGGGTGCTATATGGTGACCAAACGGACAACGAGAAAGGAACTTATAAATAACTAATTACTTACTTTGAAACTTTGCCAAAGTTTCTACCTACATTTTGTGTTTGCCATGTAAAGTTAGTTAGCTGGTAATTTGTAAATATTTTTTTACTCTACCCTAAATACTCTGATTTGACGAAGGACTGTAAATAAGCAAATAATTAAGTACATACCGACTAGTCTCTAAACTCTCGATACTTGTAAAATTAATGAATAATGGTTATAATATTAATACTTTTGGTACATTCTATAAGAAAATTTATTAAAATAAATTTAATTAAAAAACTGCTCCAGCAGTTCAAAATTGCTCCAGCTACATGGTGACTCTACATAACAAACGCCTTTGCGCGAGCTTTATTACCCTTAAAAGCGATTAAGTCTTATACGGTTAGGTTAGGTAAATATATTGTTACATTGTTACTCTTATTTCCTAGAAGGCTACACCGGAAAACAATAACAGGTGAACTTGTGACAGTCCAATGTAACTGCTAACATAGTATAATAAAATACAAGAATCTACTTGCTTTATAAGTTTGGCCTGCAGTGTTTTATTTTAAAAAGATTTTAATAAGTTTTTATTCATCTTTCATAAAGATAGGTAATGTCAAGAAACGCCGTCTATCTATTTCCGTTTACATTCGAAACAATGCGTCTTGAGTAGTGGATCTTTACGTCGTTTGTCATGACATAGTGGGGAAATAAAAATATTGTATTAAACCCTTTTCTTTTCTTTGAGAGCAAAGTTCATCCTTCTTCATATATTAGTTCTCCACGCGTGCATTTAAAATACAAAATTGGTGTTTTTTTTTAATATGAAAGTTGAATGCACAAGTCGTTTTGTATGGATCATTTATGAAATATATAGTAAACTTAAAAATTAAGTAATAACATGTGCCTTTATATGAAAGTTATAATAAAAACGACCATAAAACTTTATTTGCTTAACTCCTAAACGTTTCAACCAAAACATGTCAAATGTTCGCAACATAAAAGAGATAATTACGAGCTCTAAAAGACGGTTAGTAAAAATGTTAAACGCGCTAAGGCTATCGACCTTTAACATCCCTGGCTTCCGCGCCACATGTTTGTTTGTTCTCATTTTTAAGATTAAAATTTGGTTAACATTTAAAACTTTACAGAGTAAGTTACTCTGATGATTTTTTTTTCAAAATCTGACAAAGCCTTTGAAAATGACTACTGAGGTACTTAAATAAAAATATTTTTTTTTATTTTGTTGAAAAATTTATTCCCCTTCAAATTACGACAGTAACATGTGCACATTATTGCTGAACAGTACCATAACAACCTGGTTTTGAGGTGATAACGGTCATAAGAGACTTTCTCGTGACAGGATCTACCTTCCAAGATTTTGCTAATATAAACATATAGTATTTTTGTTGTGAAATCTTTTATTTTTGAGCAGTAAGTAAAAAACATGTAGTTAAACAATAACATTAAACATTAAAAGTAAAAACACTTCTATTAATTTACTCAAATCAAACTTGAAACCATTACGACTATGAATGCAGTCGGATACTTCCGAGATGCACCATAATGGCGTTGTTTCATTTTTATCGCGAGTAAATTATATCATTTTTATTTATTTTGTGGAGGCTGTTGTGGCGTAACAGTCTCAAACTGTCAAACTCGAGAAAAAAAATGATTACTTCATTGCTCTACAATGCGCAGCGTTGAGTTCCGCGACTCAAAACACAATGTCTTAAAATCGGCCATTAAGTATTTACAGGTTACTACTATACAGGAGTATTTTTAGAACTTTTGGTTGTCTAACCTGCTGTTTGCAGGAAGAACTGTCAAGTTTTTTATTTCATTACCTTAATGAAACTCTCTCCACTGTCCCATCAATGGTCTTCATTTGCACGTAAGTCACGTTCCATAACATTTATACGGTCACAACTACACCGTACGTGGACATTTCGAGCCTTA
Organism: Dione vanillae; assembly: GCA_037178615.1. NCBI lineage: Eukaryota > Metazoa > Arthropoda > Insecta > Lepidoptera > Nymphalidae > Dione > Dione vanillae. Next base: position 143,913 of record JAZFAU010000201.1, read on the forward strand.
CTGGGACTTGCAAGGCTTAAATGTAATTCCACTATAACTGCACCGTATATTGTTGTTTATAACAGTTAGAGACCATGAGAGTTTTATGTTATATGTGGCAAAATTTGAGATTGGCTATTTCTTAAACTAATAGGAATAACTTTTTTAAAATTATGCGTAGCAAATTGTATCTATAGGCGTTTATAATTCAATACTAGACAACAATTTTTCATCTATATTTAATTTTATGACAAAACAGCGGAATCCATACTGAAATAAGTTATTAAAAATAGATATGCTATGGAAACCTTTCGTCTAACGTATGTCTTTATTTATGATTTAAATATATTAATTAAAACTTAATTGCCTAAGAATTTAAAATACTGAAGTGAACTAATTAAAATATGCTTTAATATTATCATAATGTCTACTTGACTTTATACGTAGCACTCCATTAAAAATATTCGACTTATATGATTTAATTGAAAGAACCCATGCCGCACTCGAAACTAGGTTAAAGGCACTTCAAATACTAGCTAAGTATGGGAAATATTATGGAAAATATTCAAAATATAGAGGTTCATGATCTCTCAAGTCCTCCCGATGCAATGTGTTCTATAGGGTTATGTTATAGCTACGGGATGGTGGAGAGCTCGTTAGCTTGATGAGAATCCCGTGCCCGCGCAAACTGTGTCGAGTGTCTGCTGTGCTTTTGTCTGCCTCTGTTGACAGGTGGATGACTTGTTTGTTGTTGTTTACAATGACTATCATTTAATATTGATTTTATTTGTCAAATAGTTATAAATAATAATAGCAAGTACGTCCATGTTGTCTCTATGGTTCATAATAAGATTACTATAAAGCAATGTATATAAACATAATAATTATAATTATACGTTTTAATTAATTATACGTTGGTACGACGACTTTGAATCGTGAACGATATTTCTCTTATGTTATTTTTTTTTATTTTTTTAATGTTAATTTTGAAGTGCAAGTGCTGAACGTACTACAAGAATCTCTTAGAAGATAAGATAAAAAAATACTTAGGTTAATGTGCAGAGGTAACCAGGAGATGTATGAATAAATACATATGCGTTTTTAAAAACAAATGTTCTCCATTTCCTTTGTTTTCCATTCTCCAATGTTTAAAATTTCAAGATGTTCATTCATTCCTTTGAGATATATTCATAATAATAAATAATGGCAAAGGCATGGAAAAATGTCTGTACCTTGTTCTATTATAATATTTCTTAACAAAGATGTAGTACAAGAGAATGTTTTAAATTCCTACTGATATAGAAAATGGAATATACGCCCATTTAACTTTAGAAAAGCAGCACACTGTTACTGAAATGTAATATGAAATTATGCGAGTAGCATTTAATTTTAAATGTCGTATATTAATGTAAGTGTAAAATGTGATAATTTAAAATTTACCTGAAAAATTTTTTCAAGTGTGGCTCGAAATTTCTCGTGCAAGTTCTAGTTAGGGCATGTGTAAAGTTCGTTAGTGTGACGCACTATATCATTTGAATGTATGTCGAGAACACACGCTTTCACACTCTTTGTGCTTTATTTTCATAATTAGAACTCCTTATTTTTGAAATGAAACCTTGTTTGAGACAATAGAAAAATATAATTTAAAATATATGTAAAAAATATTGTTTGTGTTTAAAAATATTTGTACATTTATTGAAAGACGAACTGGATTGTTACTAGTACCAACCATATCTATTAATAAATGTATGAACCTATTTTAGGGCAAAAAAAGCTTCAGGTAATAAAGAAACGAACTAAAACTAATAACTATTTAAAAATCAAACCAAACAGAAGCAATCAATCAAAAAACCAAAATAAATACGTTCAGCAAACAATGTTAATGTGAAAGTAAACTAAAAACTTGAATTAAGATGAAGTTGAACATTCACTAAATAGGTCAGGAGGTGAATGAATTGCATAAAGCACTTCCCTAGCTATTTTGAAGTGAAAGTAGTGTATCCTTAAAATAATTTCTTTTTGTATAAAGGTTTTCAAATTATAATTATAATAGTTAGTTAGATCGTTCTGCTTATTTAGAGCTGTATAAAACACTTAAATTGTATACCAAGTTTATTTAACATTTACTATTAAAACTTTGTTATTTATAAACAGCCATAAGTAAAAAAAATCGAAAAATATAATATTAAATATTTAATAATAAAATATAAAAATTATAAATGAGTATTTAAACATTAAGCGTATAAATGGGTCACAAGGTGAATGAACATTGAGCAGACCCCCTTCAGCTGTTTCCAAAATAGTCTTTAGTATATGCATACCACAGCGTATAAATATATTGAGCTTCGTCAATCGGCGACATCTATAAGGTTTTGGACAAAGACTCGAAATATACAGTAATGAAGCACAACTACAAGTATTGATTAGTTATACTCGTATAAATTACGACAATTTTAATATAAAGATCATTAATTTTTAAAATCTTTTTATCCTTGAAAGTCTTAATGTTGATTTAAGTATGTGTTCCAGTTTGCTTAGGTGAGGTATTTAATTCATCACTTATTCCCTAATTACTGTTAGTATGGCATTCTCCGATTTTCATGAAAATTTATCCAATCGAATTATGAAACCTTGTACTCTTCAACTCTTCATAGAAGTAATCGTTATTACTTGATTATGATTATGATTTAAAATAGTATGAATAAGTCAAACGACTATTATTTATTATTAATCGTTCTCAAAGACACATAAATTAACTATTGGTATACAAAAACTAAAAAATTAAATAGAAACACTGATTTTAAGCTATGGTTGACATTGTGCATGGAATACTTCTTTCGTCTACTCATTGTTCTACCTAGATGGGGCGCAACAATAGGAGGTAATGCGTTACTTTCAACAGCTCAGCGGTTATAATGCAACCGAAGGAGTGTACCATAACATTTGTCGTATACTGATTATAATAATATTATAAATATGGTGGAAGGTTAGCCGAAATATGATTTATCCTATATAATATGTAGTAGCTGAGCTGGAGCCATTTTTTAAGTAAGCTTATGGAAACAGCAGTTAAATATTATAAAACAAGTTGAAAGTAAGTGAAGTAAAAATTTAATTTTAAGTGAAGCACTGAATTTATCTTAAACTTTAAAAAAAGAAAAATACTACTACTATTGTCCTTACTTGAGTAGGTAAGAATATGTAATATAGTGAATAAAAAATAATAGAGAATTCATATTGTAACTTTTTATGTAAAAAAGAAAATAGCCTATAATTAACTATAAAACTAATTATAAAAAGGTAAAACTAGATAATGTTACGTTATTAACGCATGAATTACGCACAGCCGCAACGTTAATGTTGATTGATTGCTTCGGTGAGATCTTAATTAGACTGCTCGAGCCCTGCGGTCACTTACAGTCAACTTAGTTTTGAGTAATCCTGTTATAAAGTGACTTAAGTACGGCTGACCCCGATACAACGATTTGTTAAGTATTAAGTTTTACGCTTCTCTTGTAATATGTTTAGTAAAAATGGCAAGTATGTGAACTTAATTTAATTTCTTTCTTAGTAGTATTCCCTTTATATATATAAATGTATTTACAACTTTTTGCGTATGTACCATGTGGATAAGATTTTTAAAAAGCATTACTACTAAACGATTAATTATTTCAGTTTGAGAATGAACTTGAATAAAATAAAGGTTTAGATAGTATGCTATCCAACCCATTAAATTACTATGCAACGATACAAACTACAAGTTATATATAAAAAAAATAGTTTTTAAACAAACTTTCAACAAAAGGCGCAGTGCAGGACTTCAACGATACTTAAAACATCCGCTTTTACGGTTGGCAACGTTTGAAACGCGCTCGTTTCGACTGTAGTTTTCAGTCATGCCTGCACTGAGTCGCAGGATGAGAATATCAACTTGGGAAAATATTATGTAGTCCACATTTGCAGTACTCACTTTAAAATAATATTGTAACTTATAAAAATATAAATATAATTAAGTAAACATAACTGATTCAAATGAAAATTTATGTTTATTCAATAGACTCCTGGATACTCCTCCTGGAGACTCCTGCAGTTCCCTCTGCCTACCCTGCCATGTTCGGATTAAAGCGTGAAGCTATAAAAAAAATATTATTATAGCATTAAAATTACAATAGTGGTCTAAGGTATAAAATTGTTTCTCCATATAACTACAACAATATATATACACTAACTTCCTTCCTGCATCATGTGTTTACGATAAAAATATTTTAATGACTATCATTTCAAGGCTGGACATAGTGCAGCGCATATCCTTTACGCTTAAGCAGAATATTAAAAATATCAAATTAAAGTATATATATATATATATATATATATATATATATATATATATATATATATATATATATATATATATATATATATATATATATATATATATATATATATATATATATATATATATATATATATATATATATATATATATATATATATATATATATATATATATATATATATATATATATATATATATATATATATATATATATATATATATATATATCTATATGTTTTGTACATATGTATTTTGCGGCGGTTCGTGGGTTCGATTCCTATTAGCGGAAGATGGATTTTTTCATTTCCGTTTTCTTTTTTTATCTGCGTTATAAAGCGTGAAGACAAATATTTATATTATATCACGTGGTTAAAACGTGATGGTTCCGCGTCAAGCACAGACAATCCCATCGCGTGCTTCAATCAACATTTTAAATATTGTACTACTGTTTCTTTGAATTATATGTGTATATGTTTTAATTAGCATTATTAGAGTGTTTTGTAGTTGTAATAAACGGTATGCACTTAAGATAATTAAATATTGTACGGTAAAATCAAAATTCAACGAAATTAGAATCATTACAGTGGTGAAATATACAGTCAAGCTCTTTGAAAACAATATGTTCAAAGTAAAATAGTAAAGACTAATAGGAGAATGTCATTTCAAAAAATGTTTTCTTGCAATTTTAAGGTTGTTTCGCGTATTCAAAAATCAATGATTTTTTTTAATGAACTAACAGTTCAGACTCAGTTTTATATAAAAATTCAAAGTTTCCTTAATACTGTCAAATGTAGAGATATTTAGATAGCATTTTTCAAAAATCTCAGATTTTTCTCTATATCTATCCCTCTCTTCTCTGACTTCTTCTGTCTTTCTCTGCCTATACGTATTTCAAATTCTTAACTAAAAGTTACTTCCTATTAGTATGTATATATACGACGATGTCAGTAATATCGAAAAACAACATAATGACAGGGTACATTAAGTTGCCTAGTTAGGTGTGACCGATAAATAGTAATACTATCTAATAGGAAGGCGGACACTCGCGTGACGCCGCACGCCGCGCCACGCTACCTATGCAAATGCGCCACAATGCAGTGCTGAGACATTGTAAATATAGTACTTGCAGCGAGAAAAAAGAAAATGTCATTTGAAGACTGTTGATTGTAACTATTGATTTAAATAATAAGAAAGTTAATTTTTGCTGGAAACATATGGTCTAAACAAAAGTTTAGAATTTTTTATACTTTTTTTTATATACTTAGTTATAATATTAATTTAATCTTTAAGTTAATTTTATCTAACTTAATAAGCAGTGTAAAGCCACAAAGTTACTCTTACTGACGTGCTTAAATCATACATACATATATATGTAATAAATGTTTACATATATGTAAATATTCTTACTGAACTACTCGAAACAACTCGTGAAACTAAATATACTCTAGCTTTATTAGTATATATAAGTATCGTATGGTGTTATAAGTCGACGATAACAAGTTTGTTCTATTACGAGGTTTTTAAATAAAAAAATAATTGAGAAATATTTAACATTCTCTAACATTCGTAAGTTTAAGTTTTTTTCTTTATATAAATATATAATGTCATAGATTTGTTTATAGTAACACCTTTGAGGCGTTAACTGCGAACTGTGGAGACTGGACTTAAATAACCAGCAGCCTGCTGGCTGTAGTCATATGTATATAAGAATTATTAGGCCATTGCTACTGTCGTCTAGTTATTTGAAACTATTTACTCTTACTATTTAATTTAATTAAAGCTATGTTTTTTGTCGTGAGCAAAGTTTATCACATTTAATTTAATAACTGACAATGATATATTCATACAAAATTATAATTGTAAAGTAAAATTGAAGTTCTGTATTAAATATTACACTTTACACCACTTAAACTCAAAAGAATAGCCTTAGTATTAACTTAGAAACGACTATACTGTACTATACTAGGTAAACCTTTTTAATATGCCTAAAATCCTGCATGGTTACAACAAAAAATATACGAAAGTAAATTTTACTAAAACATTTTAGTCTGAGTTAGAGTGAGTTAGTCTAAATCACGTTCATAATTTAATTATAATTTAGTGCAACAGACGAGCGTTGACCGTAAAACGTTCAGTTTTATACTGTTTAGTCTGCAGCAGAAGCGCTTAAAATGTGATATTAAAATATATTATTCTTTTTTATATATGTAAACTAAAGTTTACTAAAGTTGAAACAAAAAGGCATAGTGTCTAGTTCCTTCTTCTGCCAACCCTTCTATGTGGGATAAAACGCGAAAATGAAAAATAAAGAACAAGAATAAAGTCAGACAGGTTCTTTGAACAAGGAATCTGACCGATTTTTGTAATCTTATAAGCCAATTTTATCTCGGAGCGTACCTTGTATGGAATTGGCATAGTGCCCGGCGCCCGAGGGTTCGATCTTTAATAAGGACACAAATACTGTCCTGAAACTAAAATATTCTTACAATAGTAAGACAGCTGTTTCATCAGATTGTATGAAAGTAAAATTATATAACTATTAATTTTAATGAAATACATTAGAAATATTTTAATTTATGATTGATTTTTCGTCAGAATTTTTCAGCCTCTAACTATGTTTAGCATTGATAGTATATCTAAATAAAACACTGATTTAATTTAAATTAATATATTTATTCTCCTGAACGATAGTCGAAGCAGTAGCCAAAAAATTTGACTGGCACGTGTCAATTGCTCCGCGACGGTGTCAACCATTTTATAAACCAAGATATACATATACAATTTAGTGATATAATTATACGCATGTATCAATATTCCAAATGCAATGCGTGCAAAAGCTATTGCCGACGCGTCCAGCTTACGCGCCAACTAGCGGAAATTGCTCATTCCACACTTTTTAATGACTACTTCCCAATGCGAGCTTAATGAGTTCGTCAGACCGGATTATTTATACTTATGAAAGTTACACATAACATAGTATATGGAATTTAATATCTACATTTCCGCTTATCATATATATCTTTCTAGATCAATCTATGGCTAGGATAACAGTAATAAATCACAGCACTTCCCTACTGTCCTGCACTTATACAAATAATTCTTAGGTAATAAACAAATACATTTACATTTTTATTACAAACATATTATCGCTCCCCATACTCCTCAACTGAGACAATGCAGCACCATCATTTATGCTAAAATATGAAGCTTTAATATTTAAGTTGTTTCCTTTCTTGGACCTGAGCCACTAGGTAGCAATTAATACTGAAACCTATTCGGACGAGCTGTATGTTAATGTTACAAGGCTAATATTCTTATACAATTTATGAATAATTATGACAAAAATATTATTTTTCAAGACATTCTCTAGGGTTACTAAAAGAATGGTGTGTATATACAACAAAAAGTGAAATAGTCAGATGAATACAACACCTATATGATAGACATATATCTTGTGCAAATTTCTTGAATGTTATTAATAAAAGTGTCTACTATTAAGAAAAAAATAATTTCTAACCAATTTTAAATTTTACCTAAGATTTTTAAACAAATAATATTTATTTAATATTGATTCATATTAAATACCTATATAGGGTAATGATTTTAATACATATATAAAGGAATAATAATTAAAATTCTAATCGCAGCAAAGTTTAAAAATGCAAACTATCAAAAATAAGTATGATATCAGTACTGCGGTACTGCTATTTTCCGGTGCGGCAACGCGCCCACCCAAAAGGAACTGTCGCCGTCTAAATTATAATATTTTTGCTTAATATCTGTGTAACGCATATTTAATGAGCTAGTTGATACGCTCGCGTGCATTATGATGTTTACGCTCTTTAGATTTGCCGTTTTACAAGGATAGTTTTCTTATTGTCTTTTTGCATGTATGTATATGATCATCTATCTAAGATTTTATATTGAAATATAATTAGCTATAGTTCTATTGTCTTGTTGCCATTTGTTGTATTATTAATGGTAGGAATAATACTATAAAAATAATAATAACAATAAAAATAAAACAACAATAATTATTAATTAATAATTTTTCTTGATTATTTAACAGTTTCCTATGTGTTTTTAAAATGTAATTTTAATGGAATTGTTATTATGTCAATGCGGAATTTTTACATGTATTTGTCTTTGCTTCTAACTATGTTATAGAATATGTGTATTGTTAGGTTATAAGTGCATGCTGAGACTACCTTTAATTAGTAGAACATTTTCCATGTTCAAGTTCAAGTTGTTATATTATTAAATGTATTATTGTATCTACTGTTGGTTGTCCTAAATAAATAAATAAAGAACGGTTCCTGCAGTTTTGTCTGTCTATCCTGCTTTGAGAGGGATAAAGTGTGAAGATAATTTCATTTTTTATTTTCTTAATAAAGTATAGAATTTGTGATGATTTGTTAGTGCAATGAATCAAAAATACTGTTAAAAAATGAGAATGTGATTTTTTTTTGTCTAGGAAAAATCTATTTTGATAAGTGTACTATATATGTATATAGATGCACATGTAGCACGAAAGGAAATTGCATCGAAGCCCACAGCCTACTCGGTTCCTGGTTTCAATATTGAATATTCTATTACGTCTTTTACTCTTTGACAATGTTGTAGTAGTTTCTATCGTTTCAAAAATTTAAAGTTTTAGGCTTAAATATTTTTTAAGCACAATACTAATATTGTTTTACACTGATAGGTAATATAAGTCCTTTATATTTTTTAAGTCCTTGATTTTATTTTTCAGTTGAGTTACTTGGTTTAATATACCTAAATACTTATTATAGGACTCCGTACACGAATGGTTGAATAAAACGATATTTATCAAACCTACAGGTATAGGTTGTCTATAGAAAGGTGATTAAAATGACATTAATGTTCTTAAAATTATATATCCTTACCGGCAAAGTCCCTCTAAAGTGGTAAATCGTGTAATCGTGTAAGTGTAAAGTTTTTAAAGAATCAAATGGCGTTAATATCTTTAAGAAATCACAGTGATATTATATAATATATCTTTTTCTTTAAAAAAAACGCTTATATCAAATAAAAAATGTTTTATGCACTTCTAAGTTTATTTTTTTTTTCTTTTCAGATTTCAAGTAAAATGAAGCGGCCATAATAAAAGTATATTCTTGAAGACGACAGCATCCAACAAGTAAGTTCTAATATACATACCTATTTATAAAATATTATTCCAGTAACATATTGAACACAGATCATTATTTCTTTTCCTACATTTTTAAATAATACCTACATATTTTTCGCTGTTGCTATTGACTTTATAAAGCATTTCATAAGAATTATTTACAAAAATATTTATAATAAAAAATTACATTTAAACCGAGGGCACAGTTATCTTTGTCGCTTTCCTAAGAAGCCTGCGACAATAGACAATAGTCTGATTGTCATTCAGTTAGCTGGCGGATATGTAGGCTTGTACTGTGTACTATACCATATACGACTCTATGGCCAGTTGTTGGCACACCATTCGTAGGAACCATATCCGTTATTTATCATGCAGTTTTATTGATATTTACAATTGCAATTGCTAAATTGATAAGCGTAGGCTAAGTGAGGATTGATTCACTCGTATACACAATTAAAGGAACTTTAATGTAAATAGGTCAGGTTAGGTTATTAAGTATAATGTTTCTATTAAAATAATATAGCCCACAGCTATACAGAATGATATAAAGCAAAGTAAGCGTCTTCATAAAACTTTATGAGTTGAATTTTTAATGTTGATTTTTATCTACATTTTTTTCTGTAGCTATGATATACAACGTCATGATCAAATATTAATTTAAATTCACATTTTTACATCAAAATGACATAGAGAACGTACATTTATATTTTGATGATTCACTGACACAAGACCGAATAGTGTTCAACAGTTCCTAGTAATAATACGTCAAACAACGTTACGTATTATGCTCTTTAAAACATGAATGAATATACGTCAAGCGGTGAAAGGAAACGTGGATCAAAGGAGATATCAACTCCTTGGAATCTACAGCAACTTTTTACCACTCAAATACACAACGGTCAATCATGCGTATTTTATCATGTAATAATTAAATCTTATGGCTTTGTTAGCACATAGGAAATCCGTTTATTTGCTTTATTGATAATTTAATAACTGTTTTAATTATTAATTATTTACGTTGCATCAAATAGTAATTCAATAATTAATTTTAATATTTTTAAGTTCATACTGGATATATGTTTATTACTAATTAGTTAATTGCATAAGGTGTGAATCGTTTTGTACTGTGAGCCGTTTGGCTCCCCCACAATAAAACGGTTAATCGGAAACGCTGAACAAGTTAAGCACTGTAATCTCTGAAAGCACTCTTCATCTTTGTAGTACGAGTTCACTAACCCTGAAATTACTGCGCGGGGTAAAAAAGGACCCGTAACATCGCATCTCGAGTGTGTCCCAGTTTGTTTCAACGTGAAGTTGCGCGACGCTTTCCATAGTTTGAATTTCAAATCCTGTCGCAGGCTTCGGCGTCGCTACGCTCTCATTTTTAATTTTACTTCCGCTGAAATATATTTAATGAAACTAAAGTTTTTAAAGCCGCGTGTCAGGAGTATCATCAAAACAGAAAATATAATTTTGTTCATAAGCAGATGGCCACAATAACTTTTCGAAACTATATTTTTTTACTATATTTTTAGTAATGTTCATATTTATAATACTTAATTAAAAAAAAAATAATAAAATACATCTATTTGATTTTAAATTAATTTAAAATTGCTAACCGCACTTAGCCATTACGCCTGCACTTGACTGTTCCCGACCTGATCTACCGTATAATGCTAGCTGGCTAGGACTTTTTAATCAAATAGCTTACGGTTCAAATGTGGTCATCTTTTCACTTTTAAAATTTTGACAGAATATTAACTAAAATCCACTTATGTGGAAGTCTTATAGCTTCACGCTTTATCCCGCACTATTGCAGGGTAGGCAGAGGGAACTGCAGGAACCATAGGAACCTAGTGTTAAGACACTCCGTTGCTTAGTCCCCGCTTCCGCTCCGGCAGCGGGGACGGAGAAGTCTTATAATAATATCTTTTTTAATTAAATAAGAATCTTCAGAGATATTAAACAATAGATGCCACACGTTATGTTTAGAATACTGGTTACTCATAAAGCTGTAATGTACGCGATGACAAGCACGCTCTCAGAGGCCTTTGCATATTGCAGCACTCTGCCGGTGTCCTGAATGTGATACCACGTCATATTTTCAGCATTTTATCTTTTATACGCAAAGGAACTGTTATTATTTAGATTTTTAGTCTTGTATTATTTGTATATATTGACTTGATTTTACTCTATTTGTTATGAATAATGCAAACTGTTTATATTACGATCTAGATACAATAGAAAAATATTCCTAGTTTAATACTATGTATCAAATAAAATCACACAGGTTTAGTGTTAATCAGTGTAGGCATAACTCTTTTGAACGGATGCCGCGGTCACGATGTGTGCCACTGGACTCGAATATCAAAAGTACCTACTGCTGTGCCTTGTTGTATTGAATTTAAATATGCTTGTAAAGTAATACTATATATATATATATATATATATATATATATATATATATATATATATATATATATATATATATATATATATATATATATATATATATATATATATATATATATATATATATATATATATATATATATATATATATATATATATATAAGTGGGGACGGAGTAAGCAGGGACTAAGTAACGGAGTGTCTTAACACTAGGTTTTAATAGTTCCTGCAGTTCCCTCTGCCTACCCTGCCATGTGCGGGATAAAGCGTGAAGCTAAAAAAAAAAAAAATATATATATATATATAAATAAGTTGTATTGTAACCTCTTAAAATCTCCAAGCAAAAGTGGAATATTAACTCACCATAAAAAATTTACTCACCAGGCGTCAGGTTACCTCGTGAAAAAAAAAAACAATATTATAAAATCTCAACACGTGATAGGTCTATTAAAACGAACGTGTAATTAATTTTAATACCTGTCAGTCATTCTTGCTTCTTGCTACTGAATTAAATGTAACCTTAATTAATTTGTTTACTTTTGCAAATTAGTTACAAGTAAAGAAATTATGGGCTGGGTAATGAATAAAATAGTAATATTTTACATATTTTTACTGAACAGTGACTAATCTATTATTATGTAACAAAACTTTCTGGTATACACTTTGAATTACTGGAACTGTAAATGCTGGGCGCATTTATAGATACAGATAACGACAATACAATTATTTCTTTTCTGTTTTCCGATTCATAAATAAAATATAAACCCCATTTATATTTACAAGTCTACATGAGAATAACAAGGCTTATATAGGGTTACTCGAGTATTAAAATTCAAAAGCTTATTTATGAAGAATACTTTTCTTTAGTGAGAGGGAAATTTTAATATTCGCTCACCCTAAATGTAATAAAAATTTAATGTAAAGCACAAAGTACTTTCAAACAAACTATTATATTTTGACTATTCATTTTATTTTGAAATATTTATGAACTTATAAAAAAATATTTAGTAATAATACGTATATTTTCTTAGTTAGCTTTTATCTGCGATTTTGCTCCATGGTCTTATAGAATTATTATTAAATTGTGTTCGATATTAATCCGAGGATATTGTGAACAGGTTCCGTCAAACCTACATATACACAATAAGTTTTACCATAATAAGTACCTAACACTAATTTAATTTCAACTTCAGTTCTAGAATCTGTAGGTGGTAAGAAAATGTATGGTATATTTTATATTAATAAAAAAATATATATTATGTGGATAATAAAGCATTTTTTCTGCTTAAGTATTATATTTTGAAACACAATAGGAAAAATGTAAATTTGTTTTAGTACTGAATAATATTGTCAGTCCCTAATAAACCCTACCGCTGTCTGAGAATACAAAAACAAAGGATTGAGTTACAAATGCCTCTCACAACATTGTAACAAGTGGTTTATACAAAAAAAAAGAAGTTCCTTTATGTTGCTTGATACTTCTAAAGTACTTACATCGATATTTTGATATGGCTAAAAAAAGATGTGCCTAAAACAACTATGATTATAATAATTCTTCAATAGTTAAACGTACTTTCGTTGTGTAATAGGGTATTTAATTAATAGCACCTATTGAAAAGAGAAGGTTCTTTTTCAACTATTCTACAACTGATTTTTTTTGGATAGTCAGAAGTAAAACAAAGTGTTTTTCATTTGTTTTCTAATTGGAGCTTTACTAAATCATGAACACCCTACAACGTAACGTAACGGCTTAAATGACGTGTAATATTATTTTAAACTTAAATAAATCAACAATAAACTATAACAATTTCTCAATTGATATTTAAACAATTTAATTTAAACAACTTTTGTATTTTTATTTGTAATACGATTATTTAAATTTAGGTCAAACTTAAGCTTTATCATGCCCAATATTAACACTTTCCCGGCTTTCCATATAAAAAGTAATTGATATATTACCAAATTTGTTCCTCTGTACATTTATTCATATTGCGTCCTAGAGCTGCTAGAATACCAAAGCTATATAAACAATAAATATTCTATAAATCCCGCACATTCGAATGATAGGTCAGAGGTCAAATAAGTGGGTCGCCAACTGCAGCTCAGCTGTGACCTATTTACCTATTCGGGAAAGCTATCTTATAAAAGCTTTATAAAATTCATGCAGGTTTTTCATGCGTTACTTTTCTTTTAACACCTTCTAAAATGGATCATAAAAGTTTTATTTTTTCTTGGGTTGGTAAAAATGAAAAAAAATATGTATATTTAAAGTATGGCCTGTTATGGCTTAAAAGAGTAACTACAAGAAATTATGACTTATAGTTTATAGAATCAATACGCAAACATTTATTATATTATTTAATTGTTATATAATTCAGATTTTGGGCCATAGACAGTTTTTTTGTGCTATTTTCTATTTTTGATTCTTTTAGATGTCCATTATGTTTTAGATATCCTATCAATAATCCTTCAATACATATATAATGCCCTAATTGAAATTCGAATGTACTCAGCAACATGAACATTACGGCTATTGGCTCTATAGCTATGTGCTACTAACCTATATAAAATAAATACATAGGAATTCCTTTTAAGTGGATTATCCTATCATGTTCGTAATAGCGATGAATAAACTTACCTTTACTGCTCTGTACTGTTTGAAAATGCAGTAACACTGCAGATTTTTATACATAACAGTGATTACTTATCATTATTTTTCAACTAAATAATGTTATTCCGTAGATATTACAAGTAATATATATATATTATTAATACATTATGCGACGGCTTCTGGGTTCGATCCCCAGTCGAGGAAGATAGTTGATTGATTTTCTATTTTCATTTTCTTCGCTCTGGAAACGCTTAGGCGAAGCGCGGCGATGAGATCCGCCACTCAACATGCAATGCCTCGAAAAATGCGGGAAGCGAGGATGGAGAAAGCAGGGCCTAAGCAACAGAGTGTCTTTATATTAGGTTCATGTGGTTCCTGCAGTTCCCTTTGCCTACCCTGCCATGTGCGGGATAAAGCGTGAAGCTACAAAAAAAAATTATACATTAATCGATCCGCTATCTAACTTTGCAGCAGTGCTGACGCTGTACATCCTACTTTAAGGATGCCAGGTCAGCTTCTTGTTTTAAAAACTTATGGAGTAGCTCAATCAAGATTCAATGACACGATTATACCGACATTGCCCACCTTTTACTATACAATGATACGTGATTTTTGTTTTTTTTTTATCTCATTCCTTACTAGACTTGCCATATTCGTCAAAATACGTAACATAAGTGACAATATTCATATATGTACCTATGTCATTTAACATGCTATATATTGTTAACTTTTGTTTGGTTTATGTTGCCATTATAAATAAATGAAATAACACTTTGCTTGAGTTATCTTTTCGTATTTATGTGTTATAAATGTTTCTTATTAACACATTAGTATAATATACGAACACTACTTATATAAAAATACTTAAGGAAAACATAATAATTTAAACACAGCGGAATTTAAACCCGCTCCTCTTGGAAACTGACCACCTTTTGTAGACTGACTCAGACCAATAAGCCATGCGTTCTTCATGAATTCTTTATACAGCTAATTGCGTTGTTAGAGCATCTTTGTAGGGAAATTTAACGAATTTCTGCTACTTAAAGATTATTACAAAGAAACATACTTTGGCGAGAAAGAATGCTATCTTTATTAAATATTAATAATTTTTAAAATGTTAATCCAAACTAAGGAAAAAAAAGGATAAAGAAATTTGAACACGCGCCTTTTGCCTCTCGCCTTTATGAATTTCTTCTAACCTTAATATTTAAAAACGTTTTAAATTTTCTTAGCCAAATATATGTTGCTTATTTATAAGTTATCTCTTAAGAAAATATGTATTGCGTAATGACAAAAAAGCTGCAAACATTGTATATCCTGAAGTATGTTTAATATCAGCACCGCCACTCGTGCGAAGTCGAAGCGCGAATTAATAATAATTAAGACAGAAAGTGGGTTGCATATTGCTTTCATAATAAAGAAGAAGCCTACTGTGCTATATATGGGGTCCAGCGTACGCTAAAGAAGAAATAAATAAATACTACAGTGTTCGAGTCAACAACATACGAAATAATATACAGTAAAATCAACCAAAGTAAGTTCTTAACAAAACACTGTGTTCAGACAGCATTGTCTTCATCACCGTAATAAAGTCTCCGACTCGCCCGCCTCCCTCTTTACTGCTTCAAATATACTTGACTACCCTGTTTTGAAAGTTGAAATTGAACTGAAACTTTTATAGTTTTAATTGGTCTTAATTTACGTAAAGTTTTTGTATTATTATTTATCTTACAGGAATTTATTTTATACTGTTATTTTAAGACTTTAAGACAATATGTATTGTGTTATTAAAAAAGGGTTGATATAAGTAAAAGCTTTTCTAGCAAATGTCATGTCTTGTAGTCAAATTATATATTCGCTAAAGTAAATGTAGAAAGAAAAACACCTTTATTTTTTTAGCCTCACTCTTTATACACATATTGCAGGGTATGCAAAGGGAACCATATAAACCTAATGTAAAGACACTGTTGTTTAGGCCCTGCTTTCTCCATCCTCGCTTTTCGCATTTTTCGAGGTATTATATGTTGAGTGACAGATCTTAACGCCGCGCCTTGCCTAGATTCCAAAGCGAAGAAAATGGAAATATAAAAATCCATATCCCGAGTGGGGACTCGGGGACCCACGAACCCACAAACTGTCGCGTTTACAGGTAGACGCTACGCCTCTGCGCCACGACAATTTTTTTAACTTCTTTTTATTATATACTTTATCGCGAAACTCAAACTCTATTTGCGTCTACTCGCTGTTCAACGAATATAATGTTATATTTTATCACTGTAAGGCAATTTTACTATTATAGTAAATGCTCTATATTCTAAGAGGTGTCACATTGTCAAATTTGTCTTCAATTTTCGTAGATTAAACTTCTTCATCTGCTCATCTTCCGACTTGTCAAGTAATATCCTTTTGTGTAACTTTCACGTTCCATTCATGCTTTGCGTTCCTTTTCTTAGCCTACAAAGTCTCAGAGTCTAGACATCTTGGTTTGCCTTCGTTCATATACAAATATTTAGCTTTAGTATATTTAGATTTATAACTTTAAACAACTGACGATAGCCATATTAATTTACTTGACACCTAAAGTAGAATATATTTTTAATATATCGATTTTTTTTTATTTCAATACATGCTATGTTTTCACTAAGATAATATAAATATTACAAAACAACAAAATACTATGACACATATTATGCTTATATGCTTGATGTAACGGTTTATATGTTTCCAAAATATTGAAAGTATAATCTTAAATCAAGGATGCATTTTTTAGTTTGCAAACTCATAAGTTACATTTATGGCGATAAACGCTCATGTTTGTTTTAGATTTATATGAAGATTAAATTTACGCTATTTACGCTGTTCTATAAGTATATGTTTTTAATTTTAAAATTTAATTTAAAGTTATACACTGAACTTTAATTAATAAATAAATAATTACCATGTTAACCTCTTCTATTAACACTAGTTTATTAGACGTAGTTGTAATATTATCTACGCTTTATTAGTTTCAAAGTAATTTGTAACATATTCATTCATTGTATATCCACATTTTAATGATTACTTACAAATAATATATTAAGTATTAAATAATAAAATATGTTATCTGTTCATCCATTGACTTCCATCCCTGTAGGATCTATTTCCGCTGCGGCACGCGTCGGTATAAAACCGAACGTTAGAAGTGAAAAGATTTATAGACACACGCATCCATGAAATCTATTTATTATCTATATTAATTAAGAAGTTAATATCGTCATAATATATTTCTTTTTATTTTACATATTGTTAATTTATATTTTTTCATTGTTAGACTTGTTAAGTTATATAAAATCGTTTATAGCATTTTTTTGTGGAATTAAGCAAATTACACTAGCCCATATCCATTAACACAAAGTTCCTTTCGTCAAATGTTTGGTCAGACAACTATTAGCTATAAGACCGCCTTAACTCTGCGTGCTCATATGAATTTTCTATATATGTATTTAGTACTATTTTTTTATATAATAAGACCATAGATGCTATGTAGCATCGATTTCGCTTCCTGTAGCTCGTAACTTTCGATTAATATAGCGCCTTTGGTTCAGTTCCATTCACTATTTATTCGGAAGTTAAAAACGAAGGTCAACAAAACAATTTTAATTTTGTAACTCGGGTACCTATAGTATACAAAATGTACAGTAAATGTATTTATTTCTTTCGTAATTGATTTAGAAATGATAATCGTTTAATATATCGTTAATGCACGAGCTATACCGACCGTCCAAATTCTTCGTATACGAGTATTTCTTTATAAAACGATCGATGATTGAAAATCGTGTGCTAAATAGAGCGAAAGATTTCAACCGATATTGGTAACTAATGCAATCAAGATCTAATATCGCGGTTTTCCTCTAGAGATTAATTTGGACCGATTCGTTAAAAAGAATTCAGTAATATTTTTCTACATTTACTGTATTTTTTGTCTATTTGGCTACGTTAGTGTTACTGATTTAATAAATGTGTACGCACAGCACATGTTTAGTGCATATAGGTACATATGTACTATATATTTATTAAAATGTGATCTAAAAAGTGCGACCTAACTTAACTAGAGCAAAGGCTGATGACATGGAAATAACGTTCATTTAACGCTAAGTCTGATGAAGTGCTGGAAAATTGCGAACGCCTTTTTTACTAAAGCGGAATGAAACGACGCTTCGATGGCTCCATGCCCGTTTACGCGTTCAGTTGAAAACGTGGTAATGGCAATCAAAATTGAATTTCTTTCATTCTATCTTATTCCCATCCTCTACATAGTCCCCTAATGTGAGGAAGCATCATGCTATAAACGCGAAGAAAGCAGGTTTAGTACTGCAGGCAACTTGTAAATATTTAGAAGATTTTAGTTTCTCGCTCTAGTGCGACGTTGCTCCAAATAATACTCGATTATAATCATTTATATCAAATATTAAACAGAAAAGATCTTTGTTCATTTGGTCCTGTACTATTTTATATATAATATTAACTGTATTTAAATAAGGATATTAAAAATACCCCGCTTTTTCAGGTGGCAGGATATAAATCACAGAACTGTAACGGAAATAATTTTAATGTCGGTGTTAAACAAACGCTTAACAGGGATATATATTTTTACTCACGTTAAAAATGTCAAGATTATTAATGGCTTCAGAGTTATTTAAATTGGGCATTTTGTAAGATATTTTGAGAGTTCGACTCTCGTCGTTAGGGGAGAAAGTACCTACTTGTCGTCTAGTCTACACTGCAAAGTATAACAGTACCTGTAACGTAAGCAGTAATTGTTTTTAACCATATTTAAATTTTCTCATTTTTATACTTATAATTGAAAAAAAAAAAAAAAATGTATATTCATTTGAAAGCTGTATAGCCGATTTCTACTTGAAATTCCTATGTCTGAATTATCCACCAGTTTAATAGAGCGTGTAACAATTACGTAAGTCTTGTCTAGTACTAAATGAAACAGTACACGGGTCACTTCTAGATTGAATAATGGGCAGTAATGAGTGTCGCCTATTGAACCTCAGTTGAGACCAAGATTCAGGCATTCCAAATATGATGTAACTATTATAAATACATACATCATATTTTTTATATTTAAATATTGGTAACAATAAACAGCACAACGTCTACCTGTAAACTCGACGGTATTTGGATTCGAACATAAAGCACGACGTTGAGTTCCGCCACGCAATGCTGCAAAATACGGAAAGCAGGGAACAGAGTCTCTCAACAGTAGGTTACCATGAACTATACACGTAACTATATCAATTGTCATTATTTACAAAAAGTGCTTTTGTATAAGCTTTTTATATTTATGATATACTTCTCATATGTAGAATTTCTAATTGTTACTGTTATGTAATAAAGAATATATATATATTAATTTAAATTATTTAAATTTATCTACGTTGTTACGTCTTTTATTGTTTCGCAGAATAACAATTTATGTTAAACGTTAAGTAAACAATATTGACTAAGCCAAAATAAAAATTGCTTGACTTGGTTATTAGATAAGACTGTGCGTCTTTTCAAGGCTTCGAACGACACTAACGTAAATAGCATTAGCATCAATAAAGTAGGCTTAGCTAAAAGTCAATTTACGCCTATACTACCAGTACTAATCCGTTTTAAGGTGGATAATACTTATTTCGTGGTAAGCCAGTGTCTGTGCTCGTTTAAATTCAACCGATTATATCTTCACATCTTTGTAGATGAGTTGAAGTATGTGTGTATATATATATATATATATATATATATATATATATATATATATATATATATATATATATATATATATATAGCAAATAATGTCTTATCCTCATTACTTTATTATCAGCCGCTCCGCTACTGATTTGATCGCAAATACACAGACTACCCGCAAAAAGTGCGAATCGTTGCGGCGAATCCAATGTGATTATTTCGGAGAAAAAGGACGAAAAAAACCAAATGGTGCTCCCGAAATAACTTTCATATACTCAGACGAGCATTGTTTTCCACATTAGGTAAAGGAATGTATTCCACTCCTTGTTATTCTCATCTCGGTCATTAAAAATTAGTTATTTATACAACTAACTCTGTATATTTATTTATAAGTTTATAAAATAAAATGGTTACAGTTATTTTAGATTTCCATTGATTTATGGGTTATCTAACAAATAATCATGTTGCAATGAATACGGTAATAATATAGTAATCGACATATCCGAATTCAATTTCAAAATCGGTAAATCGTGCAATTCATAATTTATAAACTTAATAATATAAATGTTAACTTATTTTTTTATTGATTGATAAAAAAAGATATACACAATAATTCAATACTTAGTATTAATTTGTGAAAATAAAAACCCTAGAATATACTAAAAAATATCAAAAATGTGTTCCATTGGCCATGTGGTAATAAACATAAGATGCTGGCAGCATTTACTCGTTAGATCGTTAAACTGATACGCTGAGTGAGGAAATTGTCAGCTTGGATCACCAAAGTGATCGAACAACTGTATCGACATTTCTTAAACAATTGCATGTTAATAGACAAACACGAAAGATATATCACTAACTGAGTTTCATATATTTTGGGAAAAGTAAATCCGCAACTTAAAACTAGTCTCTACATAGTATATAACTTATGATAAGAACATATAGTATAAGTTATAAAGGGTACGTACTAGTGATGTAACGAATATCCGCATTCGCGAATATTCGCACGTTTTTACACATTCGC
This sequence comes from Dione vanillae, assembly GCA_037178615.1. NCBI lineage: Eukaryota > Metazoa > Arthropoda > Insecta > Lepidoptera > Nymphalidae > Dione > Dione vanillae. The sequence continues at coordinate 165,144 of JAZFAU010000201.1, forward strand.
ATTCGCAAAAAATTCTGCGAATGTTTTGCGAATGTCAAAAAAGAAAATTTGATGACGATAATACGTTATAAAAATTTAAATCACTTCACTTTTTGTGTTTTTTAATTCAAAAAACAGTAACTTAACCTCATAAATACATTATCAGTCTTCATTATATCTCATGAAAACATTTTTTAATGCAATCTAAACAAACAGAAATCAGCTCTCTCTCCCTTCTTAAACAGTTTTATCACCTAATACTCAGGTTTTTAATGTTATAATCCATAGAGCTATCTTGCTCTTCGTAAACAATTGGTGCCAATTTACAAGAATTACTGAATATTCGCATTCGCATTCGCGACTATTAAAAAAAAATTATATTCATTACATCACTAGTACGCACCAAGTGTCTGTTGTGCTAATTATATTTAAGTAAAAAAAGTAACAATTAAACCAACAGGTGAAGCATCATAAGAATGTATTGCGAGTTTAAATCTACTGTAATGCTTAATGAATACTGGTATGTTTTCCTATTATTATAAAGTAAAAAATAGAAAATTATTTCATGAAAGATGCTCATTTATCAATTACTGGTCATTATACCCTAGCTCCTTCTTTCCTAATTTACTATTCCTTTTGCCCTTGGTTGCCAGGCCGAGTTTTCTACATGAGCAATAAGGCCGCCTTTTATACATACAACTTTTATTTACTCTTGTATTTTTTTGTGTTATCTGTAGTGTATGTTGTGTTATTATATTTTATTATGAGCGTACAAAATGGTTACGACGAAGCAAATATCCGTCTGATACTGTCCAATTAGTAGATATCATAAAACGCCGAAGTATCCCTGTTTTGGTAGATCCTTTAAGCACATGAATCCGTACAAAGTTAACAGGATAAAAAATAATTTAAGCGTCTAGACAGAGAACGTTTAATAGAGTTTGAAGTTACTTTTACAATGTTTAAACGCTAAATCATTTTATTTTTAATTAAGTTTTTTTATATTTAAGTTATATTTTTAAGAGTTTATTACCAATATATAAATCTCGACTACATTAATTTAATTATAAAAAGATATTATCCTGCCCATATATTCAATGTCAAAACTTACATTCCTTTGTAAGCTTAATTCGTGATATAGTGGGAAGAGTGACGGAACTTAACGGAAAGAAAAATATTTCATCCTCCAGATGGAGAAAAAACTCACAACAACTTACAATATCCATAAAGAACATGTTATAGGAATATACTTATGGTGTGAAATAATTTCAAAGGTATAAGTAAACTAGGTCAAGTGTGTTTCAATATTATTAGCAATATCAACACTTACATTCATTATAATTGTAGTAGATTCGGTAACGTAGTAAGCACGGAGAGCGATAATTTCGTAAGCGTACGATATAATTATCATATAAATGTAAAAGATATTACCTATTTTATGTGTAATATTGTTATCGTATAAAATTTCAATAGTAGCCTCTTTGCAATCATTACTTGACCACTCTATTGAAGCAATAGTAATCAGATATTTTTCCCATCTAGAAATTATAATAGTTATGTTTCTGTAAGTAGTTATCGTGCTTTCGATTCTCCTTGAATGAGACGTTTTTTGGTTTGTATATAATTATTTATTTTAATTATTTATTTATTTAATAATATTGTTATTTGATTGAAAAATTGTGCCGCAGTAAGACAGTGTTTTGTAAATGTCTTGTTAATAGTCGTTGATTCACTCCACAGTCTGGGGAGTTTATTATATTCATTATGATACTTTGGCAAAAGAAAATGGCGGTGAGTTTTACCACTCGATATTGAAAAACAGCGGATAATGGATTATTTGTCACTTTGTTTTCTACCTATCCCTCTTACTATATACAGATTAAAGTGCATGGTTAATAAATCATTTGCTTAATGCTTTACATCCTATATACATGTTATAGCTATTTACATTTGATAGATACACACTATGTCCACCCTGCAAAATGAGGGACATGCGTAAAGGTATATTTAACTATGTAATAACTTTTTTATAATGTATAAAGAGTTGATCGAAGTTCTTTGTTCGTAACGAGTACTTTCGTCCCTCGGGAACGCACAACAATGAACACTTGCAGTCAAGCAAAGCAAGGGAGATTGCGTTCAGTAGTTACTGATTTCTCACGATCCCTACCGAGCGTATCCAAGCGTCAAAACGTAATTTTTCCTAAGAATTTACTTTTGTTTATAACTCTACCTTGATTAAAAAATTTATTTAATAACTGAACTACTGTATATGCTAAAAATGTAAAATGAAGACTGTAAAAGAAATAAAAATAGTTAATAAAGAATGTCTACGCTGCCTTTATTAAGCACTAACAAGGTGAGGCCGAGGCTGCAGCCTAGCTAACAAATCATACAGAAAAGGGTAAAAACCGCACCCGCTCCACTTTATCTCAAGCCTTAACAAGGCACTTATAAAATAAAGCAAGATGACAAAAATAAATTGTTCCTATGCTAAAATTATTCTATGTACCCACGCTTGTGCAAGACAGGTTTAAGAAATTCCTTTTAACCCCGCATAGTCGCTGTCCACCCACTGGCACGAAAAATACTCGGTATATATCTGATGCAAACGATATTAATATAAAGATTTGCAATTGATAAAAACGCTGCATAAATTACTTCACCACTTAAAAGGTATTTTTAATCAGAATCTCGAAGAAAAAGTAGGGGCATAGAAAGCAGGGACTAAGCAGCGGAGTGTCTTAACACTAGGTTCGTATGGTTCTTGCAGTTCCCTCTGTCTACCCTGCCATGTGCGGGATAAAGCGTGAAGCTAAGAAAAAAATGGAGTGCCTTATCTCTTAACACTAGTCTCTGCCTTCTTTCTGTTTACCCTGTTATGAGTACACAGAAAATAAAATGTAATATAAATTCTACAGGTTTATGAGTATTTACAGAACTTAAAACTACTTTTTAATTAATATGTATAAGATTTATTCCAATGAGTGGCTTAGTGGGCACATTTTAATAGGCTTTGTCTATTGTGGCCTGCAAAGCCGATTACAACTGAGTAGAGGTTGCGCATTCTAATCAAGCGCTAGAAGTCATTCCAGTGGAAAGTATAATAAATAAATAATATACAATACGTGTGATATAATAAAAGTTATAATACAAATACTCTAACTCTGAACGTCCCTGGAAACTAGGAATATTAATGGCTTGTAAGACCAGAGGGACACTAGCGTGGGCAGTTCAAAATTAAAGTAGACAAGTAGTGGACTAATATATAATATGACGTGTAATTTATGCTGGTAACAGTTTCAAATTTCAATGATTTTATTTCAAGCTTTTTTTAAGCTTCTGTTTTAATTTTTATGTTAACAATTTATTTACTTTTTGTAAAATGAAACGAAAAATCACAACCAAGTCAACATGGGTCGTATAAATCACTTTGACATTCAACCAAAAAGACATAATTGAATTACGTGTAACTCCACTGAATGAGTCTCATCGAACCCTGTGACCAATCTAATGCGGCGCCACGCTTATCGATTAAGGTACACAAACCGCTCAATGGGAGATACGCACGCTACGCTCCACCCTTCTGTTAAATGTTCTAAATAAATCCCATAAATTAAATGGTTGTATTATGACGATGCATTTCCTGTGTACAATAAGTCGGTAAGTGATAACATAATTTGATAAAATTATTAGGTGGCAATGTGCGAACAGACCGTCGTGGTACAGTGCGAGTGTGTGACTGCGGACGACATCGTAGTGAGTTTAACTGAAAATATGTTTGTGTAAAATATTTTCTACGGTTTACAATTATGGCGAACAGTTTTAACGCCGTTATATACCTACTTACCTATTATATAATATTATCTCTGTCTCTATCTCAAGAGATGTTTGACAAAAATATTCAGATTTAAGACCAAATTGTTATTTAAAACTTATTTAATTTAATTTTGAATATAGAATTTAATTCTTATAAATGAAAATAGCTCTAATTACGATATGAAAACAGCTTTACGCCGCCCTACTTCATGTCGTCGGCAGACAGGCCTAGTGTTAAGGCATTCCATTCCCCGCTGTTCAATTTACGTGACATTGCGTGATGAGTAACGAAACTCAACGCTGCGCTTTGTTTATTTAAAAAATATTTCTCCCCAAGCTTGTACAAAAATATCTATAATATAAATTCCTTATATGCCGTAATTTTATAAATCTTAATCTTTTAAATGTAAGTTTTAGGTAAGAATAACTTTTGACACTCTTTCATTTAGAAGCACAAAGTATCAACGCCTACAAGGATCTTTGAGGCGTTCCCGCAAGAAACGCGCCATTATAAATATTAATGTGTTTATATGTATAATATGAGACGTTAGAGATTCTAAGTAATAAAATATAGTTACATTTAAGATTTGCTCATTAATAGTGTTTACAAAAAATCCCCCTCTTTATTTTGTTACAAATATTACATTTCGTAGAATTACTTATTTATTAGCCTTTTACTCTACAATCATAACAGGTACTTAGTATTCACGTGTACTAGGAGTACTAAGGTTCTATAATAAAAAAAATCAAGAAGAAAATTTAATTACTATACAGAAATGTCGTTAAAAGCTTAAGTAATTGCTCTCTAAGAAAGGGGACTTTTGGTCATCCGTGTCTAACCTCCAAACATTTTGTACACATTTAAGATGTAATTACATAAAATTGCAATTGTTTATGATATTAGCCAAATAATGAGTAATTAGTAAAATAATAATTATTGATTTACTTTTATTTCTCCAAATGTTTAAATTACTTCTTGTTATAAATACAATCTACAGTACATAGTACGATACTTCAATTCTTTGCCGGGAATACCACAAAGATACAATGCCAAACGTTTGTCAAATAATTATATGTTTAAATTCCTGCTACAATTATGTTATATTTATAAATATCTTTTTGGTGACCTCATCTTAAGTGTAAATTTTAAATGGACCGGACGCTATAATTAATCTTGGTGTATATTTCCTTTATAAATAATTATACGGAGGTATTATTTTATAAATATTAGCTTACTAATAAATTACGTTTTGAGATTATTCCAATTCTTTATAACCGTTTATGACAAGACCTAGTGTATTTTGTTTCAAAATATGTATTACATTATCAATTATCGCACACCAAAACTAACTTTATATCAGTACTTAATGCAACAATATCGTTTAGTTATACAACAGTGTGCAACGACAAGTGAAAGTGTTGTGCATAATATCAATAACAAAACAAAGCGAGGCGACGGAGGGCGCGAACGAAAGTGACGTATTTATCCGCCACTGACATTTCCGCCCGATAACTGGCTCGTCCTGCCTCAAGGGCTATTACTTGGCGACACCAACGCTCGTCTCCCACTCGCCCAGATGTTACTATGCTATTTAAGTATTTAATCGATATCGGGTGGAATGAACTACACTGCTACACTTGTTTGTAATGTGCACTCGATTGTTATTTTCCTCATATGCACTGATAGCTGAGGTATTGGAATGTACCGGAACATGGTCGTTTTAGTTGGAAATCTATTAATGTATTATGTATTTAACCTTAATTGAAACGTTCTATTAATAAAGTGGACATATAAAAAAGAAGGCAGTGTAAATGACAAGGAAAATTACTTAGTGGTATAGTACCTTAATACGTTAAGTATTTTTATTATGATACTACTTACACAAATGTTAAAACTTAAATAGCAATTCTGCTATTAATTACTTTAACATTGTCATTCGACAATGTTAAAGTAATAATCAAACTAAATATATACAAATCATCAGGTAATCTGAGATTCTATCCGAAATGATCGTAAAAATACTCAGCAGACGATCGTATCTGTAAAGTTATGTCCGTAAAGAACCCTCGGGGCGATGATTCAAGATAGATGTAAATCGACACTTTCCATCTTTCGTCTATTTCGTTCGTTCAAGCTATTTGCAACCTATTTGCCTTTTTCGTGACAACATGTTGTCGTTATACATATACAGGTATATTTGTAAAATTGAAACATTTCGTATCAAGTGACGAAACTTAACGCCGCGCTTGCCCTTAATAATTTTCTTATTTCATTCCCCCTACTTCATTTCTCTGAGTCTGATTTCAACCCAATACCATCATGCGTACGTTGGATGTCAGAATGGTCAGATGTTTAGCCACAACGCCCACTTAAAATGTGTTTACTTAATAATTAAATATACAATATAATAACATATTAATATATGACTAAATGGTTAGATTCACTCATTTGACATACACACACTAGAGCTGGAATGTTTGGTAAAATAGAAAGAGAAAATAGAATAATAAACATACAGACATAATATGTGACAGAAATAACATGCATAGGGAGCTTTATGCAATGATCCGATGGGGACGCGCCGTAAGCTCCCCGAGATTTATCTATTATTCTATCACGATCAACCTGCATTATGCTTCACCGACAGTGTAAAGCTGTGGGGAACTAATATATGTACATATTGCATATGTTTTGAAAAGATATTATGAACGAAATTAGTTTTTAGGGAAAAATGAACTAAAAAACACTTTAAGTTACTTGTATACATTACTCAGTTTAGTAGTGAGTAAAGTAATATAGCTTATGTATATTGTAGATAAAAGTTATTTATATTCGACCATAGCGATATGACTAAGTTAAGATGGAATATTTACACTAGGCTTATTATTCATTTACCGTGTATTTTATTTATATTGAATTACACAAATATATTTTATATTTAACTTTTAAACAAGTCAACATATGAAATACTATTTTTATGATTTGTAAGTGTTAATCCATACCGAGGATAGAATAAATACCTAAAGAAAACATATAAAAATTTGAACGCAGCGGGACTCGAACCCGCGCAATCTGGCAAACCGTGCAAGTGCTCTTACCACTGAGCCATGCGTTCTTCATCCCGCCGCGTCGAATATAATATACTGTTAGCGTTGAACATGTCTGATACAGTTAACTTAGTTATACAAATAAAGATATGTTCCCTAACATAACATAACCTACTTATAACATATATAGAATAATGGATATATGGAATTGCCCGTCTAAAGAAATAAAGAATAATGATTTTACTGAAATTCAATTTTCTTGTTACAGACAAAATGGAGGAGCGAGACAAAGAGGAGGGGGCCGGCGTGCCCGACATGACTATGATGCCGCAGATCACGGAGCAGGCCATCAACGACAATCTCAAGCGGCGATACATAAACGACCTTATATATGTATCCTTTTAAAAGTATAAAAAATATATATAATATAATAACTGATTAAATGAATTAGCCGAGTCTGAATATTGACCATCACAACGCTAAGCCAAGTAATTGTGTTTATTTCTTAGAAGTAAGTGTTAGTTCTTTGTACTTCTGCTTTGATCTATGTTCGTAATATAAATAAATTCGTAATCAACACCTAGCATCCAATTGGTCTTGAACGTAGACAGATAGAGCAATCTGGTGACATTTATAAGCATTATAAATACTTTATCGAAGACCGTCGTCGCGCAGAGGCAGCAGCGTCAGCCTGTAAGCGCGACGGTTCGTGGGTTCGATTCCCACTCGGTGAAGATGGATATTTCATTTCCATTTTCTTGTCTCTAGCTACTAGACAAACGTGGCATTGAGTTCCGCCACTCAACACTCACTCGAAAAGGCGGAAAGCGGGGAACGGAGTGTCTTAACAATAGGTTCCTGCGGTTCCCTTTGCCTACCTTATTACGAACAGAAAATAAGCCGTAAAGCTTAATAAATCTTTATATAATATCGAATTATTCTACAATAATTCGAAAACATTATACATTTTGTGTATGTTTGCATTATTTAGTAGGTATATTTAACGACTTCCCAAGAGTGATGAGCTGCTATAAACAATTAATTAGATAGTAATTTAACAATGTAATTGTGTCTTGCGCCTTTGGGACTATCAATTGAGGTAATTACTGGATAATCGCTGCCGGACCTCATTAATCATTTACTTCTTTTAAATGCATATAAACTAACTCGCTGTTTATGTGATACGTTAATGTTATACAAGCTATTAACATTAGAAGTTAGATCGATTAAGAGTACATTTGAAATTATAATTAAAGCTTTTTAAACTACTTGATGTTTTAACGATATGTACATGCAGATGTATACAGTTCAATATTATCTTGATTCGCATCGCATCATTCGCATGATTGACGCATCGAGGCTTGGCTGTAAGCAAGAAATAATGTATACGGGTTCAAATCCTACTTGAATATTTACCTATATTAAAAAATGAAAATTACGTATTTTATTTAGATATTTAGAACATGATAAAAAAAATATAGGTATAAAATAACAGCTGAAGATGTCAAGAATGGGGAATATTAAACGGTAACATATGTTGTTGACTACTGATTTGCTACCTTGATTTATACGACTGATGTTAAAAAATAGTTCATAAATAAACATTTAATCATAATTTATTCATATCATCAAAGAATAGTATTCATCAAAGAAAAGATAGTCTGTTCGAAAGTGTGGCTAAGTTCCACCACTCAACATGTAATGTCTCGAATTCTGGATTTTTTTATAGTTGTACGTTTTATCCCGCAAATAGCAGGGCAGAGGGGACCGCAGGAACGTTGGCAACCTATTGTTAAGACACTCCGATGACTGCTTTCCGCCTATTTTTGAGGCATTACGTGGCGTGGCGGAATCAACACGGCATTTTGCCTAGTTGCAAGAGCGAAGAAAATGGAAATGAAAAAATCAATCTTCTCGAGTAGAAATCGAACCGCTGTGTTTCCTGTTTAGTTAGGCAGACGCTGTGCCACTGCGTCACGATTATCCTGTAATTCGTTTAAAAAATGTTCTGAAATATCTTTAATTTAATAATTTTCCTATAAATTTAACAGACTTATACAGGTTCCATTCTAGTTGCAGTCAATCCCTACAAGGAATTAGGATGCTACAATATGGTAAACATTATTTAAATTTTGTTCTATATAAATGGTTAAAAATATGCATGAGAAACGTATATAGTAAACAAAATACATAATATATTATATTATTTGCTATATTACTTTGTTTTTGATTAATAGTTTCACTTTTTTTAATATGCCGATTAACAATCGCTATGAGCGTTTTTTTATTTTCCTATAAGTGTAGTGATTTACAAATCAATAAATAAAGTTTAGCCGATATATAATGGTTACTTACATTATATTATACCTATATGATTTATGGCAAATAATATTTTACAATATATTTACCTCCGATATTAAAAATCAAATTTTTGTTTAACATATCTTATAAATGTTATCCATTAAATAAAAAGATGAAACGTATCCTGTATTGTAACTTATAATCAACATTTCTCTCAAACTTTAAATCACTTTCATCTGAAAATTAATAGACTACTTTTATGTTACTACCGTGGGAGATCATTTATCTTTGTAAAAACATGCCTTGATACCATTGTATGTTATTTGTAATTATTCATGTAGGAAGATATCAGCTTTATGCATGTACCATAAAAAGTAAAGTAAGCCATTTGTTGGTTTCTTGGAAACTTCCGACATTTTCTTTAAAGATGCAGAGATAACAATGATAATGATTGCGTAATACAGTGAAAAAAACTGTTTTTAATCAATATTGACGATCCTTTGTGGCTTTTTATATAGCTAAGTTAGTAGATATGCCATAAAATATTATTTTCAACAGCTTATGTATTAGGTGTCAATGTTTTCACTTTCGTACTTTTTTCCTTGTAAGATTTTTAATAATTTAATTTTAAAAGACATATTGTATATAGTAAAAGTTATTACGTAAAAAGAAAAGAAAAACTAAAAAGTATTTTGTAAATAATTAGTACAGTTTAAAAACCAATTGAAAATCCAGTGACTGAGCAAACAACCTCTCATAAGCTTAAGGCAATATTATCGTACACTCATTAATCTCACCCCTTTTTAATATAGGGGTAGATCGTCATCCCTTCAGCTAAACGCGCGTAGGTGCAAACGTGGAAGAGGAAAAAGCTCAAAGGGCAAACCATGAGAGCGAATAAAAGTTATTCACGTGTCCTCAAAACAATTACACTCTCAATTAAAAAGTTCATGCGTTTTGTCTTTATTCTTTTATTTTAAAAAAAATATTAGGAAGATGAATAAACGTTTATGCGTACGGATATACCAATGTAGGGGAAGGTTGCTATCATTGGACCACCTAACTTGGTGACATCATATCTCATGAAATATTACCTACAACTTAAGACAATTAATGAAATGTGATGCTTTTTTATGTAAATTAATGATATATAAATTATTGGCAATGAAAGTTGAGAGGCTTTAGAGCTATTCTAATATAACTTTTCAATGACGAGTTGCTTTCTTTGGACCACCGTCGCCTTGAATGGACCACTAAGTTGCTACCATTGGACTTTGAAACATTTGTATTAGTGGTCCAATGAAGGTGACTCAAATGAAACACAAAATAAGAATTATTTTTTTATTCAAATTTTTCTTCTTAAATCCAGTTGTACTGCTCATACAAATATGTGGCTCTTAGTTGACGAAAACTTATATCTGAATGGTGCTTCATGTATGCACAGTACTATTTTCCAGAAACTTCTTTGGTTCTATTAAAACGATGTTTAATTTAATTTTTCTCAGCTAATTGGAGGCAAGCACTCTGACAACTTTGGGAGTAATATAAAAAAAACAATTCTCCATTTCAACAACGTGATTGCTAAATTTAGTTTCTAAAGCCTCCGCAAGATCTACTTTTGATTCCACTATTTAAATTTTTTCGACATTTTTTTATTTTTCACATCTAATTGTCTTTTTAATATGGCTTTTGGAACGCCATACGTTCGAATTGCTTCATTTAATCCAATAGTTATTTTTAAAAAATTCTATAGTTAGTTCTATACTAGTAACTAATACTATTTCGTCATTTAACAATAATATTTCCTCTTCTTGCCGACATTCTGGAATATATAAATATAATCCAATTACAACTAAAAAGCCGTATATATTTACATGTAATACCAAAATATTCAATTTACAATATAAAACTCATTATTTATTAACGTTGATATAAGTTTCTTTGATTGGACCGGTCCAATAATAGCGTCACCATTCAGGTCCATTGATGGCAACTAGGCATATAAACAGAAAAAAAGCAATTATTAAAAAACGTGTAAAATTAAGTTAAAAGCTTAGTAGTGTGTGTAAGCGCAGATAAATTTGCTATTTGGATCTAACACTATCATTAAACATTAATTAAAACAATGTGACTTACATGACTTTGTTGATGGCTCGGTTATTGTATCACGGTCACCATAAACACATGTACAGATCTCACTCCTTACCACGTTTCGTGAGCGCACAGAGGTTTGGTGGGTAGGCGAGGGGTTCGGTACTGTTGCCTAGCAACGTATCAAACTTGGTATGACATTTAAAGTTTTTGAAAAAAATGGGTGGTCCAATCAAAGAGCCGGTCCAATGATCGCAACCTTCACCTATATATTTATTTAAAAAAACGTTGAATTCAATCTAGGCGCACATAATATGGATTAAACTATACGAGGACCGTCGACCGCGCAACGTCTGATTTTAACGCGACGGTTTCTGGGTTCGATTTCCAGTCGGGGAAGATGGATTTTTCTATTTCCATTTTCTTCGCTCTGGCAACTAAGGCAAAGAGCGGTGTTGAGTTCCGCCATTCAACACGCAATGCCTCAAAAACGGCGGAAAGCGGGGACTGAGTAAGCAGGGACTAAGTAACGGAGTGTCTTAACACTAGGTTCGTATGTTCCTGCAGTTCCCTCTGCTTACCCTGCCATGTGTGGGATAAAGCGTGAAGCTAAAAGAAGAAAAAACCTTATATTAGTTTATTATTTACTTTAATAGCAATACATATAGTATAAGATATAAAAATAAATCTGTCCCTATGACACAATTTTGTTCGCCCTGCCGACGGTTTTTAGAATATTTAAATATGAGAGCTCACAAATGAGAAAAATACACAAAAATCTTATGGCTTAGTAGACATCTCTTCCAGATAACCTTTAGGGCGAAAAGAAATATTTTACACTAAAAGAGGTAGGTAAGAAAGAACTATGAACTATTACAAGTATACATAAACAAATACATGATACCTATAAAACAATAAATAAGATTATCTAGTATATTATTTCAAATTACACATAAATATATATATTACATACATATACAAAAATATATACCTACACGAACATACATACTTATATACATAAATACATACATACATACATACATACATACATACATACATACATACATACATATAACATACATACAATATAATACAATAAAACAAAAGTAATCTAAGAACTTGTCGACAATTGAAGTAAATGATGTTTTACGGCCTTTTTAAACGAAAATAATGATATCAATATTATTTATGGTAATTTTCATTTTAAAATATTAAATTTTTAAGCTACATCATACTATTTACAGGAGGATATGCAAAACTACCGTTGCAAGGCATTTGGGAGCCTGCCGCCTCACGTGTTCGCTTTAGCGGAGTCAGCGTACAGCTCCCTGCAGGTGAATATATTTTCAACGTTTGAATTAGCATTTATTAATATTTAAAAAACAAAACATTATTTTGACATTATTATAATCAAATTTAAATAGTTTATATATTCTTCAACAGAATGGCGAAAAGAACCAGTCAGTTGTAATATCAGGTGAAAGTGGAGCGGGTAAAACGGAAACTACCAAATTAATTTTGCAATACCTCTGCGCGGCGGGCGGACAGGCCTCTTGGGCGGAACAGCAGATACTAGAGGCTAATACTGTGTTGGAAGCATTTGGTATGATTTATGTAATTAACATCAGTATAATAGTAATACAAAATTAAGTCCAATCTTGACAGATGGAGAATTTCATATTTGTCATGTTACATATTTGTGTTTATTTATTTTTCTTTCACGTAGTTTACGTTTACGTTATGATACGTTAAAATATACCATACGAGTATATGATATTTTATATGTGGAAAAAGTCAGGAGACTAAGAAATAGAAGCATAAGAAGATTCGGTCAGGTGCAATTATGATAATTTTAGTTCACAATATGGACGATACTGCCGATAAAACTAGTCTTAATTTTTTTTAGCTTTTTTCTTTATCCCGCACATGGCAGGGTAGGCAGAGGGAACTGCAGGAACCATAGGAACCTAGTGTTAAGACACTCCGTTGCTTAGTCCCTGCTTTCTCCGTCCCCGCCTTTCGTCTTTTTCGAGGCATTGCGTGTTGAGTGGCGGAACTCAACGCCGCGCTTTGCCTAGTTTGCCAGAGCAATGAAAATGGAAACAAAAAATCCATCTTCCCCGAGTGGGGATCGAACCCAGAAACCGTCGCGTTACAGGCAGACGTTGCACCTCTGCGCCACGACGGTCCTTTAACTAGTCTTAAATATTCAGTAAATTAACGTTTTATCCTCAAAAGCTTAAAAATGTGTGTTATACATAAAGACGGACTGCTAACATACATTTCGTAACTTTAATTTGAGCGACATTAAAATTCTAAAGTGTTATTATGTCATTACCATGACACAATTAAAGTAGAGTAATTTAATTATATTCCACGGCGTCCTCGACGTAGCGACGTGCCTTTAAATGTGCCGTACTCCCGGAGGAATCCCTGTTAAGTTTTTCATACTTCGCGATTGTTCTACTTCTAATTAAAATGACAAAGAATAGCTGGCGGTCCACTTTTTTATCGTTATTTATCTTACTTCTATTTGTATGAGAATATCTTAATAACCTTTAAGAAATTTTTGTCTCTAATTTTATCTTAAGTAGAGATTTGTTAATTAATAAAATCATTTCAATTATAAATTAACTATAAACTATTTATTGTTAATTTATAATTTAAATTATTTTATTAATTTATAATTTAAATTAATTTAAAATTATAAGTTATATATTTGTAAAAACGAATGTATATTTATTTTATGAGTTAATAATTTATTTCAGGTAATGCTAAAACTGTACGCAATGATAACTCGTCTCGTTTCGGCAAATTCGTTGAAGTAAGACTGGACCATCGGGGCGGGATTAGAGGGGCGGTGTTGCGGGACTTCCTCTTAGAGCGCGCTAGGATAACCGGCCCGGCGCCGAGGGAGACCAACTATCACGTGTTTTACCAATTGGTTGAGGGGGCTAAGGTAAAGTTTTAAGTATTTTGTCTATATATATATATATATATATATATATATATATATATATATATATATATATATATATATATATATATATATATATATATATATATATATATATGTATTAGTGATGTAACGAATATTCACATTCGCATTCGCGAATATTCGCACGTTTTTACACATACACATTCGCAAAAAAATCTGCGAATGTTTTGAGAATAAAGAATGTCAGAAAAAACAATTAACAACGATAATACGTTATAAAAATCTAAATCAGTTTACTTTTTGTGTTCTCTAACAAAAAATAGCAACTTAATCTCGTAATCACATTATCAGTTTTCATTATATCTCATGAAACAACTTTTTTAATGCAATCTTAACAAAAAAAATCAATTCTTTCTGCCTTTGAAAAAAGTTTTATCAGCTATTACTCAGATTTTTAATGTTATAATCCAAAGTGCTATCTTGCTTGCCGTAAATAACTGGCGCCAAGTTTAAAAGAATTACTGAATATTCGCATTCGCATTCACGAATGTTATCAAATATTCACATTTGCATTCGTGAATGTTAAAAAGATGTCATTGATTACATCACTAATATGTATATACTGTAAATATAATAAATATTAAATAAATATTTATTCTTACGTTATAGAACAATCTGTGTAATTTTTAACATATAAGTTATAAATGTGAATCTAATAGGTAGTACTTAATAGAAAATATTGTTCTAGACATTTTTTATATGGCAATTTTCAAGTATTGAAAAATTATTATAAAATATATTCCTGTTTTCAGCATAACACAGAGCTACGTAATATTTTAAGATTACGGGAAGACGTGCATTTCAAGTATCTTAGGCCTGAAGATGACGAAGCAAGGAAAGGCCGCGGGGGAGAGCAGGGCAAGTTGGAAGCGCTACAGCTTGCCTTAACTGTGCTTCAAGTCCCTATGCATATGTGCGAAGGATTGTTTAAAGTGCTCGCTGCGGTGCTGTGGTTGGGGAATATACAATTTCAAGTAAGACATTACATATTTTTATTACTCTGTTGACCGCATTCTGTCAAACTTTTTGGACTAATTTGCTTCACAATTTTTTTTAACTGCTCTCTACGCTTTATCCCGCATATTGCAGGGTAGGCTTGGGAAACTGCAACAACCATATAAACCTAGTGCTATGACACTCCATTGCTTAGTCACTGCTTTCTCCGTTCCCGCTTTCTATCTTTTTCGAAGCTTTGCGTGTTGAGTAGTGAAACTTGACGCCGCGCTTTGCCTAGTGTCCAGAGCGAAAAAAATAGAAATAGATCCATCTTCCTCGAGTGGGAATCGAACCGTCAAACCGCCGCGTTTACAGGCAGACGCTTACGCCTCTGCTCTACGACGGTCCACTTTTTTTATTATATAAATTTGTTATGATAATATTGCACTGTTGCGATGTGAAACAACAAGTAAATGGATACTTTTACTCATCTATAATTTTTTTTCATTGTTAATCTGCATTTCTAATTAATCTGCCCTAAAGGATGTAGACGGTGAAAGAACAACTCTAGCTCCAGAGGATGCAGAAGCAGTGGACGCTGTGGCCGCCCTACTAGGCCTGGCCCCGCCCACCGCCCAACGGGTACTGTTGGAACGACAGATCAACGTCAGAGGAAACGTTACTGATATACCGCTGCGGTTACATGAGGTTTGTTGTGATATTTGGACAAATTTAGATTCAATTCAATTATTGTTTCAATTTATTTACGCTAAACTGTAAAAGTGCTAAAATAAACAAAATACTAATTTACTATACTGAAATAAAAAAGCCAGCAAAAGATGACTTGTACGTAAAAAAAAAAAAATCTTCCTTATTTTAAACTCTTTTCAAATTATATTAAAGTTAATTCATTTAATAAACTTGCTAGGCACGTGAAAACCGACACGCAATGGCGCGCGCTCTCTATTCCCGCACATTCGCATGGTTGGTCCGTCACGTCAACAGCTGCTCAGCGCCGGGGCGAGAAGCAAGGCGGGCTCTAGGCGTCCTCGATATATTTGGCTTTGAAAACTTTGCAGCTAACTCCTTGGAACAACTCTGCATTAACTATGCTAATGAGAAGCTCCATATGTTCTTCAATAACTATGTATTTGCACTGGAACAAGAAATTGTAAGTTATAATCTATTAAGTTATTATAAATTTCTAAAAAAAAAAATATGACTTTTCGTTCGTTAATTATTGTTCTATATATAAAAGCTTATTGTAATTTTTTCAGTATCGTCAAGAGGGAATTAAATATAATCAAATACAGTTTACTGATAATGCGGCATGTTTGGAGTTGTTAGAAAAGCCTCCTAGAAGTCTCTTGAAGCTGCTTAGTGAACAGTGTCATATGCCAAAGGTAAATTTTATATTTAATTTGATAAAATAGTTACCAGTTGTATAATATTTTAATAAGATATAATATTTTTAATAATAAAATAAGGTTTTACAATTTGTATAATTGAGTACTAAAACTTTTTTTTAAATGTAAAGTAATAAAGATATAAAGATATATAACTACTCAAATAATATAAAAAATAAGTACATAGATAAAGTTATAGATAAAGTATAAATTTCCAGGGCTCAGACGGCGCGTATTTAACTAACATACAAGGCGAGTTCGGCGATCACCAGAGTTTTGTCAAAGGGTCTAGAAGGAAATGGGAAGAGGAGTTCGGAGTTCAGCACTACGCGGGTACCGTTACTTACAGCGTCCAAGGTTTCGTGGACAAGAATAGAGACACCCAGCAAGACGCCTTCATCGACCATTTGAGCAGATCTGCCAATCCTTTTGTCAGGGAATTGGCGGATTACGTTCAGGATTTGGCACCTCCTGGACATGTAAGCATAAAGTTTTGTTCAGTGCTGTTTTTATAGAGTTCAAGCTTTTGGTCAGGTTGGCTAAATGTAATGTCAAGTTGCGCTATATAGTGAACATTGAGTCCACATTATGGCTGCTTGATGTAACCTTTTCACCAAAAATTGTTACCTTTGTTATATAACTCCTATTGTCCTTAAATATAAGTTAAGTTTTCATAAACAATGATAGTTATTTGCAAACTTATTACTATTTTATATTTCTAATAATATATAACCGTTATTAAGCCAGAATTGACCTCATTAACCTCATATATTTATATCTATGGGTCATTATAACATGACATGATCTAGCTCAAGTATTATATATACACACATTAAAGTATTTATTTCCTTTTAAACAGGACATTTCACTATCAAGCCCAGGCGCCACGAGCACCACACAGCGCGGCACTTCCAAGGGGCGGCCCACTGTTGTAGACACGTTCAGGGCCCAGCTGCAGTCGCTGGTCGATATGTTGCAGGTTACTGATGTTTGGTATGTTTCATTTTGTTAAAGTATTTCTAACATATATATGTATATTACTTATACTTTCGAGCAGATAGAAAGCAGTGTCACTTCTGTTTTTGCTGAATTTTGATGGGTGCAGTATGTTGAAACTGAACGCTTTACATAGTCTAGTACAATACGAAAAAAAATTAATAGTAATAACAAAAAAAAATAAAAAATATAAAAATTATAAAAATAATTGTTCTTAAATAGAATTAAATTTACATTTAGACACTGTAACACAGCGACCATAAATTTTTATAACAGAATCAATAATTTAATTCCCGCAGGTACGTCCGATGTATAAAACCCAACGAGAACAAAGTAGCTGGTAAATACAACGACCAGCTTGTCCTGGAACAGCTAAGATATCTGGGTATGAATGAAATAGTGCGTATACGCCGCGATGGGTTCCCCGTACATCTGCCCGCGCCTATGTTTAAAGCGAGATATAGATGCTTGTTAAAGCATCCAAGACCTGTCGATCCTGATATTGGGTAAGTAAATCAAAGCTATACTTGAAGTGTCGGTAATTCTAAATAGTATTTGAATTTAAGGCTAAATATGTGATGAAATTACTTTTTTTGGTCCGGTGAGCCAAAGCATTGCGAAGCGAAGATTTGTCACGTAATATTTTAAAATTGTGTAGACATTAATGAAAGGAATGCTAGAAGCTGAAAAATATTAAAGTATATAACAATTTGATGTATTTCCTTTTAAATACTGTTTAAAAGTTTATTAAAGCTAGATTTTGGCATTTAAAAATATTTTTTTAATAATTAAATATCATTTGCAGAACAATAATGAACTTGGTAAACGCCCCCGAAAACGACTGGCAAATAGGACACACTAAGATATTTATGAGGAGTTCAGTCCACGGCCCGCTCGAGGCGAGGAGGACGGCGCTGTTACAGTCCTCCGCTCTGCTTCTACAGAAGGTACGTGTATTAAATAACTGTTATAAAAAATAATCTCTTATATTTTTTACCGTCGTGGCGCAGAGGCCTAGCGTCTACCTGTAAACGCCACGGTTTGTGGATTCGATTCCCATAAGGGAAAGAGGGATTTTTCTATTTTTATTTTTTCACTGGAAACTAGGCAAAGCGCGGCGTTTAGTTTCGCCACTCAATAGGCAGTACCTCGAAAAAGGCGAAAAGCAGGGACAGTGAAAGCAGGGACTAAGCAACGCAACGGTCTTAACGCTAGTTTCCTATGGTTCCTGCAGTTCCCTCTGCCTACCCTGCCATGTGCGGGGTAAAGCATGAAAAAAGTCTCTTATATAACTGTCAAAACGCAATACAAATAAAATTACTATTATTTTTCGTATATTAAACCACGTTTAAATTTTTCCAGTGGTACAAAGGCTCGATAAAGCGCCGTCAGTACCTGCAGTGGCGTCGCGCCGCCGTGGTCCTGCAGGCGGCGTGGCGCGGCTGGTTCGAGCGCGCGGCCTTCCTGCGGCTGCGGCGCGCCGCGCTCACGCTGCAGCGGCACCTGCGCGGCGCCTTCGCGCGGGAGGTGGCCGCCGCGCTGCGCGAGATGAAGAGGGTCAACCAGGAGATCAAGCTCAGGGAGGAGAGGAATAGGTGAGTTGGTATCTGGGTAAATAAATTAAAATTTAATAATTATAAGTCATTGTCGTTTGGTATTATGTTTTTTTTTGTATTTTTTTTTATGCAAATTAAATTTTAACAATTTATTTCCACTATATATTCTTACCTCGCACATCACATTTGCTAAAAGTGAAAACACTGATCGCAAATTAAAACAGAAAAAACTGTATATTCTTAAATAAGAATATGATTACCATTAAATAATTTAACCGATTTTAAAGTAATAATTCTCACAACCATCTACAGCTTGGCAGAAAAGGCGGAACAAGAGCGAGCTGAACTAGAAACAATGGCGGACCAGCTCCGCAACATATCATGTTCGGGTGCTCGTGCGGAATCCTGTCAACTTGGACAACCTGTTCGACTTCTTGGCCGATGTACCAGCACAACGAGGAGCTCCGGATGGCCAGTCGGCGCATCAACCCACAATAGCCGAGATCGGAGACGATATGGAAAGATTGGCGGATGATTTGGACCAAGAGGTTAGTTTTGTTTGTTAGATAATAGAGCTATATTAGAAAACAATTATAACATTAGGGAAATATATTTTGAATACAGAAGTGTTTAAGGTTTACTTTGAAGGGAACGTAGACTATATGTTTCTAGTGTATTCGGATAAAGATTCTACGTAATTGTTGTAAATGACATAATAAGTCACTTAATAACAATATTACAGAATAGACCTTTTCAATATGGATCGTTGCCTGCATGCACAATTAACATCTTTTATCTAGGACTACCCTCTTTTTAAAAAAGATAATAAGACATTCTATCAATAATATTTTAATATCTACGTATTAAAGTTTATATATAATATATTTTAAACATGTTCATATGATTTACAGCTTGAAAATGTACTAGCCGAAGAGATGAAAGAACTTGCCAAGCAAACCGAAGTCGAACGCAAACCGGACGGAGCGCCCTCCGACGCTATACCTCCTCCTCCACCGTCCTCCCTCCCACTACATTCAATAAATCAACCCAACTTACCATCATCTATGACATCATCCGTGACGTCATCGATGACAAATGGCATCACGTCAAACTGCATGTCACCACGTGACGTGACATCACCGTTGACCAATGGTGATGTAATGTCATCATCACTGATCATGCCGCCTCCCCCGTTGTTGGAAGACACGGTGGAGGGCTCCCCGAACTTCCCGCCTCCTCCGATATGTTCGCTACCGGAACCAGCTGGACCTCCGCCGCCTCCGCCTTCTGCTAAAGGTGTGGTTTTATTTAAATTAGTGAACGTGATATATTTTTTGAAGAAAAGTTCGCTTAAAATAGTTTTTCTTAAACAAATCAATTGATACACAAATTCTAGCAATGACTATTAAAATTATTATAAAATTAAAGAATATTAATGTTACTTCTCCAAAAGCACATTGAGCGGCATCACGAAATTAGAGAAGAGAGTGTTTTAACACTAATCTACAATGCGGGAATTTATGTGAAATTGCTTATGCTTAATGATTTATGTTGTTATTTTATTCCAACCAATGTGATCCACAGTTATGACTCCACCAGAGCTAACAAACGGGATTATACCAAATGGTAAAGTGGTAATAACAAAGGACAAGGAGCCGATATACGAGTCGGTAATACCGCGCCCGAATCAAGAAGCTTTGCCGACGTCCCCGCCGCCCGCACACCCGCCGGAGACCAACGGGTGAGATATACTGAAATGTTTATGTTATGTAATATGTGTAATGAATATAATATGTTTATTATTATATATTTATCATGGTTATTTAAGGAGTGCGGGTTCGATTATTATTACCATTTCGTAGATTATTTTCATCATTTTTTTGCCAAGACATAGTGTATAGTGTAGTTTTGTATCTTTGTGTACTTTTTTGAGTTAAATAGGTGGAAAAAATAGATTTGAGATTAACTATTATAATGATCTCTTCTCATTTATTCACTACACTATCATGTTTTTGGATATAGTTTTCTATAAAATGTTATACTTTTTATGTTATCTTACTATAACAGCATATTTTTATAGTAATAAAGTACACTAAGTTGGTTCACAAATAATAAATCATTAAAGACATAAAACTGATCAAATCCTGTCATTATATCGTCGTATACATTAAAAATATTACAATTAACATATAATAAATGTAATTTACACCATGATATTTTTATAGATTCTCTAAAGAGTCGGAAGCAGAGCCAGATGTGCCACTCCCACCGTTACCGAGCACCCTGACATCGCCGGAAATGAACGACATATCCTCGCCGCCCTCCGAATCTTGCATGAGTCCACCGCCCACGATGAATGGAGATGCTAATGTAAGAATATATTAAATTATGTTTTAGAATTCATTATATATATGATTGTCTTTAATACAAAAATATAAGGTAAAAAGTGAACTATGTAAATGACTAGGTCCAAGACCGCAGAAACATTATTTCATCGAAAAATAATTATGTATATACTTTATAACCTTATCCTGTAAATAAAATATTTAACAATTTTTTTGAATAAAATATCCATCGAGACTATCGTAGTTAAACAGTAGTAATAAATATGACTGTAAACGCTTTTGTTTGCTTGGTTGGAATAAAACAACAAATTATCATCATTATCTCGCTCTGTAAAGCAGATAAAAGCGCGGCGTTAAACTCTGCCAACCATAAACTATTATCACATACGTATGGGATACATTGAAACATATAGAGCAATGTATACTAATATAAAGAAACAATATCTACCAGAACATAGAACGAAACGCACGCCGCAAGGAGCGTGTGGAGCGCCGTTTACACCAGTTAGAGTCGGCGCCCAGCGACGCGCCCGCGGACTCGCCCAACGACCTAAGTGAATTCGCCAAAATGTACTTCAACGACCATCCCAGGTCACCGGAAGGTATGTTTTATGTTTTTATCAAGTAAAAATAGTTCTAACGTCTTTTATACGACCCTGTAAATGTTGTCTGTATACTTATTTCGATTATTTATTCCTTACATTATGATTTTGATTTCATTATGAAAATTAAAAAATATATAATTTAATAATTGAGAAATTTCTTGTCATATATAAGCAAGAAAATAAATATCTATTTAAATATATCATAGGTAATTAAAATATATTTAGTAAATAATAATTTTTGCCTTATAAAAATGTCAAACTAAAAGCCGTAAATGTCAAACTTTCAATAGGTACAATAATAGCAACGCTCACACGCAAGAGCAAGTCAATGGAACTGCTAACCAAAGAAGAAATGATAACTTATCACAAAGGCAACAATATACCCACCTCGCACATCCAGCTGCACGACCCCGACAGTGTAACTGCTGCTGTTAATATATTCAGAGTAAGTTATTATTATGGGATACTTTAAAAATTAATATTTTTAGTAATAAAATATTACTGAGTAATTTATGTAGTTTGATTGATTTTGCTGGTTAAAGCCGGCTCGAAGGACCATAAAGATTTTTAACATATGAATTAATGAACAGGATCTCTGTCGCTACATGAGAGGAGAACTGACTGCTGAAAAAGAAACGCAAGTGATACAATCTATTATCGGCAAAGGTCTAGAGCGAGAGGAACTGCGAGACGAGATACTAGTACAATGTGTTAGACAGGTAAATGTTTTAATTTTATCATTATTATTGCTTAAATATAAAAACATATTTTTGTGTATTTTATCTGTATTTAAATTTCCAAATATAAAAAAAAATCTATCTTTTGACGTGACAACGTCTTAAATTAGGTTGCGGCTCGACTTTTTCATGAGTGACACTCATGAAAAAGTGTAACGCCCGGTAACGTTACGAGTCACCGAGCTATGATTGTTCCGCCGCGCGTATCACTTGACACGTGATAGACTTGACCTTCACAAGACACATTACAGCAGAAACACTTCCTTTCATTTCATATTTCTCCTATCATCGTCCTATCCTCAACAAAATCACTCAAATAGGAATTAGTTAAGTTTAAGTTTACATGTACAATGTTTTAGTAAACAAAATATATTTTCTATAGTTAAAATTTGTGCAATTCTTATTTTCATTCAATTCCTTGTTCCTATTGTGCAATTTAATAATATTTATATCAATAAATATTCTACCGAGAAAAAGACGTTGTCACGAAAAATCTTCGCCCGTAAAACCCACTTTACAGGCAATCATTTTTTATCTATATTCAAATTTCGAACAGCTCACGGACTGTCCAGTGGAAGACTGGGCAGAGCGCGTCTGGCTGATCCTGTGCCTGTGCGCGGTCGCGTGGCAGCCGAGCCGAGGGCTGGCGCGCTACTACTGCTCGTGGCTGCGTGTGCGCGCGCGCCCAGTCGCGTCGCCGTCCGCCGCGTCGCTGACGTCGGCCGCGTCGGGCGCGTCCGTCGCGTCCGGTGCGTCGGGCGCGAGTGGGGCGCGTGCGGCGCACTGCGCGCAGTGGTGCCTGGACAACTGCCGAGGCGCGGCGCCGCGACTGCTCCCACCTAGTACTGTTGAGATTGCGGTTGGTTTTGAGTGTTTATTGGCTTTGTTGTTTTAAACCAAAATTTATATAAAAAGTAAATTAAATATATCTTATTATCTCTATTTTCTTATAACTTACACACGATGTAAACGCAGGCAATGCGCCGGCTAGGCACCATAGTGTGCCGCTTCTTCTTCCTGGACGGGCGCACCAAGGCCATCGACGTGCACCCGGCGGACACGGCCGCCGCCGCCGCCGCGCGCCTCGCCGACAAGCTGGGGCTGGCGGCGCGCGCCGGCTGGGCCGTGTACCAGCAGCGCGCCGGCGCCGAGGAGCACGTGCGCGCCACGCACTATCTGTATGACGTCATCGCCGCTTGGGAGATGTGAGCCTCTCTATAATTATACTAATATATATATACCATAGGAACCTAGTGTTAAGACAC
This sequence comes from Dione vanillae, assembly GCA_037178615.1. Taxonomy (NCBI): domain Eukaryota; kingdom Metazoa; phylum Arthropoda; class Insecta; order Lepidoptera; family Nymphalidae; genus Dione; species Dione vanillae. Next base: position 189,226 of record JAZFAU010000201.1, read on the forward strand.
TCTGTTGCTTAGTTCCTTTCTTTCTTTCTCCGTCCCCGCTTTCCACCGTTTTCGAGGCATTGCGTGTTGAGTAGCGAAACTCCACGCCGAAATATATTAATGTTTTCACGCTTAATCCCGCTTATGGCAGGGGCGGGAAGCGCGGGAACCGTGGGAACCTAGTGTCGCTCCGTTTACCACTTTCCGCCGTTTTAAGGCATTGTGTGTTGAATAGCGTAACTCAACGCAGCGCTTTGCCTTGTTGCCAGAGTAGGCATCGAACACACAAACTGTCGGGTTTACAGGCAGACTCTACGCTTCTGCGCCAATGGTCCTCTTTATATTGTATAATTCAAATGTACATTTTACATATAATTCAACTTTTTATTTTATTAATTATTAATAACATTTTATAATGTATAAAATTTTTAACAGGCAACAAGGTCCCGGTGGTGGTTCGGCGGACAACCGTTTCGTGTTCAAACGTAGACTATTCCGAGGTGGTCGCGAGTTGCCTCACGATCCTGTGGAAGTTGCTCTTTTATATGCTCAAGCTGTGCACAGCGTTGTAAAGGTACGTAATTTATTTTTAATATAGATTAAGAAGGGTGTAAGTAATTAAAAAAATAATAAATTCTGTATGATATCTGTAGGAAAACTATGGAAAATGGTATAATTTATTTTAGCTTACGCTAGTTTTAGTACTTAGATTTTGCTGTTATTTTAAGTAACAAACACGCATATATTACATATCTAAAATCCTATATCATATTTAAACAAAATCTCTCCAGATGGACGAGTTCCCAGTGTCAGAGAAAGTGGCCCTTCAACTGGCAGGGCTCCAAGCGCAAGTGTCGCTAGGGGAGCCCCCGCCTAGCCCCCCGCCACCCCACACAAGGGCCTACTACGCGCACCCCGACCAGTTCCTACCGCCGAGGATAGCGAAACAACGCGCGCCGCATTTGTGGGTGAGTAAGATTAATTATAAATAGAGTTATGAGGCTATTTTAAATTATTTAAAGTTATATATAGATAAGATTTGTTTATATTCAAATATATCTATTATTTCTTTTCTTTAAAAGAGGCTGCGAATGAATGAATGAAGAAAAAAAAACGTCGTACAATACATTTTTCTAGCATATTTTGCTTAATATTTCAATATGAACGCCAGACCATAATAGTAGCTACCCGGTATTCGCAGGCCTCGATCCTCGCGCAGGCGCACCGCCAGTTCGGCGCGGGGCGTGCCGAGCTCACAGCTAAGGCGCTCTACCTGTCTTGCGTCATGCAATACCCCTTGTATGGGGTCACTCTGTTCCCTGTTACCTATAAGGGGTACTGGGCGCACGGTAAGATTGTTGTTACATTATGTTTAATATTTATGAGTTAGTTAGGTAAATTTGGTTCATTTACTTTCTTTTAACATCTATGGTTACTCCGAAAAATTCCGATTTAGTCTAATTTCAGCATTTATTCCACAAAATATTCTAAGTTAATAGGAAACTTGCCTCCGTTCTTCAAATTACACTAAAGGTCTGTAGACCTGTGTAATGTGGTGCCCCGAGAGAGGAATCAAAGCCGAGACTGCTCAATAGATACTGCCTTTATTTCTAATAGATCGTACTTTAAATAGGTACAAAATTAGGTTATGTAGTATATAATAGTTAATAAGTATGTATAGTTAATATAATCTATTCACTATATCTCACCTGATTTTTATTCTATACTGTATATTATTACTTACAGGTCCAAACGTGCTTCTCGGTGTGGGTGCGGAAGGTGTAGTGCTAGTTCGACCGGCCGATAAAGTAGTTCTAGCCGAGTATCCGTATACAAACATAGCAGCAATTCTCATGGACCCAGTGGATAACGGCTTGACTTTAAGTCTGACGCATCATGGACAGCACGATGGATTGCGGTAAGAAAAAAATAAATTATTAAAAATATTTTGTAAAAGTTATTTCATTTAAGTTATAATTTCACTCATGGACGAGCTTTGATGACAAACCCTTTGTTATAGAGTATCAAATATTCATCCAAAATAATCTAAAGTGATTAAAAATACAAAGCGTTTAACAAACTCTTTCATTTTGCCTCTGCTTAAGTGACATTTACTTAAGTTTAAAGACAGGCCACTTACTTGAAAACGATACTTAAAGTACAATAGATAAGTTGTCATTGTCAATTTATACATCGCAAAGTAGACATTACAACGCAATAATAACTATGATAAAAAATAAAAAATAAAAAATATTTAGATACTCACCTAACACATTGTTAGTAATGTTCATAAATATGCTTAGCCAATTCAGTTTTAAATGTTTTAAATGAGTTTACACTATTTCAATTTAATTTGTTCCCATATGTTTCCAATAAAAAAAATGTTATCCTCCCCAGATGTATAGTTCTGGAATGTGCACAAAAATCAGAAGCAGCCTGGCTAATGGCGGCGTACAGCCCCGCCCTGGGAGGCTCCCTCGCGGAGGAGGCCCCACGGCGCGCGGCCCCGGCGGCAGAGAGGGCCCGCCTTGCAGCAGCTCTGAGGGCGGCTAGGAGGGCCTTGGTAGATTCAGCTTTGTTGAGACGTCCCCAAGATCTGTCGGCTGGTGGTTTCTTGAGGAATACTTTGAGAAGGTGTGTTGATTGTTCGAGATAATTGTTTTTTTTTTTATGAAAATAATTAAATTAGAATATGATAACTGTAAATATATAGCTTATATAAAAAAAATGAGTACATTAATAAAGATTGTCGGAGTATATTAATGAAGATATGTAACCTTGACCTAGTCAATTTAAATTTAAACGTTAAACTTTTTTTTCATTTGTGTCCACAGACTAAGCAAGCACCGTCTAGAGCGTGTACGTCTGGACATCTCTTCGGAGGGCCAAGGCGAGTGCTACAAGGGCTTCCCCGCCGCGTACTGGTGCTGGGCGCGCAGCTTGCCGCACAGCCTCACCAAGCTCAACGAGGCCGAGGAGGTCGCCGCCATGCAGATATTTAAGGTATTTATGACAGAATGTTCAGTTTATAGCTATAATGATTATATTTTATTCATATGTCAAAACGATATGGTTTCAATTTTAGTACTTAGTGTTAGTAAGTTGTGTATACTGTGGATTAACAGTTAAAAATCATAAAAATACTTAAAAAACATTCCACCAACCAAGGTGTAATATTTCTAAATAACTGTAATGAGGACCGTCGTGGCACCGACTTTCTTTAATTTCTAATCGGGGAGGACGCATTATTTTATTTTCCTTGTTCTGGATAGTCAAGCGCGGCAGTAATTTCCGCCACTCAACACTCCATGCCTCGAAAAGCGAGGAATAAATTTGTTTAACATTAAGTTCTTACTGTTCCTTATACCCACCCTGCCATTAACTGGAAGAAAAAAACAACTGTTATTGGCAAACCAAGTGTTTTTAAGATGTCTCCTGTATAATAACATGATCGACCTCCAAGGACATCATGAGCCACGCGGGCTTCTCCCACAACGAGGGCAGCACCAGCAACCTGGCGGGCGGCAGCAGCACGGCGGCCGGCGAGGACAGCGACGACCGCGTCGCGCTCGCGCAGGCGCTGCTGCAGCGCTGCTTGCAGAAGGACACGCTGCTGTGTGAACTGTATGCACAACTTATTAAACAGGTTGGTTTTCTTATGTCGTCTTAAAAGATTCTTATTTCCAAAGAGAAACTTTGTTCTATATTATAAAAAAATATTCATTGAACAAAATTCTATTAAAATATTAAAATTTAATTACCAGTTATGATAAATCAATTAAATGAAATAAGGACCTAAACAGAGGGTTTTACGGCCTATCCACATAAGTGGGTGCGTGAAGTTAAAAACTGAATTAAATTAACGCTCTAAAGGAAAGGAAAAATGTATGATATAATACTTAAATATACGAGGGTCAAACTGAAAGTTCTTAGAAAATCAAAAACTAAGCATTCTAGCAAGTTATTAGTTTTATTATAAATTTTCAAAATAGCGTCCATTTACATCAATACATCGCTGCATTCGATGGAACCATTGAGTGCACCTTGCCCACTCGGCCTTAGGGGTCTCTTCAACGGCGTTTTGAAACGCAGCCACTGCTTCTTCGGCGTCCATAAAATGTTTTCCTCGAAGTTTTTCTTTTATTTTCGGGAATAAATAAAAATCGCAGGGTGCGAGGTCGGGGCTATACGGCGGGTGACCCAGTAATTCCACGTCTAAGGTCGCCAAATAGTCGATCGTTTGCCTGGCGGTGTGCGACGAGGCATTGTCGTGATGAAGGAGGATCCTGCTGCGAGGTCGTTTCTCTCGAACTTTTTCCAAGACAAGTGGCAAATAGTTGTTAGTGTACCACTCTGCATTAACCGTTTTCTGATCCTCTAAGACAACTGTCGCGTAATGACCTGTCTTTCCTAAGAACGAGGCCATCTTTTTTCCAATACTTCGACCTCTCTTCACTTTAGTTGGCAACTCTTCGGAAGGAAACACCCACTGAGCAGACTGTCTTTTGATTTCCGGATCATAAAAGTAAATCCAGCTTTCGTCACCCGTTAGTATGTCGAACACAGCATTCGAGAGTCACCTCCGTTAAATTTTTGGATCATTTCTCGGCACCAATCAACACGGCGGAGTTTTTGAGCCTCGGTCAAATTACGCGGTATCCAGCGGGCACAAAGCTTCCTGACCGCTAAATGTTCATGGAGGATTTTGTGCACTTGACTCATACCTATGCCTAGACTTGTCCGAATCTGCTGATAGATCACTCTTTTGTCAGTCTCTATCATACGCCGCACAACACTGATATTATCTTCAGTCGTCGCTGTAGAAGGCCGTCCCTCACGCAAATCATCGGTGAGATTAGTACGACCACGTTTGAATTCATTAAACCAGTTGTAAACTGTGGCATGAGATGGGGCTTCATCGTGAAAAGCCAATCGAAGTCTATCATAACTTTCTTGTTGACTTATATGACATCGAAAGTCATAAAAAATCATTGCACGAAAATTTTCTCGGCTTAAATTCATTCTGACGTGCACAGACAATTTTTAATTTGCCGCCAAATCGTAAAACAAATGAATGAAATGTATACTCAATATTATTGGTAAAGAGTTCTATTTTCAAAATTTAAACTTATTTTTTTAATATAATGCTTTTAAGTTGCCAGTTCTAAAAACTTTCAGTTTGGCCCTCGTATTTATAAACACAATACATCACATATACATTGGATTACACAGTAACTTCACATGCAATATATTATATAAACATTAGAGCTTAATTGAATCCTCCACCAGACGACGGAGCACCCGGAGCCCAGCTCGCGCGTGTCGGCGCGGCACTGGGCGCTGCTGTGCGCGGCGGTGGGCGCGGCGCTGCCGCCCGCCAAGCCGCTGCGGCGCCTGCTGCTGGCGCACCTGCGGTACCGCGCCGCCGCGCTGCACGCCTCCGAGGAGGGCAAGTTCGCGAGGAGGGCGGAGCAGGTCGGGAGCACTTACTGTTGCTGTAAATTACTTATTAAAAGAAATCAGAATAGTTGCGAATGATTTTTGCGTATGAATAAAAAAGTTTAAATATTTTATTTACCCGCTTAGGATATGCTCTATGTTATAGTCAATATTTGGAATTATTGCCACATTTTAACTAAACTGAGGTCTTTAACTTTCCAACTGTTATTCCAGCTTTTGATTGATTCTATAAGCTCATCAGCCGTCAGCTAGTTGCCCTACAATCAGGGCTATATAATCATTAATCAAACAATTTCTGAATGATATGTCTATTAAATATGTATGTTAAAAAATAAAAAAATAAAAGACAAAAACTTTACACCTTCAGGTAGCATTAAGCATAGCGCAAGTCCCGCGCCGCCTCAGCGCGCCGTCCAAGGAGGAGCTGCTGTGCGCGAGCGCGCGCCGCCCCATGCACGTGCGCGTGCTGCTGCTGGACGGGAAGCAGCACGGCCTTGTGTTCGGGCCCGCCGCCACCGCCGACCACCTCGTCGCCATGCTGCGGGACAAGATCGGGCTCAGCGACGCTGCGACGGGTGTGTACTGTGTGGGATCTTTGTTGTTAACTTGTGTGATATGCAAATTATAATATAGACTAATTTGTACGAAATAGGACTCTGAGACTAGCAATATCTTTAATGTTTTGATTATAACTTTAATAAATTTTCGATAACGTTACCGTTATCAATGTATCCTCAGTAATTTGTTACGTAATTCACATGATAATTTTACTGACAATTTAGACATCTTAAGATTTTTTCCTAGCCCTGCACAAGCCATATATCATGTATACGCAAATCCATCTAAATCCATTGGCATATTTTACTGAATAGCTCAACGTATGATATTTATATTTATTCTCTAAATTATTCTGTTTTAAAAAGGAATAAGGAATTAAAAAGTTATATGTCACAAGTCGACTTATAATTAAACCACTTATATGTAAAGGCTACGCGCTGTACGAAGTGTGCGCGAACTCGAGTCCGGCGGGCGCGGGGGAACGAGCGCTGGGGGGCGCGGAGCGCGCGGGGGACGTGCTCGCCCGGTGGGAGAAGGCGGGCGCCACCGCCGCTGCTTGCAGGTATATGAGATTATTATTAAATAAATTATTACTTTTATACTTTTTTGTTATGTCTTCACGCTTTATCCCGCACATGGCAGGATAGGCAAAGGGAACTAGAGGTAGGAACCGTAGGAACCCAGTGTTAAGGCACTCCGTTGATAGTCCTTGCTATCTCCGTCCCTGCTTTTATATCTCGTTAGTGAAGAATATGAAATATAATCAATTATCTGTTCTGGCAATGAATCAAAACAGCGGCGTTGATTTTTCCTACACCACACGCGAATGACAGACAGACACTTGAGCCTACCATTTCTTTTTTCTTGTGCAGGATACAGCGTAAAGTGAAAAAAATGACAATATTCAGCTTGTGTTTTAACCAAACACCGAGAATAATTGAGCATTTTCAGTAATATACTCTCCGTGTACATACAGACTAGTATTCAAAAAGCGCCTGTTCCTCGGCGAGCGTCCGCTGCACACGGCGTGCGTGGCGGAGATGGAGCTGCTGTACTACCAGGTGCTGCACGCGGTGCGCCACGACCGCCTGCCCATCGAGACGGACGAGGCGGTGTGTATTATGGTCATACTCCATTTGGGGATTTTAAGAAGCGGTCTCGTAAGAACGACATAAATTAACTAGCAAAAAATTTATAACATTACTTATCAATTAAATATATGGAATAATCGTGATTCACTAACACAATATTTGATTACACGCTTCGGTTGTGGATTCGATTCCCACTCGAAAGGAGCTAACTATTCTGATTAACTCCCTCTGAAGATGAAGCGCTATAAAAAATAACTCAAGCATTGACCAAAAAGTGAAAACAAAGTTTATCTACACGATATTGAATATAAAGAAAAAAAGCAACTGTAGTACATACAAGCGGTATCTGAACCCGTAATATTGGCGCAGGTGATGCTGGCGGCATTGCACGCGCAAGTGGTGAAGGGCGACTGCCTGGGCGGCGGCGAGGAGTGCGCGGCGGCGGCGGGCGCCGTGCTGCCGGCGCGCCTGGCGCCCGCGCTGCCCGCGCCCGCCGTGCGCCTGCACCACCTGGCGCTGCGCGGCACCGAGCCGCACGCCGCCATGCAGCGCGCGCTCACGCTGGCCTCCTCCTGGCCCCTCACCAAGGCCACCATCTTTGACGTCATGGTAATTGTAGTTGCTTACTTACTTGGTAATTATGGCTCCATTGCGAGTAAGCCCCTTACCTCTAAGGGGCGACCTCGGTTGGTCGATAACATAGTATTGAAGAGACTGGAGGAAAGTCACGTAAAAAGCATGAGGAAGGGGAGAATGTATGAAGAGGTTAATGACAGTGAACGAGGCGAAAGAGATATGCAGGGACCGCAGCGTTTGGCGATCCGTTCTCTAACAACCTCGCTAAAGATAGAGAGCGTGAAGATGTGTGTGTGTGTGTGTGTGTGTGTGCGTGTGTGCGAGTAAAATAACAGCTTAATTTTAAAAAGCTAAATTACTAACAACATTTTGCATATAAAAGTACTAATAAACACGACACGCAGCAATCGTTCACGTCGAACTGGCCGCGCTCGCTGTGGCTGGCGGTGGACGCGCGCGGGCTGACGCTGCTGCGGCGCGGCGCGCGCGCTGCGCTCGTGTCGCACGACCACGACCAGCTGCTGGCCGTGTCGCCGGCGCCGCGCGCGCTGCTGCTCGTCACGCGCGCCGACCGCAAGCACGCCAAGCTCGTGCTGTCCACCGATCAGGTTAGTGCCACTGCACTGATGCTAAATATGCTGGGAAATTAAAATTTATTAGACAATAAAAATATAAAGACATTTAAATAAATATTATTGTAATGTGCCAACGATTACGCTAGCAATAAAATGATTGGTATTTTTTATATGTAAATAGTGATCACAATTCATTGAGGACCGTCTGCCTGTAAACGCCACGGTTTGAAGGTTCGATTCCGACTCCGACGTCTTAACGCTAGGTTCATATGATTCCTGCAGTTCCCAAAATAAAAATAAAAATAAAAAATCTATCAATTTGACTTTATTAAGTAGCACGTCACATTATTTTTTCAATCCCTCTTACTTCCATTTTGAGCAGTACCTTATAGCCTTTAACCACCACAGAGCGTTAATTGTTCTATATTCCCTTTTTATGTATATAAGTGTGAATTTTTATGTACGTACAATTCTATTTAAAATACGTAAACTTCACAGGCTTACCAAATCGCAACTCTAATAAAGGACTACATAGAGGCGGTCCGCGGGCCAGTTTTCCCCGCGGTGCCAAACGGCAGGGAGGCGCCGCGCTCCTGACACCCGCCTGCATAGTGCCAGTGCTTCCACGTCGCGTAGACGACGGGGGTGGGGGTGGGGGTGGGGAGGGGGAGGGGGAGCGGGGGAGGTAGCGGGACGACTGTAGAGTGATGTGATAATGGGGAAATTGTGTTAATTTTTGATTAAGTTATTTTTTTCATACTTTGAATATTAGTATTTTATTATACTTATTTTTTTTTACTTATTCGTAATGAAAGGTGTTCCCTTTTTATATTATTTACAGTGTTTTACATTGTGTTTGTGTTCATAATTTTATTCTAACACTATCCCGATTATCTACAAACTCGATGTGCGAGTTAGTAACAATCAATTCTAATACTATATATATTATAATTAATTTATAATTTATGTTTTAAATTATTCTGGAAGGTATAATAGAATGTTTTTTTAATAGAAGCTTAAAGGAATAATAGAATGTGGCCTTTAAAAAATAATTTTCACATTTTAACTCGATTTTGTACTTACTCGCATATCAAAAATTCTACGGTTGTTCCTGTAGCGTGCGTTCTGAGAAGGCGGGCGATACTTTGCTTTAATTTTTATACAAATATTATTATAGCAGTTAGTATCGCTTGCGTCTCATAGTTACGAAAAGAGTGATCGAGTTGCATATAGAAGTAAATGTTGATATGATATTACATATATATTTATTGTATATAAAAAAAATTAAAATATGACCGACTACAGTTAAATTATATCATTTTTGACATAATAAATACAAGCGCCATTTTGAAATTTTTGTCATTATAAAAATCACCGAAATTGTCAAAATTTTAAATATGAGGACAAATTAATAAATATTATTGTTAAACATAATTTCCTTAATCGTCGGGGTAAAAATATCGTCGTTATATATTAACTAAATTATATTAGCTAGTGAAATCTTCCAATCAGTCTACATTTACTTCGGATTCAATAGACAGTGGTGGACATGAGTGTACGGATGGACGATAAACAGTTGCCAGAAGCTGACGGGGAAGCACACAAATTAATAAAAAAATACAAATTAACAAAATAGCTCAACACTTATTCAATAGTTAGATCTATAATCTATATTCCGATCTATTTTCCGGCCTGTTCGACTTTTGGTATACCATGTATCAATTACTAATAATTATTGTCATTGTTATTTCATATAGGTATTTATATATTATTACGTACAATAAATAAGTAAATTTCCTGAAAACACTTCTGCAGTAGCATATATATAAAAATATAATAATAAGATTTAACTTCATTTAAACAAAATAGAAAATAGTTTATTAGTTTATTCATTCTGCTATGCACTTCGGCTATTTAACTCAATAGTATACATATACAAATAGTATATATATTTAAATTGAAAAAGTCTACAAGAGTTGCAACAGGCCCTAGCAAATATGTCAGTATTAAAATAAGTGGTTTTGAAATTGAAAATTTAGTATAAAGTGTTAAAATTGTTAAGATGTTTCAAATAGATAGTTATAATGTTTCAATCTTATCCCCTAATCGATGGTTAACTATTAAGGAAGTCCTTTACTGGCAACATTTTATTTCATTTTATATATACATATATATTTATGTATTGTTTGTTTTTATTAATTAATTATTGTATCCATTCATTTTATTTAAATACTAAACTGAATGCAATTGACAATTGTTTTTGATGCTCTTATATTATATATGACAATTCCTACTAAATTGTTAAAATGAAATAAAATGTTGTTGGTAATTATTTAGTACTAAGCCCACTCATTCTCCTAGATTCTAGACACAATATTAGTTTAAATTCACAGTAAAATAAAATGTATAACAAAAAATAATAAGAATTCATATCAGCCTTAAAATTCCTAATCTGTTATAGAAAGTTCCCTTCGCTTACTTTCCTGTACTGTTGGTATGTCAGAGTATATGTATACTTGTTTTAAATATTTGCAAACATATTTTTATCCTGAAATATTATTTTGTGCCTTGTAATTGCTACACAATGCGGACACAGCTGCCTCCCAATATATATACATATATATACAGGTGTATCTAACACGGCGGCCATTATCAAAAATACTTATAGGCCAAAATATTTATACAAAAAACTGTTTATTAATTATTAATACTTGTGTATGGTACAGCATTATATTTTCCATTTCACGATATTTATACGTGCTGTGTAACGCGTGAGGTAGGCAGAATTAAATACGAATGACGACAAAAAAAACACTATTAAACATTGTCACCTTTCATTCAAAAAACAAAATAAACAAGAAAAAGAGATATATCTCTGTCCCGCTCTGACTGTACAGTGTACGCTTGCGTCATACTTGACACATGGCGTTTTATTTTGGATTAATAATTTAATTATTTATTTTGTTTGAGAAAAATATTTTTTATTTTTAAAAATTTTACTTCTTTTATAATTTAAACAACTTTATATTGGCTAGTTAATACTATGCTTGAAATGACGGTCGCCGTTACAACCACACCTGTATATGTATATATATATGTATGTATATATATATATATATATATATATATATATATATATATATATATATATATATATATATATATATATATATATATATATATATATATATATATATATATATATATATATATATACATATATACACATACACATACACATATATATACATACATACATATATATATGTATAAACATATAATATTTGTATTCTTTATATTATTTGCTCTATAAAAGTTCATCTTAAGGGGGCAGTTAGTCAGCATTTGTTGTATGTATATTCAGTGAGCGAATTGTGCAAATGATTATGACTAAATTACTGACTGTTCTAAATATATCTTATATCAAGCATATTATCATGTTTATGCACAATGTTAAGTGTCAATATTTTATAGAAATTATATACTATAATTATGTAGAATATACTGTAGAGAAGCATATTATGCTAGAATTACGCTAGATTAATATTAATTCTATGTGAGCATAGATTACTTTAAAGTTTAGGCATAGTCGCAGCTTGGTGGGGTTTGTGTTACAGTTGTTTAGACATTTATGAAATATAATAATACATACACATCTTTTTGAATACATATTAAGTTTTGTAATAGTTATAATAAATAATACTACATAGTTCCCATAAACTAGTTACATGTTCATATATATATTTTAGGAGGTAGGACAATCTCCGAACCTGGCTGGAGCTGCGGCTATGATTTTAGGCCTATATGGTGCTTAGATAAACAATTAATCACTGCTTAGTTTATTTCTGATCTCATATTGAGTATTATTTATTTAGATGCCATATGTCGTTAAGCACGAGCAATATTTAAATTAAGTTCTTTAATTTATTCTCTTAATGTTTATGTGACAATTTTGTATATATTGACAAACCAAAGATATTGAATCCCTTTGGAGATTTTCAAGAATGACTAATTGGCATTATTTAATTTTATCATAAGTTTGTTGTATATATAATTTTTTTATGAGTATGTATTAATATGTAATGTTTGTTTATTGTGTGAACTATAATCATTAAAGATTAATAAGTCTGAATTAAGAAATAACATTACAAGATTTATTGATTTATTATAATGATGTATGAACTAATAAAATTAAACCAAATTTGTGGCATACAAAGATGTGGCATAGGGAAATTTTGGCATTTGTGTTGTATGCAATTTAAAAGTATGTTCATGAAAAAATTTTAAACAAGATTGTCAGTTGTTTAACAGTTCATTTGTATACAAGATTTTAACATTTGATACAACATATAATATTGCATTATGTAGGTTAAACAGTAAGTTTGCTTTATTTAGACATAAGATTGTATTTAATACCCTCAAATTACACAATCAAACCAACAAGTCACACATACTGCCCAAATAGACTGAAATGTCCAAATATTTTGTCCTTTTTTGACAGATTGTTTTTGTTACTTGCATATGAATTTTACAATATTATTTGAATGCCAAATAAATATAAATAATACAATAGTGTTTCATTTCATAAAAAACTATATTAATCTTATAATATTACATTACATTATTGTGTGACTAAGCCTAAATAATCGTCCATCAGGGTTCCAATGGCAAACTGGAAAAAATAAATAATAACTGCTTTAAAATCTATTTTATACGTTAATATTTGAATATTGTTTTATTTTGCCATTAGTTTGATTAATTTGATGAGGCAAATTGTGATTGCTACTCACTTGGAGGAAAATATTTATACATTTCCTCATATTGATAAGACAGAGTGAGGTTCACTACTCAATTACAATCTTGAATTTTGACACAAGGGTAATGAATATATAGGGAAATTTGATAAGTTCCTTTTCTTCTATGATGTATGATACAGAATAAGGCAAAAAATTAGCACAAACTATAGTAATTTTTTTTATTATACAAATTGTCAATGTATATTATATATACTATTTATACTAGAAGAAGAGTCCATTATAAATTATTGAAAATGCTAACCATACAAAATTATATAAAATTAAAATAAACTTACAATACCCGTTGCATCAACCCTAGTACCCACAATCTTCAGCCGAATTACATCTTCTTCCTGTATGACATTATCTTCCTGTTTACTTTTGTAACACGGGGGATTTACATTTGGACAGAATTCCATGTCTGCAGGAATTGACTAAAATAAAAAATATAATATTTTTTAACAGATACATATTTTATAATTATTTTTAATAGTAATGAATGTACTTACATGATGTGATATAAAACAACTAAGAGGGCCAATTTGAGCAAACATGCCAACCTACAACAGAATTAAAATTATAATAACTAAAACCATTTTTAAATAAAAAATTCATATATTCAATTGGCTACCTTGTTGACTTGAGTAACTATTGCATCAAGCACTTCCCCTTTGAAAGGTCTAAATACAATAGCTTTATATTTGACAGGATATACTACAAATCCTTGACCAGGCTGTATAAGCCCTGCACCTATGCTATCTATTGTTGTTACTGCAATGACAAAACCATATCTGAAACATGATAATTATTATCTTGACTGAGAGTAATATATTTGCAAAATTAAAAATAATTTTATGTTTCATTTATAATAAGAAAATTATAAAAGGTAAATTTTTTCTAAAGTTAATTGCAAGTTTATCTTAAGTTTTGTTTATACTCACTTTCCTGTGCATGTTCCTTCTACTTCTGTATAAAGCTTCTGTTTCACTGTATCTAGTAGTTGTGGACCAAAGTATCGAGGGTGCAATAAAATTTCATGTTCTAAAGAAATCTGAAAGTTAAGTTAGGGTTATTATACAAGTTCATAAAAAAATACTTACTCTACACATACGTACATGGTAAAACATTTTCAATCTTTACAGACAAAAAACTATGGTATTAACACATTATCAGCTCTATTGTCTATTTGGAAATCTACAATAACAATAAACCTAATTGAGATGCCGCGACTTCAACGCTTATCTGACAAATTAAAATATACCGGACAATTGACAATTGACGTCAGGTTGGCATGTTCCAAATGTTACCATCAAAAAATTAGCCTATTTATAGTGTTGTTCAATTAACAAACGGTTTTGAAGTGGAATTAAACTGACTAAGATTTTAGCCATAAAACTAGAAATATAAAAATATTATAATATGAATTTCATAATCCAAAAAATATAAGATATTGAAACATGAAAATTGAAAATTCACCCAATGTGCCAATTTTATACAAATTATTTATGTCAACAGTTAAGTAATGACTTTTTTTATGCAACAAAGGTTTAGTGGACATCACTAGCGATTACTCAAAATGCCAAATGAGTGGCTGTGTATCCTGTAATCAGATTGATATAAAAAATGGCAAAAACTTACGATCACTTATTTAAATTACTTTTAATAGGTGATTCTGGAGTCGGAAAAACATCTATATTATTCAGATTCTCTGAAGATGCATTCAATATCTCATTTATATCAACTATTGGTAAGTACTTTCATTCTTTGTATCAAAGGTTATTGTCAAAAAACTTGTATTTTTTATACGTAATTGTCATCGAACAACATTTTTTTTCATCGTATCAATTTTTTATTATACTTAATCTGAAAAAGGGTGCGGCATAACAATAAATGAATCCCTTATCGAATTAAATGAGCAAACTCTTTATGACATCATACACACTAATTTTAATTAATTGACTTCAGTTTAACAACGAACCGTTTCAGGTATTGACTTCAAAATTCGGACAATAGATCTCGACGGTAAAAAAGTAAAATTACAAATATGGTGAGTGCACTTATATTTTAAGTGAAAGTTGTTATAAAGATAACAGAATAGTTACAAGGGTTTCCTAATTTCAGGGACACGGCGGGTCAGGAGAGGTTCCGTACGATCACAACGGCATATTACCGAGGTTCCATGGGCATAATGCTTGTTTATGATGTTACAAATGAGAAAAGTTTTGAAAATATAAAAAATTGGATTAGAAATATAGAAGAAAATGCAAGTGCTGATGTGGAAAAAATGATCCTTGGTAACAAATGTGATTTGGATGAGAAAAGACAAGTGTGTATATGTTCTTTTTTATTCATAAATCTATGATTATGATGTTAAGAAATATTTTCAAATCTTATTTTTTATATATACATATATATTTGTAGTGTATTTCATACAATTAATATATAAAATAGATACCTATATATGTATTGTAATGCATTTTTTTAATTAAATAGTATACTCTTATTATATTTTTAAATTGTTTTTAAACATTAACAAAACTTTAAAAATAGTTTATTTATAAATGTCCTAATTTTTTTTAATATAATAAATTAACAATGAAATTGTAAGGGCTCTAGGCAAATATGCTTAATATTTTTGTGTATAAATTTCAAATACATTGTTTTTGTACTACAGGTATCAAAAGAAAGGGGTGAACAATTAGCAATAGAGTATCAAATAAAATTTGTAGAAACGTCAGCAAAAGACTCATTAAATGTTGAATATGCATTCTACACATTAGCAAGAGACATTAAGGCGAAAACAGAGAAGAAACAGGTATGTTTTAAAAAATATATTTTTACTTTATATTTAAAACTTTATATTAGACTGCTAAAATATCTTATGTACCTAATAAATCAGTGAAATATATTGAAGACTATTTTTAAAACATAAAAATTGACATTTTTTTAATAAATATTATTCACCGAGAGGACCGTCGTGGCGCAGAGGTGCAAAGTCTGCCTGTAATGCGACGGTTTCTGGGTTCGATCCCCAGTCGGAGAAGATGGATTTTTCTATTTTCATTTTCGCGGGGACGGAGAAAGCAGGGATTAAGCAACGGAGTGTCTTAACACTAGGTTCGTATGGTTCCTGCAGTTCCCTCTGCCTACCCTGCCATGTGCGGGATAAAGCGTGAAGCTGAAAAAAAAAATATTATTCTCAAGGTAGTTATCTTGATAAGAGTGATCAAAATGTTATAGATTCTTACGAGATTAGATTAGTTTTAAACTCTTAGTTTATTATTTCATTTAATAATGGCCAAAAATGTCTAGCAATATAACTGAGTTTGTAAGTGCATTTTAAATCAAACAAATGTTTAAGATGTTAATAATTTATAATTTCTTTTGTTCCATGCCTATCTTTTGAACACAGAAGGTAAAAATGCTTTAATTGTTGTGATTTTAATTTGAGTTGTCGAAGTTATTATTTTTGTTTTGTTTATTTTGTATGTAAGTTGTTATTTTTTTTACATAATGAAATACTGTTATTGCTTGATTACCATTAATACAACTTATGGACAAAGGCTTTGTTCTACATTGACCTTAATTAAAAACTTCCTTTAACACAATGCTGGTTAAGAAACACTAAGAACTATTAGTTTATATGACAAAACATTATCATTTCTTAATATTTAATCAATGTATATGAATCATGTTTTATATTATATTAATGTGACTGTATGTTAGCAGTACATTATCTTTTGCATATTTTTATGGCTGACATAAAAATTATTTCTATGTAACTTTAGAAAATTATTCAATCGCATGTCTTTATTTACTTTTTTTCATAAAATAATCTTGGTACAGACCATCACAATGTGTATGCTTATGGGTTCAATCCACACTCAGATAAAAAAATATTTTACTTTTTGCTGTTGTGTACCTTAAATTGAGCAGTAATTTTGAATACTTCTTCTTATACTACAATTTAACCATACAAAAAATATAACACTGTACATTTATAACGTGAAATATTCTAAAGTAATTACGATAAATCATAAAATAATAATAGCCTTCGTAGTAATATTATTATTTTTATATTTTTTCTATTTTTATTACAAGCACTTTATATAATATAGATTATTTGCGTTTTTTAAACAATAATTTTTAAATGCTATAAAGATACA
This sequence comes from Dione vanillae, assembly GCA_037178615.1. Lineage (NCBI taxonomy): Eukaryota > Metazoa > Arthropoda > Insecta > Lepidoptera > Nymphalidae > Dione > Dione vanillae. Next base: position 206,427 of record JAZFAU010000201.1, read on the forward strand.
TATATTTTTAAAGACGATAAACATGGAAATCCTTTTATTGTTTAGGGATGTGTATACATTTATTATGACTATGAAGTACAATATACTCCCTGCGTCCGTTATGTTGGGAATACCGGCACGAGTCATACCCGCGCATGTACAGTCGCATACATAATATTTAACAAATTGATAATCAATCATATTTTTGCCTTTTAGTCCAAAATTTATAATAATGTTGTCTTGCTATCCTAACGCAACACACAAAATTAATTTATGTAAAAACAATCCAAATAAAATGTGATACCTAACTGTCCACTTCAAAATAAAAAGCTTTCTAAAACCTGTCGCGGTCAACTGTACTTAGTGTTTGCAAGTATATCTAATGTAGATTTTACAAATTATTATATTTATTTTGTTATATGTTAATTGAAGAAACTATTTTAATCATTAATATATTTTTATTGTTTTCTGTGTGCTCTGCATGCAGTGTTACTTGTTTTTGTTAAAAAATATATATTTCAATATTTGTTCTGAGTTCATTAATCTTTTTGAACATATTTTAATCAGATGTCATTGTACATAAAATTAACGAATCTTAATAATTTCATATTTTATTTAAAAATTTAGCGCTCACATTTTATACTATAAGAAACTTCTTGCATGGTAATTAATGAAATATACTCAATTACTAGTATTGCTGCAATGAAATAATAATGAAAATTTGCTTAATTTTTTTTTATCTTTCTTTTTCGAAGTAATCGTGTAATTTTTCATTTATAACTAAGTAGTACATGTGTATGTAATATAATGTATTGTATAGGAGGCGAGCAACCCCCCCGGCGGCCGCAGCGGCGCGCACCAGCTGAAGGCGAACGAGCAGCAGCGCAAGCCGACGTCGTGGCTGTCGCGCTGCGCCCTGCTCTGACGCCCCGCGCCCCCCTCGCGCCCCCCACGAGGGGCCCACGGGACCCGACGAGCTTTTGTATTTTTATATCCGATCGTTTCGTTCCTCTCGACTGTAATATCATCATATCGTGGTATTTTCTGTTTGTTTAAAAGTGAAATGCAATAAACTTGATGTGAAGCCCAATTCGGAATGTTTCAAAAACTCTGTCTTCTTATCTTCTCGGAAATTATCAATCTTTTGTGGTAATTATTTTTATTTGTATACAAAAGTATTTCAGTGATGTTTTCTTTAGGGCGAAATTACTTGGTATTAAGCTATTAAGCAAAATGGTTTAATGGATATTATTTCAATAGTTTTATTAGCTGTATTTTTTTTGCTATTTTAATTAAGATATATATTTTAATGTAATATAATACATATTTAATTTGAATAAACAGTGCTTTTTTACAAAATTGATGTTTAATTGAATAATACAATGAATTTTCCTAAAAATTTTATTGTCCAACAGATAATTTATAGTAAGAAGTGGTTTTGTAACCATAAAATTTAAATATCTATATAATTAAGTTCATAATTAATTTGAGACTATCCTATAATATTAGTGGAAAAATAAAAGCCTCTAAAACATTTTTTAATGTTATGTTGCCTGAACTGATTTTGAAGATTTGAAGGGTCTTTTTATCAAGTACTTTCCACCAACTAAGGCACTTTTGGACACAAAAGCTAATAGTTGGAATAGTTTTTTAAAAGATAAAATAATGATTTCTGCTGTTACTCTTGTTCCCTTTCTCCAATAAGTCACATATGCCGGTATAGGTGGAAGCTTATCAGACCAGATTCCATTGCGGTAAGCCTTAGCCCGAGACTCAGCTGATAACAGTAGAGGTGCTAATTGTGATTGTATAGTCTTTTTCTTTATTTCTTGTGGTACGGAAGCTTCGGCAAAACCAAGCTCTATTAATTTTTTCCCAATGTCTATAGTCTCAACTGTTTTAGTCTGCAATATACAAATTATATTTAATAATATATCTGCCTTTTTATAAAATACATATTATTATTTAAAAGATAATTTGTAATATCCTACACAATAAAAAATATAAACCCTTCAAACGTACAAGTTATGATTTTTATTGGCAATTTTTTTTTTATTTAATATAAAAAAAATACCTTTGGTTGTGGTAAATGCAGTAACACTGTGGACACTAGATCATCTTTTTCTCTAGCAATTGGTTTTAATGTAACCTGCTGTCCTTTTGCTACACAATCCAGCCAATTGACAGCATTGCCACTCACTATGTTAACTCCCCATAGCTGCAAATATAAACATAAAAATAATAAGTTTATTAATTAAATAAAAGTAATATAACATAACTTAACAAAAATATACATATATTTTGAATACCTTTACAGGTAAAGGCGGTTTGCTGGAATGCCAGAGTGGAAGGTAGATTGGAGCTTTGTGATTTATTAGAAGACGAACAGGAGAATGTTGAACACCCGCATAAACACCTTTCATAGGTTCATTCTTTCTAATAAAATGATCAGGGACTTTACTGGCTTTGGAGAATTTGCTCACCTAAATAATAAACAATATACATAATTCATATGTTTAGTTATGTAATGTTACATTATAGTAAACTATATTTACCGGACGGATTTTATAAATTGACACTGCTAAACCTGCTGTAGCGAGAGCGTAAACAGCTATCTGAAAAGTAAAAAAGTGATAAAAGCGGTCAATGTTTTTATCTCATATTTAAACTATTTTCAACATACATTAACACCGCGATAATCTTGTCTTAGTAGGCTTTCTATATTATAGAATATTCCTCCTTCTTGTTCAGTCATGTTTAGTATATTGCATAAAACCAGACTTTCATAATTTAAAATATTAGCTCATCAGTACTTTCAGAGCAAAATTCTGTACTTTTCTATAGAACTTGTGGCATTGACATTTGATTTTTTTATTATTGTTCTGTCATCGCTACTATAATTGCCAACCACTTTACTTACGTTTTAGTAAGCAAATCTACAAAAACCCACTTAAAAGTAATATTAAAAAAATATTATGTATCTTTGTTTATCTTTATAATTATCTGTTTATACATAGAGTATTAAATAACATTATTTTAAAATTAAATACACAAAATTATTAGACAATAGTCGGCAACATTATGTTCCACGTCAACTTGTTTGACATGACTGATTCTAATTTTTAACCAAACAGCCAAAAGTGTAGTTTTGTGCTTCTTTTTATAATAAATTCGCCAAAATGATAAGTGTTTTAAATACGATAGACACAGGTCATGAGGACATGATACACGACGCGGAGTTAGACTATTATGGGTTGAGATTAGCAACGTGTTCCTCCGATAACTCCGTTAAAATTTATGACATCAAGAGCGGTACACAAACTCTTGCCGCTGATTTAAAAGGACACTTTGGGCCTGTATGGCAAGTTGCTTGGGCACATCCAAAATTTGGTAATTTACTAGCCTCCTGTTCTTATGACAGAAAAGTTATAATTTGGAAGGAATCTGGAGAATGGACTAAACTTTACGAATATTCAGGACACGAAAGTTCCGTAAACTCTGTAGCTTGGGCGCCTGCGGAATATGGCTTGATATTAGCATGCTGCAGTTCAGATGGCTCTATATCAACTATCACTTATAACCAAGATGGTGGGAATTGGGATGTTAAAAAGATTCCTGGTGCCCATGCTATTGGAGTAAATTCAATAAGCTGGTGTCCTGCTATCTCTGCTGATTTAAACTTGGATCCATTAACTAACAAAGATGCCCCTAAGAGGATAGTTTCTGGAGGATGTGATAATTTAATAAAAGTATGTAGCTTTTCATTCTTTATTACTTCAATTCTCTTTTTTAGTGTAACTTAATATTAAAATATGTTGTATTACTTAATTTGATATTACATAATAAATATATGTTTACAGATTTGGAAAGAACAAGGGGATCAATGGATTGAGGAAAACCGCTTGGAGATGCATATGGACTGGGTGAGAGATGTAGCATGGGCTCCTTCTTTTGGATTGCAAAAATCTATGATTGCAAGTTGTTCTCAAGACAAAAGGGTTGTTATCTGGTCGAGTGATGACAATGTATCTTGGACTCCCACTACTCTCAATACTTTTGACTGATGTTGTTTGGAGTGTCAGCTGGTCTCTGACAGGGAACATCTTAGCAGTTTCAGGAGGGGATAACAAAGTTAGTCTATGGAGAGAAAATGCCGATGGGCAGTGGTTATGCATTAGTGAAGTAGCCAAAGGTTTGGGACAATCTCCCAATGATGAAAGAAGCACACTATGATTTAACTTTCCATATGCTTTTTTTTGTTGATTTGTGTATTTTTATTCTAATTGTATCATAATAAAATTAATTAGGAATTACTTTAATAAATATTTCTTTAACCAATCTGTTTATTTTATTTCCCTATTTTTAGTTATCTTCTTATGAATGTATAAATCATGAGCATATTATGGAGCTGTAATGATGTATATTTTTAAATTGAATTATCATGTAATTACATATATTTTTTAACTGCAAACACCATGTTATTTAATACCAGATTTGTTCAATTTACATTAATTATATAACATGTTTTAAAATATATAAATAATAATGGTTTTGTTACAAATTCTAAGTATGATTTATAACAATAAGTTAATAGATAATGCATTACATTAAGGAGAACCAACAGAACAACAATTGTCAAATAGGAAAGAGTGACCTTAAAGGATAGCACATATAAGTATTATAATGGACTTTTCCATGTTCCATCATATATAAAGTTTGCGTAATTATGACCATTTACACTGCCTACAAAATGTTCTTACTAGAAATAATATACTTTTCAATTTTTTTTAAATTAGTATAGGTACATGTCAATCATTGTTAATATAGGAGTTCTTCTTTCTTTTCAAAGTAATTATTACTCAATTGCGCCATATATAGGTATTACAATATACTGGCATAATAATATTTTGACTCACACACAAATCTAAAATAATATGATCTTAGTAAAAGTAACAAAATTTGCCTTTGACCTTATATTTAATATAAAAGTAAACATATAATCATTAATAAGATGTAAAAAAAAATACAAATAAATTATTTATTTTGATTTAATCTTATATCTATATTATATCACATATTATTTGTATTGAATTCAATAAGTTCCATCAGTAACGGCATCTTGTAATACTCTGCAATAGTTTTCAATGTTTCCAGCTGTGTGCGGATTTCCTTCACAGGCACCATGAGAATGAACTCTCCAGCGCATTCACATACTGTCGATAGATTCTCTCTTTTTACCTATGAAAATAACATTGTATTGGTTAATTTCATATACATAGTTTTTTTTTTCTAATTTATATTTTTTATTATAAAATCTAGTGAACGTTATGCTAATAGTGGATTGCTGTACTTTTTCATGGAGGAACTCGATAATGTATTCCACATGTTAAATTTTTATATTATATTATTGATTTATGTGTGTATAAACCAGACAAACTTTTTTTCACGCTATAATTTTTAATTGAGCATAGTAAAATGGGCGGAACTTAAGTGTTAAGACATTCCGTTCCAACTTTACGCCACATGTGCATGTAAATTATTTTTTATCTATATTAATTTAATTAATTTGAGTAAAAGGACCGTCGTGGCGCGGAGGCGCAACGTCTGCCTTTAACGTGATGTTTTCTGGGTTTGGGTGTACTGCGCTCCAGATGTTTTCTGTTATTTACATATTAATATGATTTTGTAAAAATTTATTTCACACAATAAATAATAATTACAACAAGCAAAATGAAGTGGTAAAACTAAACGCCGCGTTTCCCTAATAGAGAATAGTAGAAAATGAAATTCCCATACAAATAACTATTGGTGTCTACAGTAGACGCTATTTCACTACGTCACGGAGGTCTTTATAAATATATACATTTATATAAAATAAGAACATTATCTCAATATATATTAAGACAATATTTTTATTTTTTATATAAAATCAATCAATACCTGATGACACCGGGAGCACACGAGGTCCTGCAGCGTGTACGTCATCGCGCGGCGGTTCAGCGTCTCGATTAGTCTCCATTCCAGTTCTTGATTCTCATAGGCCGTGCCGCACAGTGGGACACAAGCAGACGGGACTGACAAAAATATTTTATATTTACATATTAATATATACAAATAAAATATTTGTACATATTAATTTATTTTTGTGTTACAAAACAACACGAAAAAACCTAAACCTCTAAAGAAATATTCAACGTTTTTATACATTTTGGTATAAGACATACTGTGTTACACCCTGTTATGGGATCTTATTGAAACGGCTTTTTTTTAAATATATTTTATAAATACCCTTAAATAAGACTGGTTACAATGATTAATTATAGATAACTATTTTGATTATCACTGTAGCTTCAATAGGACTGAGGACTGATATTCCAAATATTACATATATTGGTGTTGTATATAAGAGAGTTTTAATATACTATTACTAATACATTTCTAGAACGCACTTCAAAGGCGGCATTAGTGAAATCATTTTGAATTTGGTGTCGGTAGTGGGAGGCGCTCGGACAGTGAAGGTGAGCGTTAATGCATTTTAAAGAGGCAACCCTTTAAACCTACACTTGGGTCGCAAGTACCAAAGGCTGATCGGACCTCGCGATGAACACACTGCTGAATCCATGGAATGATAAGCAGTTTCTTCTTATTGACAATATATAACGACGCGATAGTACTCACGGGTCGGCGAGCGCGTGTGCGTCGCGGCAGAGGTCGAGGTCGCGGCAGTGGTTGCACACCTTGCAGATGACCTCTCCGAGCACGCAAGAGGCGCAGGGCGAGCGCCACTCCGCGCGGGGGCTGAACTCGCCCACGCCCACGAGGCGCAAGAGGTTGCGGCGCAGCAGCGTGACCTCGTGCTGCACGCTGGTGTCCAGCGCCAGTACGGCGCACAGCGCGTTGACGAGCAGCAGGGCGGGCGTGGCGTCGCGCAGCACGTCGGCGCGCAGCCCCGCGCGCGCCCCTACGTCCTCCAGCTTGAGGGTCGGCATGCGACGGTTGATCTTTTCCGTCATTCTAGTGTTAAATTTTGTTAATTGTATAGATCCGCGTAATAGTCAAATTACATCATATGAGAAAAATGATTTATATTTTATCGCGTCTGCGAAAAGTGTAAAGAAAAAAATACAAATATAATATAAAACACATATTTACACACAGAGTGCTCAAACTGAGGAACTGTTAGTAATTAGTCCACCAATTTAAGTAACTTTTCTTTAAATCAATAATCCTATGTATGGTTTCGAGCCTACTGTGTTATGTACTTCATATCAAACTACTTATTAATATTTACTAATTGATCTATTTATCGGAATATACTCGTTAACAATTAATAACAATTAAAAAAATATGTTCAATTTTTTTATCGTTAACTGACTGATTTATTACTTATTTCAATTTACTGAACTTGACGTAAAATTGCATGCATCGTAGGGAAGTACAAAAAGAGGTGTCATGATTTAAGTAAGGCTATTACAAATAAACAAATATAACACTGACTGGAACAGTTTCTGCGCAATGTCGCCCGTGAGCAAGGCGGCCAGTCGCTGGGGCTGCGCGTGCGCCGCGCTCACGAAGCCCGCCACGGCGGACGAGAACGCGTCCCGCACCGGCGCCGGCATGCACTGGGACAGGCTCCACTGCATGCTTACAGCGCCCTGTGTAAATGCACCGGGAGATGGTCGATAGCAACTCCAATTAGTTTTTTTTTATATTTCAAGTTTTTTATATAATTTATAGTGAACATATAATTACATAAATTAATTAAATTAGCTTTACGTTTTAACAGAGTTAGAGAGAACCGCAGGAACCGAAAGAACCTGGTATTAAGACACTCTGTTCCCCGCTTCTCTAGTTTAAAGGAATGCCTAGTTGTCAAAGTGAAGAGGAAAGAAATAAAATAATCTGTCCATAAATACATAAAAATGCAATATTTACCTCTTCCTCAGATTCTTCTTCGTTAGTGGGTAATTGAGATGATCCAACTTCTACTAAGCCTGATGGCAACTTTCCCTGTGAATATAGGAAATATAAAATCCAAAAATAATCAAAAAATAAATTATTTAAATAATAGTTGTATTAACAACACCAAAAAGTAAGTCCTATTGCTTGTGAACAACCAGATTTTCTTTTTTGTATATACTTTATAATGAGTAAAACTTTTATATACATTAAAACTACAACTATTTTATATATACACAAGTACTTATTAAATCATTATTATTATTAACTTTATTTTACCTCAATCCCTGCATAATTAGCTTCGTCCAACCACAACAAGTACGACCAGCATTGCTTGTAGCGGATGTCTATACCATGAAACAGTTCCTTGTTTCTTATACTTTGCACCACGAACTCCACGTAACCTGAAAATATTTATTATTGTAAATTTAACAATCTGATGTCTGTTAGTATATGCGACGATTTGTCGGTTCGATTCCCATTGGGAGAAGATATAATCATTTTTATAGATGGATATTTTCATTTTTATTTTCTTCGCTACATGCCACTCTATACAAAATGCCCCGAAAAAGCGGAAAGCGGAGAACGGGGGCACACAGTTCCCTCTATCTACTCTGCTTTAGGCGGGATAAGCCGCATGAAGCTATAATAGCAACATTATCATCGAAATCGTTTGTTATATTTGTCACTTAAATTAAATGTTTGTATAGAAAATTTCGATATTCCATAGAAATCTATGGTAACATAGGCATGTATAACAGTTACGTTTCCCATGTCTTCTTTTTGTAGCAAAAAATGTAGGAAAGTGTAGTATATTCTTATTCTTTTTATGTAATTTATTTATATAATATAGAAATGTTTATATAAATATTTATAAATATGGTTTATATATTATTTGCTTATATATAAAATGTTTTCTTGTATTAAAAATTTAAACACATAACAAAACAAATACCAATTCCGTCCATAACCGCCGATTTCTTAGTATGCAAAATAATTCTGTTAAAGTCGGCGAACACAATCTGCGAGCCTAGCCTCTTGAACTCTGCTACGAGCATGAGGAACAGCTTCTTCATCAGGTTGTACAGAGTGCGACGTAGGGCCGGGTCATAGAGAAGGGATGTGGGGGTTTTGAGCCATCTGGAAAGTATTTTGTATTACATTATTAATTATTGGTTACATATTCATATGTATAAATTTCAGGATAGTGGCCTTTGATTACGATAATATAAAGAAAATATAAGTAAAATAATTTGAGATTTCATCTTTAATTATTTCACTGCTTCAATTTTATGTACAGCAAACTCCAAGATACATAAGGACTGGAGAATTATCGTTAAATTTGAAACAAATATAAATATTTTAAATAAGAAAATAATTTATAATTGATTTTATTTTTATTTTCATGTATGGTATATTAAAGGAGTTTGTAAAATAGGAATTATGTTATATCACGTTCAATACGGTACCTATAAAAGTGTGATATTTGGAAGTCCGCAAAAACGTTTTTGTACTGTGTGACGTCTCGCAACCACGAAGCAATCATTGTCCTCAAGATTTTAAAGGCGGCGCTACATTGAGCTGTCTCGTCGTAGGTTTCGGTTGCATTCGTACCTTTTGATGTATTTAAAATATATTAAAAAATATTCATTGATTTAATTATAAAAAGCACTAATATATATAAATTTTGTTGAGATCATTTCTATAAGTTTACCCGTAGACGCCATTACATCTTGAATGTTTGCATGTTGGGCACCGAATGATGTTGCAACACTTGTGCCTTCAACCTGTAATATAGAAAATTCATTATTTATATACAAAATAAAAAAAGAACACCACAACAATAATATTTGTATTATAATTTATAAAATGAAAAACACTAATCACTGAAACTGGTCTCTCTTGATTCGAATACATTTTTTTTGGTGTTGTAACCTAAAATTCAATTAACAAAGGGATGTTTTTTATAAAAAAAATTTCACAAAGTTAAAAATCAAATTAAATATTTAAAATAAATTTAGTTAAAGTTTAGTCCTTGTATATATGGGCTATGTACCTGCAGTATATGGTGCGCCTGCAGCGCGGCGCACACGGCGAGCGCGTCGCAGGAGAGCGCCACGCACACGCCCGCGTACGCGCCGCTCGCGCTGTGGCTGCACGCCGCGCCGCCCGCGCCGCCCGCGCCGCCCGCCCACTCCTCCGGCGAGCTCGCCAGCCTGTACGCAGTTACAAGTTAAAATAATGACGTGACAGTGAATAGGTAGAATATAAGTTGTATTGTTAATTATGTGTTAAATATAATTTTTTATTTACATATGAAGTGTAATGTATGAGTACTGAGTATTCAACAAGTTGAAAATTGTTTTTAAAACATTTATGTCTTAGATCACAAAACAACGTTTAAGTGTTTATTTCAATAAAATAACAATTAAAATCTTATATAAAATTTAAAAATATAAAATGACCTGTTATCATCTATCTCTCTACCACCCAAGTCGGGTCGTTCGAGACTGGAGCACCACAATACAAAATTGTGCTTAGTCAGATGTCTCGCGTAGAACAAGTCCGCACCGAACTGAGTTGGATCTGCCGCCGTGTTGCCTAGAGGCAAGTGGAAATATCTGGAAAAACAACATGTACATATATTACCAAATTTTTTAAGGGAAAAATGAAGTATATTCTTTATATTTTAAAGAAGCTAGTTAAAAAATACGGAACACTAAAAAGATGATAAAATAAAACTGTTACTTTTATAGATCGTTTAATAAACAAATTTGTCTAAAATAAGTTACTTACGAATAGTTAATAATAAAAGTTCAATATATATATATATATATATATATATATATATATATATATATATATATATATATATATATATATATATATATATATATATATATATATATATATATATATATATATATATATATATATATATATATATATGTATTAGATATGGGGCAAATCAATATACATTTTATGATTTTATTGTTAGTATTACTTCTAAATAAGTATTAAAATTAATGTTAAATTGTTTAAATCAGTAATATCTATTTGTAATATTGAACAGAAATGTCAGCTGTTAATTAAATAAAAAGGATCTCTTCTGTATCGACTATGTATATCGTACGAGAATAAACCAATTGATATTACTTTGTTATTTTATTATGAAAAATGGACTTTGAATAACAAAACTCTGGCCTAGCGACATATAATTAATAAATAGCTATCAAAGATGAGAGTAAGCTACCTGCACTGTTCAACGGTGAGGTCGAGCACGGCTTGCAGGTTGAGGTAGTGGCGCACGATGGCGCGCGCGCCCCGCCGCTGCCACTCCAGCGTGCCGTACAGCGTCTCCGCGTCGCGCACGTGCAGCGCCACCAGCGGGAACTCCGACAGACCTGTGACATCCGTACAGTTACTGCTGTCCTAGTACTTACCTGGTATTAATGTTGTTTTAGTTTATTAAAAGTAGTACCTCATCTAGCTGATTTTTCAATATCAATTACATAATTATCCAGTAAAGTCAATCTCCACCAACGGTCTGATACCCTTGGTACCTCATCTGGCTATTTTTGTCAATTACATAACTATCCAGTATAGCAAATCTCCAGCAACGGTCTCTACCAGTGTAGTGGGTGTGATGGGATATTCGTGGAACTGGTCATAGTTTTAACATCTGTTATAAAGAACATACTTCCGCGTATAGGAATGATCGTCCTGAAAGTTAGTTAGAATGGACTTTTGCGTAGTTTAGCCTGATTCTATTAGATAAGTATATAACTATCCAGTAAAGCAAATCTCCACCAACGGTCTGCTACCGTGGTCCCCACGCTAACCTGGCATCAGCGCCACCAGCGCGGCGGGCGACAGCGCGGTCTGCAGCGCCACCACCGTGGGGCCGCAGCGCTCGTCCTTGTACCGCTGCAGGGCCCTCTGCACGCCGCGCCAGATCATGCGCCCCTCCGTCTCCACTACCACCTCCCAGGTCATCTCGGAACCCGGCAACGTCGCTTCGTCTGTACCGAGGTTTATTCTGGAATTAAAATTACATAGGATCATTTCCACGGCGAATTGTTATTTTAATTATAATCTATTATCTTTTTAAAAAACTAAGTATTGGTAAATGAGAACGCAACCTTAATAATTGTTACATATTTTATCTGTGCTACTTCGCGCCCTTTTTATTGCTTGTAACTGTTAACCGAGTCTAAAGACAATATACGTTGCATTTTTATAGTTATCGTTTTTATTATTTATTTCCACCTGAATATCAACATGGTAGCAGAGCGTGGTTGATTGCTATTTGTGGAAATAACAGAATAAGAAAACGCAGTGAAACTAAGAAAAACCGGCCGGCGCATTTTGTCTTTCATACGTTTTGAGGTTACCGGGGCGGCGTACTCAGTAAGAAATTATAAATACATATAGAAGATGTCGAATTCAGGTTACAATCCGTTTCACATTGATAGATTAGTTGGAAGAGATAATTATGCTAGTTGGAAGTTCGCTGTCCAAGCATATTTCGAACTCGACGATTTGTGGAGCTGTGTCATCGGTACTAATATAGATAAAAATAAAGAAACCAAGGCAAAATCTAAGCTGATTTTATTATTGGATCCTATCATTTATGTACATGTTCAGAATGCAACTACGTGTAAAGAAGTCTGGGAATGTTTAGAACAGGCGTTTGATGATAGCGGTTTGTACAGAAGAGTAGCCTTGTTGAGAGACCTGATAACAACTACATTGGAATCTTCTCGAAGCGTAGATGACTATGTGAATAAAATAATGTCGACCGCCCACAAGCTCAGGAATATTAAGTTTGACATTGATGATGAATGGCTCGGCACTCTGATGTTAGCCGGCCTCCCTGAAGCTTATAAGCCTATGATCATGGGCTTGGAGAGCTCTGGCCTTAAAATAAGTGCTGATTGTATTAAAGCTAAACTCCTGCAGGAAGTACAATGCTTGGGACACTTGAATTTTTCAGATCTGAATAAGCTGCCAGAGTGTGTTGAGGGAGTACAGTCATACTCACACAACATAAAAGGACCTATTACTTGTACTACCTGTCTCTCGGGGAAGCAGTCCAGATTGCCATTTAACAACATTGGTTCAAAATCAAACATTCCACTGCAGCTGGTCCACACTGATTTATGTGGACCAATGGAGCAACAATCTTTGGGAGGTATGAAATATTTTATCACTTTCATAGATGATTATACCAGAAGAGTTCATGTCTATTTTCTGAAAAATAAATTGAATGTTGTAGAAGTTTTCAAAGATTACAAAAACAAAGTTGAGAATGAACATGATAGGAAAATAAAAGTAATTCGTTCTGACAATGGAAGAGAATATTGCAATAGAGAATTTGAAAACTTCTTAAACAAACATGGGATTGAGCATCAAACGAGTGCCCCATACTCACCCCAGCAGAATGGCCTTGCTGAACGCATGAATAGGACTCTGGTGGAAAGAGCAAAATGTATGTTGTTTGATGCGCAGCTCTCAAAACAGTTCTGGGCTGAGGCTCTTGCAACAGCAGCATATATAATTAACAGATCACCTACAAAGTCACTTAATGGTAAAACTCCTATGGAAATGTGGACTGGCAGGAAACCCAACTTGTCTAATTTAAAGGTATTTGGTTGTAAAGTAATGACACAAGTTCCAAAAGAAAAACGCCTAAAATGGGACTACAAATCCAGAAAGTTATTGTTTGTTGGTTACTGTGAATCTAAGGATACCGAATACTTGATCCAGAGACTAATAAAATCATAAAAAGTAGAGATGTAGTATTTTTAGAAAACATGGAAAAATATGATAATAACATATACTTACCTTGTACATCCAACAGCAGCAATTCAGTGATGCAACCACTAGAAGAAACCTGTAAAGAAGAATTAGAGGACAGCACAGATCATATTACTGGCGAGTCAAGTGAAGACTACCAGTCTGGTGAGAATGATGATTCCTCGTACATACCAGAACATTCAATTGATCTTGACTCACCAACAAGAAACATAAATTTACGCCCACGTAGAGCTATTCAGTATACTGAATTAGATGATCATGATGTAAGTTACTTCTGTCCAATACCAAATTTAAATGATCCACAAACAGCAGAGGAAGCGTTATCATCATCTCACGCTGAACAATGGAAAAAGGCTATGCAAGAAGAATATGACTCACTGATCAAGAACAAAACTTGGTCACTAGTTGATGCACCATTGGGGAAAAGAATTTTACTATGTAAATGGGTCTATAAAACTAAAACAGATGAAAAAGGTGAGATCATTCGCTTTAAAGCAAGATTAGTTATCAAAGGGTATGCTCAGAGAAAAGGAAGTGACTACGATGAGACATATGCTCCTGTTGTAAGATATACATATGTTCGATATGTACTTTCACTGGCTACAAAGCATGATTTAGAAATGTTTCAGATGGATGCCATAAGTGCTTTTCTTCAGGGTGACATAGATACTGAGATATACATGTCACAACCAGAATATTACAAAGAAAATGACTAAGTATGTATTTTACATAAATCAATTTATGGACTCAAACAAGCTAGTCGGCAATGGAATCTTAAATTGAACAATATTTTATTAAAAATTGGCTTAAAAAGATCACATGTGGATCCCTGCATTTATTACTTAGTAAATGAGTTTACAACTATATTCATTGCAGTGTGGGTGGATGACCTTTTAATATTCACAAATAATAAAGATAAAACAAGAGAGATTAAAAATAAGCTAAAGGAAGAATGTAGTATTAAAGATCTAGGTGAAATGAAGAATTGTATTGGCATAAACATAAATAGGAACCGAGACGCAGGTATGATAATGTTAGATCAAGAAAAATACATTAACTTAGTACTGGACCGCTTTAATATGTCTGAATGTAAACAAGTTTGTACTCCAATTGAGGTCAATGCAAAATTTGAGAAAAATCCTGAAGATAGAAACAAAAATATACCATACAGGGAAGCAGTGGGATGTTTGATTTATCTGGCGCATGTCATAAGACCTGATATCACCTATGCAGTTAATAAGTTGAGTCAGTACTGTAATGATCCAGGAAATCAACACTGGCTTGGAATAAAAAGGATTATGAGGTATCTCCGGGGAACCAGAGACCTAAAACTATGCTATGTCAAAGATGACTCAAAAGAAATAACAGGATATTGCGACGCTGACTGGGCGGGCGACCCAATGGATAGACGATCATACACGGGTTATACTTTTCTGTTTCAGAATGCATGTATATCTTGGAATTCATGTAAACAGCAAACCGTGGCACTCTCTACGGCAGAAGCTGAATACATGGCAATGGCGGCAGCGACACAAGAGGCTCTGTGGCTACGTCAACTGCAGGCCGAGCTCGGTCAAGGCGAGGACGACGCGCTGCTAATCTATTGTGACAACCAAAGTGCAATAAGACTGGCATCAACAGACTGTTATAAACCAAAAACTAAACATATAGATATTCGCTTACATTTTCTTAGAGAAAACATTGTTAATTCTAAAGTTAAATTTAAATTTGTAAATAGTTGTAATATGGTAGCTGACAACTTGACTAAAGGTACTACTTTTGAAAAACATTTGTACTGTACTAGTAAAATGGGTTTGCGTTCTGTGGGGAGTGTTGGTAAATGAGAACGCAACCTTAATAATTGTTACATATTTTATCTGTGCTACTTCGCGCCCTTTTTATTGCTTGTAACTGTTAACCGAGTCTAAAGACAATATACGTTGCATTTTTATAGTTATCGTTTTTATTATTTATTTCCACCTGAATATCAACACTTAGGAATTAAAAAATCATTTCAATCATTTAACATAAATATTATTTGGAGTAAAACAACAGTGAACGATTTCGTATTTCGAAATTTGTGTTAGAAAAATTATTGTAGTATGGCAGTAACCATAAAAAAAAACTAGAAACTAAACTTAACCAAGGGACTAAAAATAAGATTTTATAATCGATAAAAAAGCAGACAGAAAATGTTCCAACATACTTAGCTGTCCTTTCGGCGGAGTACAATGTGTTCATGTTCGGCACTTGGTTGGTCTTAACAGTGTCCTGTACGAAGATGTAGCCTCGCTTGACGGGACCCAGTATCAGGGACCACATGCTACGAGTGGAACTTGGTGCTGAATGTTGGTACAAAAATATGTGTTTTATTGGAGACACGCCATCCTGATGCAGAGGGAAAAAAATTTTATATATATTATTAATATGTTTAATTTTTTAAACAATTTCGGGGACAAATTCAAATTAAAGTGATAAATCACTTCCATAAGACTATTATAAGTCAAGTCAAATAAATAGCACTAATTAATCTAAGGTCAGGTTTATAATAGAAAAGAAGTCTTAGCTATAGTCATATGACTGGATGAAATATATTTATACACACCTGTTTCTGCAAGTACGGTTGATGCGCAACACTTTTAAATTGTAGTTGATTGAGAGTGAAACTGTCCATATTGTTGGAGCCGAACTGTACCAACCTAAGAAACAACATTTTAAAATATATTGTTACCCATTGAATATTATTTACAAAATATGTTGAAATACAAGCTGTAACGCTGAATAAAGCAAAATGACCTCAAGACACTGTTCGCTTCCTGCCATGTTTCACGGCATTACATATTGAATGGAGAAAGACAATAAAAGATAACATGTTAATGATATAGGGTTTAAATAAAATTTAAAGTACATCTTTTTAAATCCGTCATTTAGAAATAACTCCCTCTAAATGGGTGGAGTAGAAAATGAAGTAATGTATATATGTATACATATATACAAATATTTTTCTATAAAATTTTACCTTCTCGCTTCTTGCGGGTCTACTACACAGATGCAACCCAGCTGCATGAGCACTTTAAACTCCAGGCTCATTTGGGTTTCGTATATGCCTTCTATTTCTGGCGCTGACAGTTCACTCATTAGCTCTCTGTAAAAGTTATAATACATATACTGTCAAATAAAAAAAACCTAAAACGTTTTAAAGTGGTAGAGCCAGCTACACCAACACTAGTAGCTCAAGAGGGCCAGGGTCGAGCCGGGTAATTACCTCGCACTTACATCCTCTCAGGCTGTGGATTTCTATCGGCGAGGGCGTCGACTTCACGTGGCCCTTCTCCTCTTTTGCTATCTCATATTATAAAAAAATATTTAGAAGAATATTTTGAGCAAGCTCAAATGGATATGATTGACAATATTATACTCACTGGCATCTCTCCCTATACAAACTCTCAGGCACGGTATACTGGTACAGAAAGTGGGCAGGGCGAGCTCTAGGCAGGACCCTAGTACACTTCCTCCAGTAGGGCCCGCTGTCTGTTTCTCGCGCCACTCGGCGATTTACATAGAAAACCCGAGGTACTGTTAATTTGATCTGATGCAGCTCCGAGCCGATGAGGGCCCACAGTCTGAACAGCCCTGGCTCGGCCGTTTCTGCTACCTTTAAATGTATATTTAAAGCTCAATCATTTTAAGATATTTATTAGTTGGTAACAGCAAGAACGCTGACAAACCATACTTACTTGTGTTCAAAGTCAGTATGTATTCTATTGCATTGTACGCAAATATAATAGCATACATAGAAAATTATATTAAAGTGTAACTGTCAAAATCCAAGGACGTTTGGAAATTGTCTAAATGACATATCCAAGTGGAAGTTACGACCGCCATGTGTAGTCACACGGTTTCCCTCTGCGCCATGACAACTCCAATGAAATTATTAAAAGGTATAATATAATACTAACTATAAACATGGCAGTATTAAATTTGAATTGAAGTAAAAAATGATCTAGCTAAGCATAATCCATGACATATATAATATGTAAAAATCTCCCGACGGTTTCGACGTAGCGTTATGAAGAATGAGCTTAATGGTCAGAGCGCTTGGACGGTTTCCACCAGTAGCGGGTTCAAATCTCGCTGGATTCAAATGTTTGTATGATTTCTTTAAATATTAAAATAACCTGTATTATTTGCCAGGGAGTATTCAATAGAGTCCGCTGCGCTCGTCGTATAAACCCGCCTAAAGTGTTAGAAGAGGGACCAGCACTCCTTGGAATTATATTTGTTGAGGCATCCTTATCAACTCTACCTGCAAAACAACAAATACAACAATTTAGTGTATAATATATGGGTACATGAGAGTTCCGTGTCTAATATAGTGGAGCACAATATCAAGATATTACCTTTAATAATGAAGGACGCACAAGCGAATCAAATTTTTACCAAATTGAAAATCATCATGTGTGACCGGCAAAGAAAACTACAAAACAGACAAACAACGTCTGTGGTGTATAATAATAAATATTATCATCGCCTATGTAATTATACAGTTCTACCAATTTATGTCTTATTGTAGCTGTTTTCATAAGGTAACAGGTTCGAGCCCCGCTAGTCTACTTTTTATTTAAATTGAGATAATTTGTTTTTTTTGATATGTAAGTAACATTTTAAAATGTTAAAAAAACTATTTATTGGAATTAGATTTACGTAGTATGGTAGCAACCTCTTTTATTTTTGTTGCGTAGTCCGCGTTGTTCCATTTGCCACATCCATTTCTTCTTCTGGAACACTATCCACGCTCTCCGTTCTTCCTGGAAAAGGAGTATTTTTACATTATATTTGTCATTAAATGTGATTGTGACTTGGGTGAATGATTTAATTACATTTTTCCATCTTCTCCGACGAAATCTGTATTTAAGTTCCACCCCTTGACACGTAATATTTTATTATGACATGGGAAGCACGAAAGGAATATCTTGACACTATGTTTTGTCTGATTACCATATTATAAGGGGTATACTGCGGTTATTTTTGATAAATAAAAAAAATGATGGAGGAGAAACACTGAGTTCGGCTCCCAAAGGGGACAAAACAAGTTCCGCCACTCAACATGCAATAGCTCAAAAAAATAACCTAAAATGGTGAATCAAAGATCTTACCAAACACTAGATCCCTTGCTATATGCAAGAAATCGGCTGCAGTTTTTTTTATAGCTTCACGCTTTATCCCGCATATTGCAGGGTAGGCAGAGGGGACTGCAGGAACTATATGAACCTATGAACTGAGTGTTAAGACACTCCGTTGCTTAGTTCCTGCTTTCTCCGTCCCCACTTTCCACGTTTTTCGAGGCATTGCGTGTTGAGTGGCGGAACTCAACGCCGCACTTTTTGTCTAATTTCCAGAGCGAAGAAAATGGAAATAGAAAAATCCATTTTCCCCGAGAGGGAATCGAACCCACAAACCATAACGTTTACAGGCAGACGCATACGCCTATGCGCCACGACGGCCCTCAAAGGCAGTAGTATTTTTTAAAATCAAGTTTTATTCATATTTTAATATATCTCCAGCAGTTAGGCGGGGTATCCAATTTAAAATGTTACGAAATGAAATGTGGAACTTACTTAAATATATACGAGGTATCCAATTTAAAATAAAATACACAAGCATGGCTCCTAATTTACTTAAAATAAAGTAATTAAAAATTTCAAAACCAACTTTAGTATTTCCGAACGGCGGCGGAGCTCCCAACGCCTCCCTCCAGGTGGCGGCCTCCCTGGGCGGCGTGTCCTCCCTCTTCCGCTTGACGCTGTGGACTACTGGCCTTATTGCGGACGAGCTGGTCGATTCTTTGCCTATGTCTTCTATATCTACTTCTGTGTTCTGTTGATAAAGAAGTTTAGTTTGTCATGATTTAGTTATTTTAAGCGCAAAAGGAGTAAGATCCGGGTCGCTTTTAACATATCTTCAATTTCCAACAACGCTTAATTGCTGGCTTACATATGTACATATCATATCAATACAATATTGCAAAAGGCAAACTGTCGAAATATGTTTGCCAGAGATTTTTAAAAGAATAATTTTTATTTTTTTGTCTTGGTTATATGATGATAAAAAAAAACTATAACATTAAATATATACAACACTCACTGCACAAGCATTATCTTCAGCATCTTCGTCTTCATCATCATCTTTTACATCTTTAGCCTCTTTAGGTTTAACAGAGAACATGTCGGTTATTTTTCTTGTCTTATATTTGTCGCTTTTCGCTAACATTTTTTTGTGCAACCAATCTGGATATTGGACTCGGGGGACTGGGTTGTCCAACTGAAAAATATTAATAATTAGATAAATTTTCGATTTTCTTATATAAACTATTTTCAATAATACTAACTAAATTGATTGGCCGTATGGGTGCTGGGCCCCTCGTGTTGTAGAAAGAGGAGCTCCGATCGCTTGGTCTTGAGACCCAAGTGCAGATTCAATTAGTAAAAGGCCCCTTCTTAAAATAAATTAACGCTCACCTTCACTGCCTGAGCTCCCTCTACCTAACCAAATCTAAATGATTCTACAAAAATTATTCCTTAAATCATATTAATAGCGCAAGCATTACCCTTAAAAATAGATTTTTCTATTTCCATTTTCTTCGTTTTGGAAACTAGGCAAAGCGCGACGTTGAGTTCCGCCACTCAACACGCAATGCCTCGAAAAAGGCGGAAAGCGGGGGCTGCACAAGGGAGTATCTTAAAATATGTTCCTATGGTTTTTGCGGTTCCCTCTGCCTACTCTGTCATGTGCGAGATAAAGCGTGAAGACATTACCCCTTGTAAGGCAGCGGGTATAGTGATAATCTTCTGTATGGCGCCGCTGAGCCGCTCTATGTAGTAGCCCCAGTCCAGCACGTCCCGGATGTCGACGTCCTCTCCCAAGGTTCCGTCCTTGAGCCAGCGCCGCAGGTGGTGCCGCCGCACCGCCGCCGGGGACTGGAAGATGGCCAGCGGGATGGCGCGCTCTGTGACCGGCGCGCCGTCGGGCTTCCGCGATATTATGAATCTGGAATTATTTAGCACAGTGTTACTTAAAGATAAAGCAGATAATTAATTGTATTGTTTTGATTTTTTTAACATATGATGTATATAATTAATGGTTTGAGATATAAAAGCACAAAGTTCAGCTTATATATTTAAATTAACTTAGCGTTTATTAATAAAACTTAGGTATAAAAAATTATATAGCCTTTGTTCTTTTGTTATTGTAAAAAAAATAGTTCCACACGTATATAGCTTACCTGCAGGCCAGCCCAGCATCCTTAACCATCTGATCTCCTAAAAACTCCGCTAATCTCTTTGCAGTAGAAATAGACGTGGACTTCTGTCCGCCGTAATCCTCTAACTTCTTGGACATAGATCTGTTCTCCGAGATTAATTCGAATAGTTCGGAATCGGGCATGTTAGAACCTTTGCTATACAACACGTCTAGCCAGTAATCAGCGACTTTGGCAACGGCCGCGTAGCACGATTTCAAATCGTTGCCTTTAAGAAAAGCTTCAAAAACTGAAGACTGAAATATCTTAATGAGTTGCAATTCTCCACGACGTTTTACTTCGAATCCCTTCAACTCTGCTAGAGAGCCGTCGAAGTTGAAGACAGCATAGCGTTTCTTTAGTTTTTTGCCCTCTTCTTTAGAGGCGGGCAGCACCATGGCGAGGTAAGGTCCGTCCACTTCGAAGAATATTGAATTCTCTGCTCGCTTCTCGTATTTTTTTTCCACAGGATCCACTAGCTCGTAGTATTGGTCATTTGTGAAATGGTCCTGTATCACACACATTATGTTGTTAATAATAATAAAAACAATTATGATATAACTAGAAAATATATTACACGTTTTTTATATAAAGGTAAAAATGTACTAATTTAAAAACTAAATTTGCAATGACTATAAATAAATCAATGATAAATTTGTAATACTTCATTTGTCAAATTACTTTAGAAATTTAAGGATATTATTTGTCCAGCTTCATTGTTAATAATGTCATTAATAATAATGTCAACTATATTACAGTGCAGCTTACCTTAACCATAGAATTTAAGACAGCATTAGGGAAAGAAACATTAATCTTCTTCTTTTTCTGATGTGTGGTGTGAATCGTTACATTTTCGGGAAACGATGACGGTAGTATACACCAGATTCCTGTCAACAAATAAAACTCATAACAATCAATTAAAGAACGCATAGCTTATTAGACAGAACGCTTGCATGGTTTTAAGAGGCGCGGGTTGAAGTTTCGCTGCGTTAAAATTTTTATGTTTTTTAATCAGAGTCTTTTATTTCGCTTACTGGAGGAATAGAAATAATTCATGCGCCTGGTTCAATTCCTCGAACACCTCATTTTTTTTTTATGCTATCAGGTGGCAAACGAGCAGATGGCCACCTCATGTTAACATCAAGCGAGGGCCAGGCGAAGTTAAACCCTCGTCTATAGACATCCACAACCCGATTCGATGTGGATGCGTTGTTAACTAAATACTCAACCTCTCCCTTCCCCCCTTTATAGGCATAAATTATGAGAATAAATTATTTTCATTGCCGACTCTAATAAAACAAAACGTCAATTTTACAAACTTAAATTATTAAGTTCCTCTTAACCTAATCTACATCGAGCAAAATTCAAACAAAAAGATAACAGAATAAATACATATATTAACAACGTATACGTGTACCGTCGGTGTCCAGCTCCAAGGGGCGGCCGACCTGCTCGATGATCTCCCGCGCGCGCATGATGATGTGCGCGCCCGTGTAGCACACGATGCCCGCCATCTCCATGCTGTGCCAGCGCGCGCTGCAGACGAAACGGACAAGCCTCGACAAGTGACCACAAGCGTCCGCAAGCTCTTCAAGTCCACACAAACCGGCCAAATGTGAACTTGGCAAAGCTTGTGGCCGGGCTAATGTTGATCTGTGTTAGCTTCCTTGTTTATATAGCGATAATGAGAGTGTTGTGACGTAGAGGCGTAGCTTCTACTTGTAAATGCGACGGTTTGTGGGTTCAATTTCCATGAGGACAAGATAGATTCTTCTATTTTCTTCACTCTGGAAACTAGGCAAAGGCGTTGAGTTACACCACTCAACACGCAATGTCTCGAACAAGGCGGAAAGCAGGGAAGGAGAAAGCAGGAACTAAGCAACGGAGTGTCTTTGACATTAGGTTCCTATAGGTCCTGCAGATCCCTATGCCTACTCTACCATATGGGGGATAAAGCGTGAAGACATGAAAAAAAGCGTTAAAAAATGTTCTATTTATTTATATAAGTACAAATTACATATCTCACCCTCTTCTCATAACGTATCCATAGAATGAGTTCAAGATGCACTTGTGAGCCAACTGCAGTGAATCGTACAGCACTTCTCTGCTTTTGGCAGACTTGATCTCTGCAGCGTCTCCGCCGGCCACGGCCTGCGCGACCAGCGCTTTGGCTTGCTTGTTTAGCGCTTTGTACTCGTAACGGCGATCTCTGAGAATGATGGATAAATATATACCATAGTACAATAAACACAGCTTAATATATTACTTAGTTAAGCGATGGTAATTTTATAATTAAAAAACTATTTAGGAACATCTTTCACTCCTTGAGTAAACGTGAAATTGTAGCGTAGTGCGAAAGTAATGGGATTTACAGACATCTGCGTTAAGCTTCCCAGCCTTAAACAATTTATAACACTCAAAAGCTGACAATACCAAATCTTTAACAAGATTGATATAGTTAAAATAATGTCAATCATTTTATTGTTCGAATCATTTCAGAACTTTAAAAGTTAATAAAAAAAAAGGAAATTAGTACCTGAAAGCTCTAACAGTGTCAACATAAAATGAATTCTCCTTCTGGCATATAGTGGTAGTGCGTACTTCGGTGCGAGTCACTTTCGTCTTCTTATATGCTACTTTACAGTAATCAGCAAGGCGCTTCTTTTCATATGCTGCCTGAAATTTACAAAAATATATAATTACAAGTTTATCCATTTGTTTTTTTTTTAACTTAGATTTGATAAGTCATTATTTTTTTTTTGGCTTAATGCTGTGTTCAATTGACCAGTTTAATATTTAAAGTCTGTAACAGTGTTTGAACTGTCTTACAAATGTGAGGAAATTCGATATGAAGACATAGCCCATAACCATTTGCGTATATATTTTCAGCTTCATGACAACTTAAGCAGAATGTACCTAGTGTTAAAACACTCTGCTATCCATTTTCAATGCTAAAATATAATAAATATTATTAGGTGGCCTTCTCCTTGCCGGAAATTAGTTATTATTAATGCAATTATTTGTTTGAGGAAACCAACTATATTTATTTACTAATATTATAAAAATACATAGTTCTCATCATATATTTTAAGCACCTGGTCTTCTTTGGGCAAGGCGTGGAACGCTCTCGGCGGCCCTCCAGGGAACAGCGGAGGGAACTTCTCAGTTTCTAATTGCTGTTGAATTCTTTGGTATTCACTCCTCGTTGCTGGCACTGAATTTTACAATAATAAAAATGTGTTAAATTTGATTTATCTATGAATGATATAAAGCATCGTTTTCAATAATCTCTTATGTTAACAGAACCGTCGTAACACAAAAGCACAATTTTCTTCCTTCTTTTCCTAAACGCGACGGTTCATGGGTTCGATTCAAATGAGGGGGAATGAAATATTAAGTTATTTTGATTTTATATGCTCTGGCAACAAGGGTAAAAACGCGGCATTCAGCTTCGCCACTCAACCCACAACAAACAACGCCTCGAAAAGAGGTGTCTTGTATATAGGTTCCTTGAGCCTATGTTCCTTTGCTATGAACAGGATATTAGCGTTAGGCTATAAAAAAAACAACAAAAACAAATGCTAGCATTGACATATAAGTGTGTCTGTGTATGTGTGCGTGTGTGTAAGTGTATGTGTGTGCGTGCGTGTGCGTGTACGTGCGTGTGCGTGTACGTGCGTGTGCGTGTACGTGTGTGTGTGTGTGCGTACGTGTGCGTGTGTGTGCGTGTGTGTGCGTACGTGTGCGTGTGTGTGTGTGTGTGCGTGTGTGTGTGCGTGTGTGTGCGTGCGTGTGCGTGCGTGTGCGTGCGTGTGCGTGCGTGTGTGTGCGTGTGTGTGCGTGTACGTATGTGCGCGTACAGAAGTCGCCGCGCCACATCCACTCCATGTGTCGCTGGCAGTCAGCGCCGGGCCGGTTGTGGTCGCAGGCGGCGCACGCACGCGCGCTCACCGCCGCCGACGGCTGCAGCCTGGCGGACGGACATTCTTTAGTTTTATTGTGATGGTAACTATTTAGGCGATGGTTGTTCGATTCCGATTATTATTGGCACAATGTCTAGAGACAGATTTTATTTCAATGTTATTATGTTAAAAAAGATATAATTAAATGAATATTTTATTTCACACACTTTATTCATCATACCTGTATCTTAATCGCTCTCTATAGCATAGACCTGATTTAAAAATATAAAGCGTATTAATAACTTTTATCGTTTGTATGTTTAATAATTGAGGCCGTCGTAGCGCAATGGCACATTGTCTAAGTGTGAACGTGACAGTTGTGGATTCTATTTAGCTTTGCACGAAAGTGGTGAAGGTAATATCTAACACTAGGTTCCCTTTGCGATTCTACTACGTGATTAATCCGGTTAAATTGTTTTATTTAAAACTTAAGTGTGTTTTTATGATTATAAGTAAAATCATGAAAATATTACAATACTCTGGACCGATATTTTTATCTAGATTAATATATTAGTTAAACGAAATCTAAAAATGAATGTATACAAATTTTAAATAACAAACCTATTAGTTAAAATAATATTAGGATACATAGCTCCCACGTCCAAATGATATATCAAAGGATTCTCGTCACGCCTTGGGTGGTCTTTCATGTGCTGCAGCTTCGCTTTAATCTCAGCACAAACTTCATCGAAATTTGTAACCAAGTCCAATGGTACTCCCTCCTCAACCTCAATGGCGTGTTTCATCGTCTTCTCCGTATTCTCCATCAGTTTGTCTATAGCGGAGGGAACTATTCTGAATTTGCATTTGATATCGGCTCGGAAGACACCTGAAAATATATATTATTTTGTTTTAATAAATTAAAAATCAATTAAGGCAGTTATTACACAATATAACAAAAAAAAGGAAACCTTCAATGCTATAAAAAAAAAATCATAAATATTATTATATGACATAACACCTATCATAATACTTTAAGCAAAGTACGCTACAGATATAACCCACCCGACTCGAGCGCCTCCACGTGGCCGCCCACGTAGGTCTCGGTCTCCAGCACGTGGCCGTCGGCCGTGAGCTTGTTGAGCTCCTCCACCTGCTTGTTGGGGAACACTATGTTGGCGTGGAACGCCTCCACCATGAGCAGCGACTCGCACAGCGTGCCGGAGCCCTTGCGGAGGATCTGAAAGGGATATATGTATATGTACATACTGATTTGTGGCATGAGCCCAGTGAAATATTTCCATATACCTTTAAATTGTATCTTAAGTACAGACTGAAATGATATTGAATATTATTTGTTGTTTTATTTTAGTATACAAATCAGTGTGTATAGGTTCTGTAAAAGTTTTGTAAATTTATATCCTTCTTATACTTTAGAATAAAATAAGATCAACTCAATATATAAAGATACTTCATGAGTATTAAAAACGAAATTTACATTTTAACGGAAAATAAATTAATTTCACAGTTACTGTATGAACTCATACTTATATATACTATTTATTAATTTCCAACAACTGCACTATAGTACATTTATAGTTTTAATTTTTAACAAATCTACAAATTCCAATCCTCTTACCTCATCGGGTTCCAGTGGGATGATAGTACACAGCGCAAATATAAACGGGTGGACATATTTCATATACAAGTAGTATGTGGCGACCGCATCAGACACTGAATAGTTGGACAACACCTGAAATATATTTGTTTATTATGTTTTTTATAGTATATATAAAAAAATATATTTGTAATAAATTGTGAAAAAAAAAGTTAAGTAATATTTACAATGGAGCTCATTTTAACATTTTTTGAAATAGCCTATGAAATTAATCATTTAAAAATATCCCATAAGTACCCGATGAAAATTACGGCTAAAACCATTGCGTCTTGTATAGAATCATCGCTTAGATACCGGCAACCTAAAGTTAGTTTTACTTTAGGTTGCCGGTATCAGTATTGCCGGTATTTATAAAATAACTATTTAATTAATATTAATATTATATTAAGTATTTGATTTTTTTTTTAGCTTCACGCTTTATCCCGCACATGGCAGGGTAGGCAGAGGGAACTGCAGGAACCATATGAACCTAGTGTTAAGACACTCCGTTACTTAGTCCCTGCTTACTCTGTCCCGTAAGTATTTGATGTCCATCATTAAACACGTTTGAAAGGCCCAAAGCGGCGCATAGAGTTATAACACTAAAATTCCTCTGACTATCCTGCTATGTGCGGTATGCAGCGTGACACTGAAAAAAATATTTTACAAGGGGCAGCATTTGCCTGAAAAGCACGATATGCTGAGGATCACCCGGAGAAATAATTTACTTTGAGTTTAGTAATTGTTTGAAAGTCGTTATTCGGAAATTGTTAATTAAGAGAATCACTCGGAGAAATTGTTTATTTTATATTAAGTTCCACCATTGAATATGAATAGTAATTTTTTTTATCACCTGTGGCTGTTCCGCCGCCATCCTACACATATCCTCAGGATCTAACTCCACGGGGTCGTAGCGTAACTTCGCCTTAGCTACAGCTTTAAGCCCCTGAGATCCGACTGGCAAATATGAATCTCGTTTGACCCAACTGAAATAGGATAATAAATGCTTATAATTTGCTTTTGCCTGTTTCATTATTAACATAATAATTTTATTGAAAATCATTTCGTATTTAAGTAAAATATATACTATACTTAACTTAAAAACATTATGATTTTTAAATTAGATTGATTTTAGTATAAAATTTTATTAGCTTTTAAATTTATTAAATACATATTATAAATAAATATAAATTGAGAAAAAGCATTACCATAAACAATCCATGTGCATGGCGGGACGGCATGCATAAGTACCATCTCTTGCTGTGATCTTACTAAAGCCTATTTCTTGCTTCATATCTAAGCCCAGTATAGCTGCTCTCGCTTCAACAAATGGCCAATCGAAAAAGTCACCTTAAAAATTTTTCAATAAAAGTAATGTGTTAAGAACTAGGGTCATGTCAATTTATTTTATTTTTATAAAAAAAAAATATTACCGTTATATGTGACGAAAATATGAGGTTTTACGTCCATTATGTGATCAAAAAACTTCTGTAGCACACCCAATTCATTTGGTTCATTGAATATAATAAATTGACTGAAAAAATTACAATTACATTTTTTTATTATAATTAATTAATCTTATGCTAAAATATTGCATTCCTGTTACTTGTAGTACTTAAAGTCTATGACACAAAAATGAAGCTCTTATTACCCTTCAAACTCAGGTTTAGGTGTGTACTCAAAGTCCTCCACATCAGTTGATATAATTTCTCTATTAGTAATCAAATAGCCCTGACCGTCAATCATGTATGAAATCATCATAATCTGATCTGTTTGAGAGTCAGGAAACTTTAATGGTAGTTTAGTTGTTTCTATGTCAAAAGCTAACACTATGGGATCTGGCCTTTCCAAAATGTCATCTCTCTTAGTGAATATAGGGTTTTCTGTTCCTCTACTCTTCACTGTATACCAGGTCCCACAAAATATTTTCATATCTATCGCCACTCTTACATGGTATGGTACATCATGCTCTCTGCAAATTAAATATTTTTTAAACAGCTATTATTATACTAATATTATTTATATATTTATATTCTTCTTTTCATTATAAATGCTTAGTAAAATACTTGTAATCAAAATAAGAATATAATTAATAATTAAATATATAATGCAGTAACAAAATAAATTATATTATTTTTAACATTTACAAACCTCATGTCTAGAATATTTTCCATGTGATCAGTAGTTTTCTTTGCATGTTCTATTGCTGCAGCACTAGTTAGTGCATTTGTCAACATTTCAGAATAAATTGCATCTTTTTTCTCTCTTTCTTTATTTTTATTTACAGCTGTCAGTAACTCCTTCCTCACTTTCATCATTTCATTTTGTGACATAAAAGATAACTTGATATATCTTTGTTTTAGTCCTGACAGATGATTAAGCTAAAAGAAAAATGTTGATAAAATCAAACAAAAATTAATATATTAAAACATGCACTAGTTTATTATAATATACTAAATAATCAATAAATTTATTTTGACATTACTTTTATTTACATAGAATTAATTTACTACTTTCTAATTCATTTTACCAAATCTAAATCTTCCTTTTCAACAACTTCTATTTTATTTATTGTTCCTGCAAATTTTTTAGACAAGTACTGTATCACTTCCTGCTCACACTCCTTTCTGGCCATTACAAGAAAATAAGGATTAAACGTGAGAGATATTTTAAATCTTGATCCATCCATTTCTATGAAGTAATAATCCATTGCAGCAACAAGTCTTTTGTCTTCATCCAAAATTTCAGCCTAAAATGGTATAGGGAAGAAAAAAAGTAATTTATTTACATTTCAGCCTTTGTTTTAAGTAACAATAAATATAAAAAATTATATGAAAATAAGTTGACTTTATTATAAATAGTATTAATTTTAAACTATGTATTAACAATGGTATAATTGATATTTATGATTAGAACATGTAGCATAAGTTAAAAAGGATATACACCAAGTGCCTGTAGTATTTTTTATATTTCAAAAAAAAATTAAAAATGTCGTTCCGTAATATTTTTTAAATCTTACAGTGTGCATGTTAAGTAGATAACCAGTTCTTTCTTTCGCATCTCGTACTCTGTCGAATCCGTATTTTGAGTCAATTCTATCATTATCAATAGCTACCCGTAGTCGTGTTTCAGATGATTCTTCCCTATAAAAACAATTTTATTATTACGATCGTATATTTAATATATTTTGAAAAAAATCCTGCATCAATTATTTTTAAAACCTTGGCCCTGATGAAAATCCAGCTTCTTTTTTATTAGATTCATTTTTATCTGTTCTGTATTTACCAGTGTTTTGTAGAACCATTTTATCTAATATAAGATAAAATAATGAAATAAGCACACTTCTATTTTATAAATATAATTTTCCATAAATATTTGTTTATTAAAATTATATCAACCCACTATAAACTGTCAACTTTATTTTCTTCAATCATTTTTCGCGCCAATTGCATTAAGATTATACATAATCTTGTATAATCTGTATAAACGAATAAATTTATTCTTAGTTTTATTTCTATATATTAATAAAATATTATTTTGTCACCTAAAAAGCAATATTTGAGTTTTAAGTACTTAAATCATAAAATTAATCGGTGATTAATCGGTGTAACAACAATTTTTGAACGAATTTAATTTGAAACTTGCAAGTGAATTGTCAACTGTCAACAATACGTGAATATAAAATTAAAATTGTTTCTTCTTAAGAGAAAATTTATCATACTTTTTTTCAATACTTAAGCGTTGAAACCGTAATGTTTATTTGTTTTTTACGGTTTTGAATTACTGATGTATATAATTTAACCACACTGTACAGTATTTTTATAACTATGGAGGACTCGACATATTCTTACATGGATAACTTATCAAAAACCGCTAACAAAAGTTGCGATATAAACATTTCAGAAACTTTAGCAGATTTTGAGAGATTACGTATATCTGCTTTAACGAAAGCAGCCGAAATTAGTCCTTTTGTAACTGAAGTAACAATAGGGCCTAGGAGCCCTAGGAAAAACAAACTTAATGTTAACGAAGAACCGCCTAGTAATAATCAAGAATTTGTAGATTTAATAGAAGATAAACTTGGTGAAGATTTACGATATACATTGTTGTTAAAAGAATATGAAGCAAAACTACAAGAAAACTCAGAGGATTTATACAAAAATTTAGTTGAAAAGATGTTTAATACTTACACTGAGACAATGCACCGTTTTTGGAAAAAGCAAAGTGACGATTGTAAAAGAAAAACTTTAGAACTAAGGGCAAGAAAACTACAAATGGCTAAACAACTACAGGAGAATGTTAATTTAACTTTACTTGAAAATGTTCGGTTAGATGAACAAGAGTTCCAAATGATCAATCAACAGACTATTGAAAACATGAACAAAATATTAGAAGAACAAAACAAAGCTACTACCAGATTTGCAATAATTACTGATAGTCACACAAAAATATGTATATGTTACAATGAAATTAATAATTTTATTCTAGTAGAACCAAAAGCAGAAATTATTTTAGAAAAATATGCTTCAGCAATAAATTCTATTATTGAAAATATAAGTGCTATTCTAGATTTCTGTAGAGCTGGCACAATCACAGATAATGAAGTAAAGCAATCTGAAATATTATCCTCTAATATTGAAAATATTAAACAGAAAATAAAAAATGATTTGGAGTTACTTAAACAACATGAGTATGTACAGAAGCAAAAAGAAGAGGAAGCAAAACAAAGGGAATTAGAGATAAAAAAAGCTGAAGATGCAAAAAAAGTTGATGATGAAACTAACAAGCTTTTAAAACAACCTAAAAAAACTCAATCAATGTTCTATTCTGAAAATAATTTTGCTCACTATGAAGAACTTAAAAATTTTTTAGATTTCTATGAAAGCAGTTATAAAGACTTGTTAGAAAACACAAACTTAAAGAAGTTTAGATTTGATTGCCAAAAAGCAGTGAATACTCCAATAAATGCATTATCATCAGTGAGTGGTGTCCACATTCGAGATAAATATGATAAACTTGCAAAATTGCTTAGGAGTGAAAAAGTACAAGTTTTGGACACATATGTGATGGCATCACAGCATCCTCAAGGGCTTAATTATTGCACTGCTCTATTAGCTAAGAAAATTGTTCGACAAGGAGAATTATTAGTGTCCAGTAATCCTGAAGCCGCTTTTCCTCTTGCTGCAGTAGCTATTGCTTTATGGTCACAATTTCCTGACTTTGGTAAATTACTGGAGGCCTATTTTCATAGATATTGTCCTTACCTGGTACCAATGATGCTACCTCAAAAAGAAGGACAAACTGATAAAGAATTCTACATGTCCAGAGGATACACTTACAGTGATGAAGGTGTTGTTGAAAAACAAGACAAATTTTTAAAAAGAATGTCTGGCATT
This sequence comes from Dione vanillae, assembly GCA_037178615.1. Classification (NCBI taxonomy): domain Eukaryota; kingdom Metazoa; phylum Arthropoda; class Insecta; order Lepidoptera; family Nymphalidae; genus Dione; species Dione vanillae. The sequence goes on from JAZFAU010000201.1 coordinate 238,437, forward strand.
TTTAGACTTCATTGTGCTATTTGGATTGCAAAAACACCTAGGTTTATCAATTCTTCAAACCCTTGTGGTTTATGTTTTGCATGGAAGTGGTTAGCATCTTTTATTAACCTTAAGCCAGAACCTGATATAAGTGCCACTTTAATACATGATTTTTTTATAGTATGTGGTTCAATTTTCTTCCAATACTATGGCAAGCAGTGTATAAAAATAATAAAATTAGTTAGCAGTGAATATTTATCTATTCTTAATAATATTGATGAAGGTGGTCCCAAAAGCAGACTCGAGGTATTCCTACAAAATGTATTGAAAACTGGTCACATACCACCTCCAACTGGAATATTACCACCTAACACTTGGTAATGTAATTTATGTTAATATATAATAAGTTCATGAAATTAAAATCAGTGTATAAATTTAGTTGATTTTGCCTTGTTTTAATAATAAATATCTGTACTTTTGACATAAATTTATTCATAATTTATTGTTCATAATTTTGTTAATATACATGATTTTGTAGTAAAACTGACAAATGTTTTTTATTTAATTTTTCGTGTATGGAGTATAGCATTATTCTTTACGTTTCTAATTGTTCTTACTTAAACACATTCTTCTAACTTTCTTGATTAGCCTTTTTGCTGTATAGTCTATAATCTTTGCATTTACACTGATCAATGGCATATCCTTTATATTTTTACTTATGCTAAACCAAGCTTGCCACGAGCACCATACGGGAGCACAATGCTAGGGCGTCCCCCCGAGGCGACGCGCACCAGTGCGTCCCCGCTGGTGTGAAAAGTTTAGACGAATGCGGCGTTGGGGACCGCCACCCAGCACGCCATGTCCGGAACGGCGGGAAGTGGAGGACGGAGCTACAAATAGCTGCGTGGAATGTAAGAGGAGGGATGGACCAGAAGATGAATGAACTATTTGATGTGATGGATGAGCGTGATTTGGATGTCATTTGTATGACTGAGTCGTCGCTCTCTGGGCCGGCGTTCCAGAGAGTGAACGCGGGTGTCAAGGTGTAGGTGTGTTGTTGTCCTCTCGGTTGGTTAGTGCAGTGGTAGAGTACGAGGCGATCAACCCTAGACTGCTTTGGGTTCGCTTCAAGCTGGGGATTACAAGAATATTCTTGTTGGTGGCATATGCGCCGGTATCCTCAGCTTCATTGAGCGAGCTTGAGGGGTTTTTGGGAGAGTGTCAGGGATGTTCTAGGCAGTGTTAGAGGAAATGAAAAATTATTATTATGTGGAGACATGAATGGATGGGTCGGATCCGCGAGAAGTGGTTACGAAGGTGTGTTAGGTCAATATGGTGACAGAAGAGTGAATGAGGCTAGAAAGCTCATTTTGGAACTTTGCAAGGAAAGGAATTTGTTTGTGGCAAACACGATGTTTGACCACAAACAAATTTACATGTATACGTGGGAGCGCAGGGGGGAGAGAAAAGTATGATTGATTTATTCCTAGTGGATCAGCGGATTCGAAAACAAGTGATGGACACACGTGTGTTTAGGGGTGCCGACTTGGGAACGGACTACTATCTAGTAATTGCTAGATTTAGGGGTTTGTTCGTAGGATGGCGTAACCGCACGAGGTGTTCATACTTGGAATCGAATTATCGCATAAGGAGCTGGAAGCTTCAAGATCCACCGATCAGAGAGGAATATATAGAAAGAGTTTCCGAAAAGCTTGACAGTTGTGAAATAGAAAATGAAAGTGTTGAAGTATGCTGGCAAAACCTTAGGAGCTGCATGGTGGAAGCTGCGACAGAGGTATGTGGTACAAAGAAAAGAGGCTTTAGTAAAAAGCGTGACGAATGGTGGGATGATGAAGTGAAAGATGCTGTAGAAAGAAAGAAGAAGGCATGGCAGGATTATAAAGCCTCGAGTAAGAATAAAAGTATGAGAGAGATTAAAAAGAAAGAATATAAGCTGCAAAAGCACCAAACGAAAGCACTGATAAAAATGAAGCGTGAAATAACTAATAGTAAAAGAGATGAAAGGTTGACGAACAACTTCCGGGAAAATACGAAGCTTTTCTGGCGAGAAGTTAGTGATTCACGGAGTTGTTCGTCAACCTTTAAAATGAAAGGGGTGCTTTCGAAGGACGGTGATATATTTACAAACAGATCACACGTTTTGCAGCGATGGGCGGAATTCTACAAGGAGATGTATGAATGTGATGACGCTTCTGCCCCAAATGACAGCAACAAGCTGAGTCTTGATGTAGCAGATGGCAAAATCAGTATAAAAGAAGTTGAGAGTGCAATAAGAAGCTTGAAATGTGGTATGTCAGCGGGAGCGGATGGAGTTACTGCCGAGATGATCAAATATGGTGGACCTCGCATCTTGGACTTGTTCTGGTTTCTGTGCAATTTATGCTGGAAATCGGGGGAGGTCCCAGATGATTGGCAAAGTGCAGTCATCGTGCCTTTGTATAAAGGCAAAGGTTCACAGATAGACTGTGCAAGCTATAGGGCTATCAGTTTGATTAGCTTAGGTGGTAAAGTATATGCAAAAATTTTAGCGAGAAGAATGCAAGAACGCGACGGTTACTGGGTTCGATCCCCAGTCGGAGAAGATGGATTTTTCTATTTCCATTTTCTTCGCTCTGGCAAACTAGGCAAAGCGCGGCGTTGAGTTCCGCCACTCGACACGCAATGCCTCAAAAACGGCGGAAAGTGGGGACGGAGAAAGCAGGGGCTAAGCAACGGAGTGTCTTAACACTAGGTTCCCACGGTCCCTGCAGTTCCCTCTGCCTACCCTGCCTTGTGCGGGATAATGCGTGAAGCTAAAAAAAAAAAAAAAAGAATGCAAGAAAGATCTGAAAGGCTACTGTGGGAGGCCCAAGGAGGTTTTAGACCTGGAAGAGGATGCATGGATCAGATCTTTTCCATCCGTATGATCACAGAGAAGTTTTTGGCTGTAAACCAAAAGGTTTTCTGTGCTTTTGTGGACTTGGAGAAGGCGTTTGACAGGGTTGTGAGAAAGAAGTTGTGGGAGATACTAACCCGGTACATTTTGAACGGACCCTTGCTACAGGCTGTAAAATCTCTTTATAGAGATCACTCAGCCTGTGTGCGAGTAGGAGCCGACATGTCGCCTCGGTTTGGCATCCAATCCGGTGTCAAACAGGGTTGTGCCATGTCGGCTTGGTTGTTCAATTTGTATTTGGATAGCTGTCTCCAAGAACTGAAAGAAAGTGACATGGGTATAAAAGTGGGTGACTTGAAGGTAAATTGCTTGTTGTACGCGGATGATGCAGTGCTTATTGCATCATCAGAAAGCGAGTTGCAGGCATTGGTCACCATTCTGAAAGACGGGTGTGAAACTAATGGCCTAAGCCTGAATGCAAGTAAGACAAAGGTTCTGGTATTTGAAAGAGACGAGGAAAGGACAGAATGCAAGATTTTTGTGAATGGAAAATTATTAGAACAAGTAAACGAAGTAGTATACTTGGGAAGTATGTTAAGTAGAGATGGTAGATACGAAATGGATGTGAAAAGACGTGTTGCTGCCGGTAACAGAATGAACGGTGCCTTAGCTGCGTTGTTGAGACGGCAGAACGTCAGCGTCGCTGCACGTTTGGCTGTACACAACGCAGTTCTGGTTCCAACGCTGTTATATGGCAGTGAAACGTGGGTATTACAGAAGAAGAATGAAAGAAAGATGAATGCTGTGGAGATGCGATCTCTTCGAGGGATATGCGGAGTCAGCTTAGCTGACCGAATCCGCAACGAAGAGGTACACAGGATGGTAGGTACCAGCGAGGATGTCACAGTAAGAATGAAGAGGAACGTGCTCAGATGGTTTGGGCACGGGAAAGAATGAGTGACGAAAGAATGGTAAAAAAGATATATGATGGAAAAGTGAGTGGTAAGAGAGGTAAGGGGAGACCTCGGTTGACTTTCGAAAACACAGTATCGAAGATACTGAAGGAAGGTCACGTAAAAAGCATGAGGACTCCCCGGAGAGCATGCATGAAGAGGTTAATGACAGTGGACGCGACGAAAGAGGTATACAGAGACCGCAGCGTTTGGCGCTCCGTTCTCTCTCACTACCCCGCTAGGGATAGAGCGTGAAGCTATGTATGTATGTAAACCAAGCTCCAATTGCTTTATCTGGTTTGCAGCTAACCTTATGATAACTTAAGTTGTTGATTCTAAAGCTGATTAGGCTTACTGTTACTGTTTATATTATTTATTATTATTCTAACATATTATCAAAAATAAATTAAATAATGCCTTTATAAAATCAAATAAGAATTGAACAAAATATTACAGCTAAAACTTTTAATTAGGCTTGAAAGTTAAATAATAGGATCAACTTGGTAGATCCTAATATTATTTTTTTGTCTTCACTTTTTATCCCGTGCATGGCAGAATAGGCAGAGGGAACTGCAGGGACCTTAGGAACCTAGTGTTAAGACACTCCGATGCTTCGTCCCTGCCTTCTGCCTTTTTCAAGGCGTTGCGTGTTGAGTGGCAGAACTCAACGCCGCGCTCATAGAAATATCCATCGTCCCCGAGTGGGATCGAACCCACAAACCGTCCCGTTTACAGGTAGACGCTACGCCTCTGAGCCACGACGGTCCTCCAATATTAAATCAACGCAAAAATAGTGTTTTATTTTCATAATATATATTTCCCAAAGAGTACATCAAGTACCTTAAATAAAACTGTGCAAATATTATAAAGTTCATATTCTAGTCCTTGGACTAAGGAGTACGAATTTTTTAACATCTCTTTTGATTTTTTACCACAGACGTTTGACATCTGTCTTTGTAGTGCTGTTTTTCTTATCTTTGTTTAATTATGGTTGGAGCTTTTTTGATGATGCAGACTTATATTAATTTAATCGTATATGTGTATGCATAATACCAGTCAAGCGTATTTGGTTCTCTTCTTTGGTTGGCCTACGGTTATCGTCGACAATGTTTTGATGTATGTGCTAATTGCAGCAGGCTTCCTCGGCGTCAGTATAATAAATATATATTTTTTTGTATAAACATATAACTTGCGAAAACAGTGTTTGATATGCTGTTGTGTACGCCTCCTTCCCTTATTATGTAACGTTAGAGCCGTTAATAGCTGATGGTCAGGACGTGCAAGTTTTGTTTCTTCTTATTATTTTCTTGTATGCAATAAAGTGTTATTATTATTAATATAAGGTAGTAAGTAGTTTTGTAGTAGTATACAATAGTCAAAGTATTAATTGCTAATGTTATTGTAGCAATGGTGAGGTGATTCTTTGTTTTTTTCTCAATATTATACTTTAACAATTTAGGGCGCTGTTTCTTTTCTCCTTTGCTGTTGACATTTTCTTACACTGATTTTGTACTACGTCTACAGTAAAGTTACGAATTAAATTAAATTCCAACTCTTTACAGAATAAAGAGTTTAGATGTAATCACTGTTTTAACTTATGAATTATATTTAAAATTATGATTTTTTGATATTTTAATTATAAATTTATTGGTACGTAGTGATATTGTAAAAATTTCATGATTGCAGGACGGTAGTTCATCGGAATTTCCGATGAACTACCGTACCGTACCGTAGTGTTAGAAATAAATATAGTTATAGTTTTGTTAACATAACTTTATCGTCCGTTCTGAAGAGTTTCGCTTATTCTTTTAAGTTTTTACTTTTACGGAACCCTAAAATATAAATGACTAATTTTTTAAATGTTTATTTTAAAAATATAGTTATAAATAACTATAATATCGTCGATTTGTTGAGGCTGTTCATTTTTCAATTTAACCCTACTTTTAATAAAATACTTTTTGTTACTATAGCCCATCAAAATGCCAAACATGTATAAATTATATATTCGTTAAGTAAGCATTTAAAGTACTAATTAATGGCTACTAACTACATAGTACAAAGCTGATTTTTAATCTGTATATATTATTTTCTTTAACAGCTGTTCAAAGTGTTGACATTTGTCATAACCTGAATAAGCTGGCAATGGCAAGGCTTTTTAATCTGTGACTTGCGTTCTAATTTTTTTACTACCTGCATTGATTACTTTTTACCATTTATGCTTGAAACAAACAATGTAGACATAAGCTTATACTTTTAAGATTATATTGCGTGCATTTATATATTTGGGACATGTTATGTACTTAAACCAGTTCTAACTAATTATCTGTATCAGTGCTTTCTTATCAAAATGGGTGCTAAAAGTGATAATTTGTTCATGGCTAAGTACTCTGCATACAGCCCTTATCGGCTTATTCAAAGGGAATGTGGGTTTAATACCCCAGTGGGAGCCAGTGATGCGATGGCTCGAAGTCTTTACTGTGGCATGAAGCCAATTGCTTCCTGGGACTGTGACCAAGCGAATGCTCTTCCTACCGGTGGCGTGTTCAACCTTGAATTCTCCCCGGAAGGGTAAGCGAAGTACATATTAGCCTTGACTTAGGCAGTGTTGACATTCTACTTGCAAAAAAATCAACAATAATGGCATTGTAAAGATAATTTACTTAATTAATTGCTAATGCTACTGACACATAATAATGCCACTATAACAATGCCTATGATATATTCTAATTTAAACAGAAAATAGTGTGTATTTTGGTATAATATATAATTACAACAAATCTCATTTAATATTATGAGCTCTAAAAATATTATCAGGTCTTTGCTAGTTGCTGCTTGTGAGAAGAAATCTATTCAAATATTTGATCCTTTAACACATCAACGAATTCACTCAGTCAATGGAGCACACTCTGACTGTGTTAACTGTGTAAAGTAAGTATTTGTAGTAAGATCCTTGATTTATACATATCCATTATCTATTAATGACTGAACATTTAAAGTATAAACACCTACCTAGTTAAAGTTTAATTTTATCAGTGACTCTATACTAGTAAAGTGTTAGTGCATATATATCATAGAAATATATCTATTACTTCAAAGCTTGCTTCTTCAAAACCATTTATATCCTATTATTTAACTTCTTAACAAGATTTAGCTGTGGTACAAGTAAAGGACAAATAAAAAAACCACTAGAACCAAATTTGTTCAGGAATTAGAAAAGAAAAAATAACAAATAAAATAAAATCAAAGAAACAGAGCATGCAAAGGCAACCTTGTCATTAATTGCTAAGGTAACCTGTAAAAGATCCTTCAAGCCTGAAATAAGTTTTAAAAAGACATTATTATATTAGATTGTTATTGTATAGGCATTGCCAGAAAATGTCTTGCATTTTGCTTATTATATTTTTTAAAGTATTTTTATTATATTATTTTACAGATTCCTTGATGGTAGAATGTTTGCAACATGCTCAGATGACACTACAATAGCCTTATGGGATGTTCGGAACCTAAAAAAAAAGATTCGCTCTCTATTGGGCCACTCAAATTGGGTTAAAAATATTGAATTTTCAGTTAAAGATAAACTTCTAGTCACATCTGGGTTAGATGGTAGCATTTACACATGGGATATAAATTCCTATACAGAGTTCAACTTGGTATACCAAAGAGTTTTCCATGCATCGGGCTTAATGAGATGTAGATTGTCACCAGATGCTCGACAGATGGTCATGTGCACTACTGGTGGTTTATTAGTTATTATACATGACTTGAATTTGTCGACACTTGCTCAAGACTTACATGGATTCAAGGTAAACAAAAAATTTATAATATTAATTACTAAAATGAGATAGAAACAGTTAATAGAAGTTAATGGCTTAATTGTGCTATATTTCTAATTGGATTTTATATTCAATTTTATCATTAAAAGTGGAAGTTTACTTATGATTAATAAATAAGAAATTATTAATATAACATAACAAATTATTAGAATAAATTGTATATAACATTTTGTGAAGTCAAATATATAAATAAAAAAATACATAAATATATAGGTAAAAGGCAAAATTTTTGATCTTTTCTTAAAAAAAATGATATAAATATGAATAATAATTGTTTATTTCCAGCCAAATCTGTATAGGCTAATGCAAATGAGCCAACAAATGATTCCAATCGCGGCCATGTACGACCATCTGTTCGATCAAAAACGCAAGGAGAATAGGGTTGAGTTTGTGTCCGATTTTCCTGATGGCAATGACGCTGAGGTCGTTAGCGCGTTACAGGTAAATATGTAGATGTGTTCTGTTGGTCAATGTCGTTTTCAAGAGAGTATTACATAATTAGTTTATAATAGCAGTTGAATCTATTAGGAATGTTAAAGTTATTTGCTAAGTCACTATTGTGTGGCTACTATTGATCTTTTGTTGTAAATTTGCATGTTTTACGCAATTGTACAAAAATTTTGTAACAATTAAATGAAAAAGGTACATTTTAAATAAAACAATTTATCTGTAGTTGACCATGGAATACTGTAATGTGTTCAAAACATCAATTTTCCAAAAAATGTAAATATCGTATATATTAATCCAGGTAAATTGTTTTATTTAAAATAAATAAACTCATGCCATATCCCGCATATAGCAAGCTAACTTAAGATGATAAGACATTTCAGTTCCAACTTGGAGCGTGTGTTGAGGATCACAATACAACGCCGTGCTTTTTGTAACTAAAATGGGGAAATTAAATAAAATAATTTAAGTATAATCTTTCCCTGTAACGGAAATTGAATCAACAACCAGTTCACGCTTTTATCCCGCATATAGCAGGGTAGGCAGAGGGAACTGCATATGAACCTAGTGTTAAGACACTCCGTTGCTTAGTCCCTGCTTTCTCCGTCCCCGCTTTCCGCCTTACACGAGGCATTGCGTGTTGAGTGGCGGAACTCAATGCCGCGCTTTGCCTAGCTTCCAGTTCTTATATCTTAAACATTTGTTATCAGATAAATATCTCTAATCAACAAATGATTTTTACAGATACATCCACAAGGTTGGTGTGCTTTAAGTAGAAATATAAGTCACGATGACAGATCTGAGGTAAGGATATATTTCTATAAATTAGTAATACAGCTTAAACAATTATAATATTCAATTAATATGACAGACACAACAATAGTTTCTAATTAAAGTCCTCTTAAAGATAATACAATACGCTTCACGCTGTATCACGCAAATAGCAGGGACAATCAACTCCAATTTTCGATACATAGCGTGGCCGAGATTCATCACTGCATTGTCTTATAACCTGAAATAAAAAATAAAAATTATTAATTCCCTTAATTGTGAAACGAACCTACAACCCTCGCGCTAACCTTCCCAACGATAAGTACGATAAATGGCCTATTAAAGTGTAAGTGGAAAAAAATATAAAAAGGACACTTACCCCTCCAGTGGTCGTGCATCCACGACATACAACGCGCGAGCGCGGGCGCAGCGCAGTCCGACAAGAGTACGCGCGACGCGTCGCCGCCGCGCCGCCCGCCCCGCCGCCCGCCGCGCCGCGCCCGCCCCCGCCCCTACCGCCGCCCCGCTGCCCCCGCCCCCGCGCCCGCGCCCCTTGCCGACACGTGAGTGGGACATTACGTCACCCGTGACATGCACGATGTTACGTCACAAACATGCTTAATTTGTATATATGTAATGGATGAGTGAATCTAATGGTGATATTTGCGAGTTCGACTCCCACTAGTGACGTGAGTTTGGTTGTTCTGGTCAGGCAAGTGAATGTACAGAGATCTTAGTTCTTCAGAAAATCCAGTTTGTCTTATTGTATATTATATGAACAAAGCTTTTGCTTTTGCTTTTGCTTCTGCTCATTCCCTTAATGAGCAGTTTGTGCTTTGGCGGTGTTAGTAATAGCAATATTTTTATTACATAACTAACTAATGGAAACTGTAATACGCGTCGACATATAATGATAGCCTACATCGAATTATAATTTTTATAAAATAATAATTAACTGTTTACACTTAGAACCTATCTGGACGTTATTTGTTAGAGTAATAGTTACCCAACACTAGATATTGTGTATGAAAAACAGACAGGCGTGTTACATGGCGTAAAATGTGTCCTGATCACATGATAATACAATATTTTCGTGAACTACCATATTATCGTGTGAACTTTTGCACTGGCTGGCAGTTCAAAAGAAGAAAACTTCACTTCACTTTATCACATCACGACTGATAGGACTAACAATTTGTCCAACTAACTCACTCAGATACTTGACTAGTTAGTCAAGTAATACTTGTACAACTACTTGCTCAAATGTTTTGCCGATTACTTACCCAATTCACCAAAGTATTAGCTCGTAGAACAGTTTACTACTCCTACTAAAGTGGTTGTCAATTTATTAGGATATGATAATAATATACTAGTAGAGACTTCTAAGTCTTCTTCGCCATACGTAGGCCATCAGCTACATGGCGTTACTGTGCACTAGAAACATCAAGTTGAATTCCCAATTTTTAATTCTGAGAATAAAATTTAAACATATATAGGTATTAGGAATATTTTGAATTGATGATTGATGATTTTTTTAATGTTTCATGTTAAAATTGTGATTTTCGTTCGTCAATTGTTACTGTTCTTCTCAGTAGTACTGCCGAAGTGGCAAAGATTCTTTCCTATTTGAAAACGAGTTGCAACATTTCTCTATTTTAAGCTGTGACCCTATTTTCAGCTATTACGTATACGTAATATTTTATATCTAGGCGTTTATTGTACTTTAACCCTATTATCAAATTTATATTCGAATTTATAAAAAGTAAAAAAAATTGTAAAAGCGATAGTGGAATACAAAGTATTAATTTCATTATCTAATACAGTTTGAAAATATATATAATGAAAAAAAAAAACCACCCACCCCACACCAGACCGCCTCCAGTACCGCGACAGAGGCAGCCGGAGAGAGAAAGAGAAAGAGAAAGAGAGCCGGAACCGGAAGCGGGGCCCAGTAGGGACGCGCCCTCCCGCCTCGCGCCGGTGAGTCGATGACCGCTGTTCTTGTGAGCAATCTTAGTGAACAATATATTATATGTATTTCAATTTTATATATATGTACATTTAAGGCATATTAAGAACTTTAGTGATTTTTCCTGATAGATAGTTCCTGAGATTAATACGTTCAAACGAATAAACTCTAGTTTTTTGTAGATTATGTATACATAATATGTTATAGTATTAAATGATGATTCTTGAATGTTCTTTTTGTTTTGATTGATTTTCTATAATTTCAATTTTAATCGTAAATATTAAAAAATATTTAATTATTTTATTTAAAACAATAACTTTCTTTCTTCATTTTATGAACTGTCAAATAATTTACCTGCAGACTTGAGAAGACTCTAACGTTTCTAAATTAATTCGATTTTTTTTAATATATAGATACAATTTATTTTTCATTCTTTTATTTGTATATTTCTTGGTAATATATCTTAATAAATACATAAGAAGTAGAATTAAGTAACTAAATTGAACATATAAGTTGTGTAATATCGATAGTAAAAAATATATACAAATTTCAAATAGAACTTTTCAAATGTCCAGGGCCTTTCGAGTATACAGAATGACGTGTGGGAGGCGTCTATTACGATCAAACAGCACCGAATGCTTCAAGAAATGTACAGCAGGTAAATTTACATGTAGATAACTAAGTATAGTGTGTATAGTAGAGAATTCATTAAAGTTAGAGTTTTGCTCACAATAACAGCTGACATCGTAGTGTGAAATTAACTTTTTTTGCGCATAGGTTCATAGATTGGCCTCTTTCTCTTATAAACATTTTAATGTGGTAATATTTGTGGGTGTGCGGCCTCTATTAACTGTAAATAGTTTATTTTATACACCCGTTCAACGCGCGTATTGTTGTAAAACTACACAATCGCGGCAAGTTGTATACGGAAGCGTTCATAAAACGTTGACGAAGGATGCATACACTAAATAAATTTTTGTCTAAAAGTAGTTTCCCAAATAACAACTACTAATTTTGATTTATTAGTGTATTGATGACAGGTGTGTAGGGATAGCCTACAGGCTTCAGAGACAGTCCACACTATATTACTGTCCTACAATAACTACATATAATACCAAAACTACATATAATAATACAATAACCAATGGTCACCACGCTGTCTCCCGTACATGTCAGGATAGACAGAGAAAACAGTAGGAAGGAGCGTAGTATTAAGAGATTTCCACTTTCCGCCCCTGGGGGCATTGCGTGTTGAGTGGCGGAGCTTAATGCCGCGCTTGATTCTTACTAGTGCAAAAAAATTAAAAATAGTTCATTCCCCTCAAATGTGAATCAAACCCACAGACCGACACCTTTACAGGCTGACGCTATACCTCTGCGCCACAACGACCTCCTTGCAATGTTATTGTTTTATATAATAGTGCATTATTAGATTTCTCTTTGTAAATTGATCGTCCATTGTCTGACAGAGGTCAGGTGGGCCGCAACTTCAACATGCAGCGCATCATGGGCATCAACACGGGCATCTCGCCGCCGGGCGCGGGGGGCGGCGCGGGGGTGCGCGCGCGCCCGCTGCGCCCGCTGCTGCAGCGCGTGCACGCGCCCGCCGCCAGGTTGGTTTATACGACCTTCATTTAGTGCTTTGTACTAACTAGCCTTTATAAACTTCTTAAAATTATGAATCTAGCAATATTTTCAAAAATAAAAAAAATGTTTTTCAAACAAAATATATAATCAAATTATTGTTCCAAAATAAAACGCCATTTGTCAGGTATGACGTAAGCGTACACTATCCTGTCAGATCTGCAAAGAGATGTATCTCTTTCTCATTCGGTTATTTTTCTGAATGAAATGTGACAGATTAACAACGTTTAATAGTATTCTTGAAGTACGAGATCTACGAGGTGTGTTCAAAAAGTATCGCGAATTTTGTGTTTTTTCAAAAATTATTTATTTATTCATGAATATCTATTTTGTCCCCTTCAAAGTAATCCCCATGAGATATTATACACTTGTGCCAACGGTTTTTCCAATCTTCGAAGCACTTCAAAAAATCATTTTTTTTATCTTGTTCAGCTCCTCCTTCGATGCCGTCTTTATCTCGTCAAGTGTAGCATAACGTCGTCCTTTCATGGGCCTCTTCAGTTTAGGGAACAAGAAAAAGTCACAGGGGGCCAGATCTGGGGAATACGGTGGCTGCGGCATCATTAGTGTGTTGTTTTTGGCCAAAAAGTCGCGCACAAGCAACGATGTGTGAGCAGGGACGTTATCGTGGTGCAAAAGCCAATTTTTGTTCTTCCACAAAACCGGGCGTTTCTGGCGGATTGCTTCGCGCAAATTGCGCATAACTTGCAGGTAATAAACCTTATTGACCGTTCTACCCTGTGGCAAGAACTCATGATGCACCACGCCCCTGCAATCGAAGAAAACTGTCAGCAAAACTTTCACATTCGACCGAACTTGGCGCGCTTTTTTCGGTCTTGGTTCGTGCGGCAGCTTCCATTGAGATGATTGAGCTTTGGTTTCCACGTCATAACCATAAACCCACGATTCGTCACCAGTTATGACCCTCTGGAGCAAATTTGGGTCGTCGCGGACAGAGTCCAACATCTCATTAGCAATGTTCATGCGATGCTGTTTTTGGTCGCAATTGAGCAATTTTGGTACGAATTTCGCGGCGACCCGTCTCATGCCCAAATCATTGATAAAAATCGAATGGCACGAGCCAATCGATATGTCTAGGTCCTCAGCAACTTCTCTAAGGGTGATTCGACGATTGGCCAATACCATTTTCTCCACTTCATTAATTTTTTCGTCTGTTGTTGAAGTGCTCGGGCGTCCGGCACGCTCTTCGTCGTTCACATCTTCTCGGCCTTCTGAGAACATTTTGTACCACCGATAAACGTTGCTTCGGTCCAAGGTAGCTTCTCCGTATGCCACAGTCAACATTCGGAATGCATCCGCGCACTTAATTTCGTTTTTCACACAAAATTTGATACACGTTCTTTGATCCATTTTTTTGAATGGGTAAAAATCGAAGACGATCCAAAACACGTGCAAGCAAAGCAGCTGTCAACAATTAAGTGAACATTCAAAATGGCCGAGGTTGTCGGCATAAGTGAGAGACATGAGTACCAACATAACGCCACAAAAAAATTGAAATTCGAATATACGTAACCCGCGAAAATTCAAAATTCGCGATACTTTTTGAACACACCTCGTATACGTCATTCGTATTTATTGATGACTACCGCACGCGTTACACAACTATACGTATGTAACGGAATACTATCGTAAAATTGGAAAAATTATATGCCTTAACTAACTAAATTGTGTGCCTAAACTATTAATTTTTATTAATAATTGTTAACTAGTTTTTTTGTATATAACCTTGAAATATTTTATCCCATAGGTAGTTTTTACAAAGGCCGCGTTGTCAGGTACATCTGTATATGTTTGTATATTTATAAAGGTTAGTTTACTCAATAGCTCGGCAATTAAATTAACACGAATAGTTTGTTATACAGGGTGTACATAACACGGCGGCCGTTATCAAAACTACTTATATGGGAAAATATGTCAAAGCTATATACAAAAAACAAATTTACAATTAACAATAGTTTAGGCACAGGATCATTTTTCCCATTTCACGATATATATACGTACTGTGTAACGCGTGAGGTAGTCATAATTAAATACGAATGACGTATAGACCTCGTACTACAAAAATTTTATCAAACGTTGTGAATCTGTCACCTTTCATACAAAAAATAACCGAATGAAAAAGGGATATATCTCTTTCCCGCTCTAACAGTTCAGTGTACGCTCGCGTCATACTTGAGAAATGGCGTTTTATTTTGGAACAATAATTTAATTGTTTATTTTGTTTGAAAATAATATATTTCTATTTTTGAAAATTTTACTTGTTTTATAATTTTACCAAGTTTATGAAGGCTAGTTAATACTATGCTTTAAATGAAGGTCGCGGTAACATCCACACCGTACGAACCTCTCCTCCCACCTCCTCTCTGTACTCCTGGCTAGACTGAGTTCTTCTTTATAGTTCCTTTGGTATTATAGTGTTAAGTTATGGACAAAATAATATTAGGATTTTTTTTTATGATTTTAAAGCGTTAACCGATACTAAACTTAAAAATACATAAAGATCAAAAAAAGACGGTAAAGATCATTATAATTATTTAAATATAGTTTGAACGGAAACAAATTGTTTATAAGTGCAATATCGATATATAAAAATTTTACTACTCCTCGGTGCTTGATGCCACCTACCCCCCTCACTCACTAAGCAAAAGATAGTGTATACATTTTGAAATTACAGTTCCACTATGCAGATATGTAAACTATTAATTCTATTAATTTTATTGCAATATTTACAATAAAAAGCTCTACTTATTTTCGTTTGTGGTAAATCCATTTATATTTTGATAAACAGAAGTGTTTAAAGTTAATTTAATTTGAATTAAACAAACATCGAAACTCACATAGACCAGTTTCAAACGTATTCGGAGAGAGTTTGTATGTAATTAATTAGTAAATGACATTAATCACTTCATAATTGTACTTCAGGGTAATTTTCTTCCAGTACATTGACATGCTCCTATAGTCTTTTATATTTATGACTAACCCCCTTTTACAAGAGATTCCTAACTATATGTTATATTTCCAGTAGCACGTCGCCGTCCACGTCGGGGCAGACGTGGCGCGAGGGCGCCGCCCCCGGCGACGACGAGGAGGAGATCCCGCACTACATACGGCAGAACCGCGACCGGCTGCTGTACTACATAGAGGAGACCAATGAGGGCAAGGGGTTTATTAAGGTGAGACTCACTTTGGAGTTTGTTTTAGAAATATTAGAGTATTTTGTTCTATGTGATTGCTGTATACGTTACAATTACTACAAAATATTTATATTATTTGTGATTTAAATATTGTTTATAAGATCATTGAACTGTTGCGCTTACAAATTTTTAAGAATTTTGTTTTATCAAGAAAAATGTCTATAAATCTATAAAGCGGTATAAGCTAAATATTTTGGCACAATCTTGAAAAAAGTTATGTAGTTGAATTTGTACTTTAGAAATGACTTTTCAATTTGTTTATTTTACTATAAGTGAAATTTAAATTTGTAACTTATAGTAGTTTATATCTTTCTTCTTTCTTAAACCCTTACTCCAAAGAATAACATACTGTTTTTTTTAATAAAACAATTTAGCCGGATGAATGACGGACAGTAAGTAGTGTTTCCAAACAGCGTTCCAAACATCATTGAGTATATACGCGATTAATTCGGTTAAATTGTTTTACTTAAAATATGTAAATATTGTGATTTACCAAATATCTTATTACTGATTTTATTTAAAAAAAAATTTAAAAAATTATTAATGAAGTAAAATGTTCACTTTTTATAAAACATATTGTGCTTATAACATGTTTAACGCTTACTATATAACTACTATACTATATACTAATAAAATAAAATAGTGATTTATAATAATTTTGTCGCAGGAATTATGTTTCTCAGCGGACGGCCGGCTCGTGTGCTCGCCCTTCGGCCGCGGGATGCGGCTGCTGGCGCTTAACGAGAACTGCGCAGAACTATCGCACTGTGTTCAAGACTTCAACGGACCCACGCAGATGGTGGACATCGGCCAAAGCCTAGGCATCCATCAGGACTTAGTCGTCAGCTCCAAGTTCAGTCCTCGTCATCATCTCCTAGTAACTGGATGCCTCGAAGGGAAGATAGTGTGGTACGAACCCTATAGTGGAGAGTCTTGGTACTAACAGTACCAACTCTGGCATTTTAAGCCAGTAATGCTGAAGTTGAAGAGACAAGAAATCAGTGGAAGCAACTATATATAGAAGTACGTCCAAAGATACTTAAAATTGTCACTGAGTATGCATTCTTCAACAGACTGTACTGTAACTTGTGTTCGTTGAATTATTTTTACTATTATAGTGTTTGCTCACCGATACATATACTATGTTGATGATAAATTTGAAGAGAAATTGTAATAGAGTTATTTTAATTAAGCTAAAAGCGGGCTTTTGCTGTAATTATTGTGTGTTAACATGACGATTATGATTAACTGTTGCATTGATGCAAGTGAATCATAGAGATTGTTCAGTTATAATTTATTTTCATACATGCCATAGTAGTTGATGCTCTTAAAGATATTATATTACTTTTACTTATTACGTTTCTCTGTATATTCAAGAGTCATTTGGATTGTCTTATTAAAATAAATATTTGTACTGTTTTATTTTTGCATAGTAAACAAACGAATATGTTATTTATTAAATTTAAAATGGAACAGTGTTTTTAATCAAAGTTAAAAGGCATTTCATTGCGACCTAATCACAGATAAAGAATCTACGTCAACCTTTAAGCAAGCCCTCGACGAGGACGTAAGGTGTCACCTGACCCTAAATGACATTATGTAAATAGGACACCGTAATTGGGGTTCAGCTTATTGCATAGACAGGAATATATAGAAATCACAAAAATAACACAATTGACAGCAGTGACAATGTTGAAAATAGACTAGAAAAATAAAATGATAAAATTCTTAACACTAGGCTAACATTAACTTTTTATACAGTAAGCCTTCAAACAAAATAAAACGACTTTTTAAACAAGATAAATGTATTTAACTTTAAAAACCTACATAAAATCAATATATTGTGTACAAAATGATAAGCTCATTGAAATAATTTTACAAAGAAATAAACATGTTCACAGTTATGGTTGTTTTAAACATGTCCTCCTTCTTTAAGTTTTGCAATTAGAGTGTCAACATCTGGTACTACAGAGCCCGCCTGTCTTACTGGAGGATCTTCTACACTAATCACTTTGATTCTAGGCGCTAAATCTATGCCTAGATCTTTAGCGCTTACTTTCTTCATGGGCTTCTTTTTGGCTTTCTGTAAAATATTTAAAAATAAATATATACATAGTACATTCAATTTATTTTAAAATGTTATAGGCTTTTAAAATAATGTTTTACATTGTCAGTTATTAATAATACTGTATATAAGAAAGTACCATTATATTAGGCAGTGTAGCATATCTGGGTTCATTAAGCCTTAGATCCGCACTAATTACAGCTGGTAGCTTAGTTTTGATTGTTTCTAGACCTCCATCAATTTCACGGGTTATTTGTAAGCCAGCATCAGATTTTTCTATCTAAAATAAGAATATCAAAAATAAGTAAAATTATACCCTTTTAAAACAAAAAATAAAAGCTGTCATTGTAACAACACACTTATCACAATATGTACTGAAATTTGGGGAATGGAGTATTAACACTAGGTTCCCTATGTTTACCCTCCTATATGGAAAATGTGAGTAGCTATGTACCATATAAATATAGAATGTATAAACTTTATTTAAATATACTTTATTTTACTTTCAGAATTATTTGATAGTTAAATATTTAATTATATTTTAACTTTATTATAACTATGGATTATTGTTATTTTTTGACCTATTGTAAAGAATACAATTCAAGGCAGCCTTTTTATATACAATAATTTCACATATATATTTCTAATAAGAATTATGTAAGTGTGAGATATGTAATATGTTTTGTGTTAACAATATCAGAGTTGATGTAAGCTCATATGAAGAATGTTTCTTATCTACAAAGGTTATCTTTAGAAATCAACCTTGGAAATGTTATATTATTAGACTAGTATAGTTTAATAAATGATTTAGCGACAAAACAATATATACATATTTAATTAGGGTTTAAAATTTTATACCTTAGATGCAAATGTTCCTTGAGGCCAGTCAAGAAATGCAGCTGTCATTTGTGCTGTCTGGTTTGAATCATCATCAATGGCCTAAGAAAAGAAAAATATGATCAAGTAAAAAAAAACATAATATGAAATAAAAATTAATTATAATCCCTCTATAAGGTGTTTAAAAAATTATAGGTATTTTACCTGTTTTCCGACTATCACTAAGTCTGCTTTTTCATCTTGAGACAGTTTTGCTAAAATCTTAGCAATATGCAGAGGTTGTAAAGTCTCATACTCTGCTCCGGCAACTTCAACGTGAATAGCTCGGTCAGCACCCATAGCCAGAGCAGTTCTCAGAGTTTCCTAAAATCATCAAAGGATAATATAAAGAATAATAGGTACTAATTAAATATTATATAGGTTATCTGAAACTAAACATTTCTTATTTTTACACTATATTTTTTTACATTACCTGAGATTGAGCTGGGCCACAAGAAACTGCAATAACTTCACTAGCCAACTTTTTTTCTTTCATTCTAACAGCTTCCTCTACTGCAATCTCATCAAATGGGTTCATTGAATGTTTCACACCCTCGGTGACTACTCCAGACTTGTCTGGCTTCACACGAATCTGAAAATATATAAATATTTTGATATGACATGGAAATTTATTTAACTGATTATATATTTTTTTATATCTATTGAATAGTATCCATTGCAAGAACAAGTACAATTCACCTATGTGCCAAACTTCAATGTCACAAATACTTTTTGTAAGAAATATATATAAGAAATATTTCTTTTGATTTTATTTTAAGTTCCCATAAAATACTAAATACATTATTTGGTATATTTATCAGGAGATAAAGTATAGTTTATGTTGTATTTAATAATAACCTCAACTTTTGTTTAATTTTAAAATAATTACTAATTAAAAAATAAGTAACAAAATTACTTAATAAACAGATTTATAAATTATTATTATATTAGATTATTAAATTAGAGAACTTTTTTTTAAAAATAAATAGTAACAAGTTGAATAACCTTTGAACTCTTATTAATTTTTATAAGGCTTACCTTAACTGCATAGTCGATTACTCTCTTAACACCAACTAGAACACGAGCCATTTTACTTACAATTAAGAATTATACTAAAATACTTAATTAACTAGTAGTTACAAAGTTAACGCAAACAAAAAAGTTTCAATCTGTCAGAGCGAAGTCCAACAGGCAACAGAACAGCAACAAGTTAATTATAGTATTCTGTGTTGCCAGAAATATGTGGTATGAAACTAACTACATGAATTAAATAATATTTTATTAAATACTATCAGCTCGGTCTGATGACAATGATTAAACTAAATATGCTATACGCATGTCTTTATATACAACGTTCATCGTTAGTCATGGGTGGGCACGGACTACGGCAGTGTCCGAATCGTCGGGTTTCCATAAAATGATAATATACGCGATTAAATCTGGCCAAATTGTTTTATTTAATATGTGTAGATATTGCGAAAATATAACATCTTATTATGACAAACAAAGGTTGAAGTATTAATATTTTAGCATCTATGGGACACCTAGCTTGCTAAGGTGTGTTAAAGCAAAAAATTCCGTATAAGTTAATTCCGTAAGAGTATTCAAATTAATAATATTTTTTGTTAAAAGCTCTAACAGTAGTGCAATAAATTTAGATAAGTTTTAATTTCACTAAACATGTAGTATCATGGTAAAGCTTGTGATATTTTTTAGCTTCACGCTTTATTCCGCATATTGCAGGTCCCGTTGCTTAGTCCCTGCTTTCTCCGTCCCCGTTTTCCGCCTTTCTTTGAGGCATTGCGTGTTGAGTGGCGGAACTCAACGTCGCGCTTTGCCTAGTTTCCAGAGCGAAGAAAATGCAAATAGAAAAATCCATCTTCCCCGAGCAGGAATCGAACCCTGAAACTGTCGCGTTTACAGGCAGATGGTGATCATTCACAATATTGTTGCTCTCCTACAAAATTGTGTAAATACCTTCATCTGACTACTGAATTATTGTGATGTTATTCAGAAACAGACCGATTCTCGTAATCAGGACAGTCAGCTGACGATGATGAAGCAAACGCTATCATCGCTCTGCACCACCTATCGCGTAAATCTTAGGTATTATTGTATTTACATAACTGAACTTACCATAAAATATTACTTTTTCGAATAATCAATTTTCACTTGTAAACACAAGTACAAGTAGATTAAGAATTTATTAATAATTATTAATTTATTTTGACAAGAGTAGCTGAATATTTTATTATGAACAACATGAACAAGAATCTTAATTTTTTTTTTTTTTTTTTTTTTTTTTTTTTAGCTTCACGCTTTATCCCGCACATGGCAGGGTAGGCAGAGGGAACTGCAGGAACCATACGAACCTAGTGTTAAGACACTCCGTTACTTAGTCCCTGCTTACTCCGTCCCCACTTTCTTAATTGGGTATCGTAATTCATTGCTTCGTTTCGGTTTATGTTTCTAAACTCCTTCAATACAATAAAATAAGATCTCTTTTTATATATGTATTACAAAGAAAGAAATCCATATCTTATATATACATATACTTGTATCACGCATATAGCAGTTTATGTAGAGGAATCTTCTAGGAAGTAGAGGAAATAAATTCGCAAAAAATCTTGCAAATGTTTTGCGAACAATGAATGTTAGAAAAAAAATATTTGACGTCGATAATACGTTATAGAAATCTAAATCAGTTTACTTTTTGTGTTTTTTAATACAAAAAATAGTAACTTAACCTCGTAATCACATTATCAGTCTTCATTATATGAGATGCAAAGTAAACAAATAAAAATTAATTCTCCCACCCTTCTAAAAAAAATTTAATCAGCTAATACAAAGGTTTTTTATGTTATAATCTGCTCATATATTAAATGTGCGCCAAATTTAAGAGAATTACTGAATATACGCATTCGCAAATGTTAAAAAAATAACATTCGTCATTATCTATATTATGCAATTTTTTTTTACTTTATACTACTATTATGTGTATACTGTAAGTAGTACTTTATACTACTACTATTTTTACTACTGTAAGTAGTAAGTCCTAGGCACTGTCCTGTAAATATTATTTAGTGATTTTTTTCATGTTAAAAATTTACTGATACTTTGATAACTCCATACTTATTTCGTACTTATTTTACTTACTAAACTTTTATTTGATAGTTCGTATATTTTTCATTTGTATTCGTTATTTCTTTTTCTTAAAACAGGCGGGCAGTTTCAATATAATTGTTACATTTTAAAAGCATAACAATACATTTTAAAATTAGCCATAGACTCCACAGCCTAAAAACTTTATATATTGTAAAGAAAAATAAAAGTACACTATGATTACCGTCACTTTATTGTATAAGTGCTGCTACATATTAGACTTAAATGCAAAAACATTATATACAGAATGACATATTTAAAACTTGAACTCCTTATATTTCTTTGCCTGTTTTGAATCTGTTGTTTGTTGACGTTTACGTTTATTCTGTAAAGGAAAAAAATATATTAGAAAATAATACCTACAAAGTAATTATATGACATTACACATAATATGATTTTGTAGTTAGTTAACTGAGTACTTGAGAAACAATTTAAATAGTCTTTAAACATTTATATGAACTCTTGACTATGGCACTTTAGCTTCAGCTCATTGTTAGCTCAGCCGAGAGATGAGATTTTTTTAATCATTTTAATTAATCAATTTGAATGTTAGCTAATATATAATAACATTTAAAACACAACCTTTTGCCTGGCAACATGATCTGCCAACATATCGGACAGATCCTCTCGTCCCTTGGGGCGGTGTTCCCTGAGATGCCTTTCGTAGCGCGCCGCCACCGCCTCGGGCTCCAGCTCCAGCTCCGAAGGGTCCAGGGTGACCTCGACTCCTCCTCCCGGCGCCGCTTCACTAGTTGTGCCTGTTGCTGCTAGTGTGCGTTTACCTGGATATAAGGGTAATAAAAAAGTCACTATTTTTATTATAATAAACTTTTAAAGGTATAAGGCGAAAGGGTGTAAAAAGATATAAACTAAATAATAATTGTATATACTTTTCATTCTTTCTTATGTATAACTTTTTTTCTTTAAGCACAGTCGGTCCACACTAACTTTTTCGTCGAACTACAATTTCACTTCCACTATTAAGCAATTATTATATATTATTTTTATTTTAATCTTTTTCGTTTTTTTATGAAATATTCAACTATATATAATGTAAGATTAAACTGACTGAAGAACTATAATGAAAGATTAAAATATATACAATTACAAAGCGTTCATTTGAATTACTATCAACAAAGTTAAAAAAATGTGCGCCTGCGAGATTAAGATAATTCGAGTATTGTACCGGGGTTGGCGGCGTTGATGTCGTAGACGTGCGTGGAGGCCATCATGCCGGCCGTGAGCCCCACGCGGCGCTCCGGCACCACCTGGTACAGCGCGGGCGTGTCGCCGCTGCGGGGAACGCAGAAAGACGAACAGGTTAATACTTACTTCATACAAATACAGTACTTGTGTTAAGTTAAAATTTAGAAAATGTTAAGACATTTTATTAGTTTATTTGTATCTATTAATGGAGAATGCTACGATTCAATCCAACTTTGATTCCAACACTTTTGTACGACATCAGCTTGTACAAGTAAGCTTATATTTTTTACACACAGCTTCTACAAATTCGCTTTAAAGCAACTCTCGTTCTCTTAGCACGAAAAATCTCTATCTTGATATTTTCTTGCTAAGAGAACGGTAACGGCATCTAATATTTTTATTAACAGCCCAATCCTAACAATTAGTCGATTATCGACTTACCCCGACTCCATGGTTCCGACAAACTAAATCCATAAACTCCGACTCCCTATCACTACTGTTACAAATAATAAATTTACTGAATTCAATCATGTTAAAAAGTCTACATAACAAAAAAGTTTTGAACCATAATTTGGACCATGTCGACTTGTCAACTAACTATTTATAATCCAAAACACCATACCCCTCAACGTCAGAGTCCAGCTTCTTCTTCCTCAGCTCTATAGTATCGGGGGTCTCGACGCCGGGCGGCACGGAGCTGATGCCCAGCGGGGTCACGAGCCCCTCCCCGGGGGTCGCCACGCCGGCCTGCACCTCACCCTCGCCTGGCTTCTCACCCTCGTCGGATTCCTCTGTTTCATGTAAAAAAATATAGATTTAATTTAAATGAATTAATTAATTATCATCTAATGTAAAATAGATGTCTAAATGTATTTTTATAAAATATTAATTTTATTTGAATTTAAATTTTTATTTTAAACTAAAAATTAAAGAAATATAAAAATATATGAAAGACCAGAGAGCAAACAAGATTGCTTAAGAAAGTTTAAACATGTGAATGTACCTTCTTCTGATTCTTCTTCAGACTCAGATTCCAGCTCTCCCCACATTGTCCTATCAATATCCTGATCTTCAGCATCCTAAAATAAAAAATAATTAAAAAGGTTTTCTTACATTAAAAAAATATACTTATGAAATTTAATGCCTATGTATATGTGAAAGGATTATCTTTAACATTAACTTATATGTTCTTGGTACACCCCTTTTTGATTTTTATTTTTTATTTTTTGTTTCGTCTACCCAAAGGTTGTCTGGAAGTGATCGCTCTTCTCGCTTTTTTGTACTCATATCTTTATGTACTCATAATATAAACATGTGTAACTTGGTGTACAATAAAAAAATATTGATTGATTGATTCATTGATTGATGCCTATCAAACTTACATCTTGTCCGCTACTCTGATGTCCAAAAACATCACCATACAGGGGTTTCCCTGTCTCATCCACGGGGGGTTTACCCCACCCCCCGGCGTGGTACCCGAAGGCGCAACCCTCGGGGATGGGCGCGTTGAGACCCGGGATTTTCAGGTTGGGGTAAGACGGGGGCGGCCCGTAACGCTGCTGGGCTATCAGCCATGGAGGTGGCACCTGAAAATATTAACAAATATTTTTATAATTAATTAAATCACAATAAAGATAAAGGTAATTTTTTTATTCAAAATAATAAGTCATCAAAATGACATTAAAAAAACGTCAAATAATTTATTGAAATTACCACCAGTTCTTTAAAGTTAATGCCTCAAAACTAAGAAGAACCAATGCAAGAAACTCAGCGGCATTCTTTGGCGGGAACATGTATCGCATATTAAAAACAATTACTACAACTTTTAATAAAATATTAATTATTTGTAACAAATTCACACAGGGCCTTACTGCTAATTATCACAAACAGTAATAGTCAATAGTCCCGTCAATGTAAAAAATAATTAATATATCTGAATATGATATGAATATGACATAAAAATCATAATAAATCATTTATATAATGATGCCCAAAAAATTCAAATAAATACCTTATGTGATCCAGGTCCAACAGGCATACCGAGTGCTGTGCGAAGCTCTTCAGACAAATCGCCAGGTTTCTTTTCCCTAAGACGGGTTTCGAACTCCTTACCCTCGTAGTAAAGATCACCATGAATTGTCATGCGGGGTTTGGTCTGCCACCTAAGAAAATATAACATTTTAGAAAACTATATTTATGTGTACTGTACAGGGTGCGAGTGTTATGTTCATAAACTTGGTAAAATTATAAAATAAATAAAATTTTAAAAAATAAAAAAATATTAATTTCAAACAAAATAAATAATTAAATTATTGTTCCAAAATAAAACACCATTTGTCAAGTATGACTCAAGCGTACACTATCCTGTGAGAGGAGGAAAGGGATATGAAATATTTTGCCCTAGTTTAGTAGTTTTGATAACGGCCGCCGTGTCAGATATATCCTGTATAGTAAAATAATATCATAGTGTAAGAACACTTCATGTTCTCTATTTTTGCCCAAATTAAAGACATTATATGTTGATAAAACCCATGTGATTCCCTAGGGGATCACAATCAGATCATAGTCACACACTGTCCTATAATGGTCACATTATAGTAAACAATTTATATTTAAGTTAATGTTAAAGAATTAAAAAGTAAAATATTTAAATTCTAGATATCATATAAATATAATTTATTATAATTGTAACTTTTTAAAATACACTTACCAAAAAACGTCCAACCCAATTTGCTTGCCTAATGACTAAAACCTAAGTTGGAAAATCAATATAATGTTCAGTCGTCAAACTGAATGCAATATGACCATATATACAATGTTGGATATATTTTATGGTCCTTTTAAACATAGAGAAATTTTGCCATTTTTTTTTGTTTTTTTTTTTTTTTTTATATAAAATACAGGTTTATAGATATGTCGTTCAATTATGAACTCTTTATAAGGTATTATTACGGGTTTGTTAGGTATTTTTTATGTGGCAACCAATGCAAAGCAACTAGCTTCAAAACTAGAATATAAACAATAAATTTGATAGAGTGATTATAGATAATATGTCACTTATTAGTATTTTTTTCCAGATTGTTGCTTCAAACAATTTTCCTACATATGTATGTGCAATAATCTCAATTAAATCTCTAAGTATTGACTTAACCAATTTATATTTAAATTTTAATCACCTCTTATTCAAAGTATATTTCTATAAATATTTTATAAAGATATAAAAAATGTAGACTACTCACTTAAAGAATGCATCATGCAATTTTTGATAATCAATATCAATCTTGCCAAGTTTTGGTCGCGTGCGTTCCCTCATCTTAGCTTTAAGTGTTTTAGTCTCCTCCTTGTCCTGCAGCGACGCTCGCATCTCCATGATGCCCGTCTTCTTGATGAAGTCCGGCAGGTCGAAGGGAGGTTTCTCTATACCGCGTTTGCCTTGTAAATACTGGAAATAGATATAGCTAATGTTACATTTTGTAGTAAATATATACTTTAAGAGTTTATGTAAAATAAACATATTTTTTATGACTTCACGCTTTATCCTGCACATGGCAGAGTAAGCAGAGGGAACTGCAGAAACCATAGGAACCTATTGTTAAGGTACTCCATCACTTCGTTTCTGCTTTCCTCCTTTTTGGAGACATTGCATGTTGAGTGATGAAATTCAACGCCGCATTTTGCCTCGTTTCCAGAGCGAAGAAAATAGAAATAGAAAAATCCATCTTCCCCGAGTGGGAATCAAACCTACAAACTGTCGTGTTTATAGGTACGCGCTGCATATTAGTCAATTTCTGAATATACAATACAGTCTAGGCATTGTCTTTGGAGGTTAAATTGTTGTTTAACTCTAAAACTGACTGGCTTTAATTTATTTAGTTTGCTTAAAAAGTCCCTAAATAAAAACGATACAACCATCATGTATTAAGACAATAACCTTTCTAACTATAAAGCAGACCTTCACAATATTATTAGTATGAAGCGTACCTTCCTCTTGTAGCACCAGTGGCGCGGCACCTGCACGGTGTTGCGGTGCGCCTTGAGCTGCACCAGCAGCTTGGGGTCGCGCGCCGTCACGTCGTACATCTCCACCACGTCGGGGCGCGCCACCAGCTGCTTCAGCTCCGCCACGGACAGGCGGGACAGCTTCTTTAGTTTGCGCTTTGATAGACGCTCCTTTT
Organism: Dione vanillae; assembly: GCA_037178615.1. Taxonomy (NCBI): domain Eukaryota; kingdom Metazoa; phylum Arthropoda; class Insecta; order Lepidoptera; family Nymphalidae; genus Dione; species Dione vanillae. The sequence continues at coordinate 265,628 of JAZFAU010000201.1, forward strand.
CATCCGCTGCGTGTTTCTGTACATTCAAATTTGTAAACATGGAAACTCATTTTATTTGTTTGGTGAGATTGCCTTCTAGCGGTTCCCTTGGATATGTCTAAGATTTGCACTTTGATTCTATGCTCTCTTCTTCTTCTCGATCACTGGTAATGTTGTAGAGTTGTAGTCGTACAAAAGATTAACATTGCAAAAATATAACAGAAATAAGACATAGTAATTATATATTTATTTAATAAAAAATATTTTTTATTAACATTTTTTTATTTTTTATAGAAAAAAAAAATACATATGATGATATTATAGAATGAGAGAATTATACACTTATAAATAATATTAATAAATATTACCTCAACAGCTTCTTCATCAGCTGCAAACTGGTCAGTGACCTTTTCTAGAGGCTTGCTACTTAGTTTCGGTGCATCTTTGCCAGGCTCATCTTTGATATCTTCCTTCTTTTCTGTAATTTTGAAAGCCTCCAAGACACGGTGAAACTGTCTATACATTGGCTCCAGTTCATGGAATTGTATGTTTTCTTGAACATATCTATAAAAACATAACATATAAAAATAAATATATGTCTTATCTTTATTCTATTCAAATATTTAATGGGCTAAAAAAATTAAACCTTGTCCTGTAATATTTAAACTCGCTACTGTAGTGTTAAAATTACCAAGATTACAATTAATAACATCCTCTGACTAAATTATTTAGGAGGGATAAAGCTTTTTACCACCACTATGTTAAGAAGATAGTAATCCATCTTGATAGAAGGCTTACCTTGATATTCAGAAGCTTTTATTGAATACTAAAATGAAACTACAAACTGTAAATTACCAAACAATAAATTATTTACAATACTGTTTCCAAACGAATATGGTGCAATGGAATCAAACTCTGGGGAACAGAAAGTAACTTCGACAAATTTATCAGAGATTTGAAAATCTTGTGTTGAAAATACCTTCAAACACCCCATGGTCAATGGCATTTCTGAAGAAATCACTGCAAATCAATGCACTTCTGAGATACAAAGAAACACTCCTAAATTGTCTCAACACTCTAGCTCTCCATTAGCTAAACCTAATGGAGCTTCACTTCATTGAGAAGTCAGAAGAGGTGTCAAATAATGGAACTTACCAACCAAACCTTTTACCACAAATATTTAACAAAACCCAATGACATCTCCTCTTAGATTTTAGACTGATTGCAGATGTCAGAAGAGAAAGCAAGAAGAAATGGTTATTTATAAATTGAAATTGCAAATAAGTTATTAAGGTTGTTCATACTCAATTTCAGCTTCCTTTTCATTTTCTTTGTCACTAGATTTGTTACTATTCTTGTTTGAGGCATCTGCTTCCTTTAATTCCTTGCGCTTCTGTTTGGCTGCCTTCTTCTTTTTCTTTTTACGCTTGTTCTTGTTAGTTTTATTTGCATGTGACTGTTTGACAAAAATATATACTTATACAAAAAATTAACACATAATGTATGCATCTTCATATAAAAGTATATAAGTAACTTTTTTTAAAATATTTTTGAAATAAGTTATGCCGCAAATTTCTTAAAGTGAACACTTCTCGAGCCAATTATTTCAATTCTATCTGTATCTGAATGTTAAATAACATGACCACACCATCACAACAACAAAGATTTAAACACAAGAGTCTAAAAGTTTTATTTTTTTTAAAGTAGATTGATTATATACCTCCTGTTTAGAAATGACTGGAGGTTGTGGGGCTTCTGGAATGTTATCCTCGTCAGAGTCTCCTTCTTCTTCCCCATCATATTCAGCACTAATAACTGGTGCAGCAGGAGGTTCCACTTGCTTGCTAACCTCTGAAAAAAATTATGAATCAATATTAACTAGCAGAAACAAGAGCTATTGTGGTGTAACAACACAGTCTGTGAGTGCAAGTACTATAATTGTGTAGTTTTTAAACCAATAAATTATTTTACATCTTTAATTAATATAAAAAGTACTTTGTAATAAATAATATATAAAAAATTACCATTTTCTTTATCACTTCCTAATGCTGCTTGTCTTTGGTCCTTGTAAGCAAGAGCTTCTTCAAGGGCCTTTGGTAACACAACACCTCCTGCAGGTGGTGCTGAAGGCTTATTCCTAAACTCTTCAGGTGTATCTATTTTCATAGTCAAAAGTGATGGCAAGTTGGGTGGCCCAGATTGCCCAGAGTCACTATTTTCGTCTTCATTTTCTTCTTCATCATCTGCAAGGTCATCCCACCCTGGTGGACCATCACTTCTACTTTGTCTCACCCAGCCTGGTGGAACCTGATCATCCCAAGGCCCCATACTAGGTCCCATTCCAGGAGGACCTATATTAGGAGGTGGACCCATTCCAGGTGGTCCCATATCCATCCCTTGATTATAGTTATTCTTCATATTAGGAGGCCGCATCATGCCTGGTGGTAAGCGAGGTGGCATACCAGGAGGCCCCATTGGTGGTGGACCCATTCCAGGCGGACCCATGCCTGGGGGAGGCGGGGGTCCCATACCAGGAGGACCCATACCCATCAAACCTGGTGGCGGTCCCATTCCAGGAGGTGGCATATTAGGAGGTCCACTGGTTGAACTTACTGGAGGCATAGACCCTGGCGGGCCTACAGGCGGTGGAGGCATGTTCACAGCGCCCATTGAACCAGGAGGAGGAGGTATACTACCAGGCCCCATTGAGACCGGGGGAGGAGGGATGCCGCCAGGACCCATTGGGCCAGGAGGAGGAGGTATACTGCCGGGACCCATTGAACCTGGAGGAGGAGGAATACTTCCAGGGCCTATTGCTATTGATGATACTGGAGGTGGTGGAATACTCCCAGGAACCATTGGGCCTGGTGGCGGAGGCATCGGTGGAAAGCTTGGCATGCCCGGCGGCGGACCTAATGATCCATTATTGTTGGCGGAATTATTTCCTGGTGGTCCGTCCATGATCAAAAATTAACGTAATCGTCTTTTCATTCAATATTCACATCCAAATATTTTTAAAGGAACAACTTATTTTAATTAACAATAACAAACCTAGGTTATTTACTGAATTTTGCTTTATAGTTTATGATTCGCTTGATTATTGATAGTTAATACTTCACAGTACACAGATAAACATGCAAAACTATAAACTACAGATCATAGATAGCACACTAATACTACAGATTATGTTCTGATAACATTGGATTAAAATAAAAAGTGGAAAAGGATATTAAATAAATTACTAATGTACTAATCAGCAATTCTGCTTTAAAAGTCTATAAAATGTATAAACAATTTATCAACGCGCAACGGCCAACGTGTTGAGCCGTTATTGTTTTTTAAAAAAATAGATAAGATATTAAATAATTTTGATGCCAATAAATAATGTGAAAATGGATATATATAGATTTATTTAATTTTTTTAATAATTACTATAGCATTGATTCAATAAAATCCTAATAAAATTAATAAGATTTTTTGTAGCTTGTCATAAATTTAATTTTGTACGTGAACATCTGTATTTTTCATTGGATTGTTGTGATCTGTTTCCAACATCTTTATCTACTCTTTCGTCATAATTCAATATTCATATAATAATTTATCCCAATATTGAGAAATTTACTCGTATATTATTCGTATTTTGTTTAGATTTGAACTTTTAGTTGTTTAATTTATATTTTAATTAAGTTAACATGGCAGAGATGGGTGAAAAATATAACACAAAGTGTCCTGGAGTGAAGCGCCTTATGCGAGAGGCTCTGGAATTAGCAGAAGCTACTGAAGAGTATTGTGCAAGACCTCTTGAGGATAATTTATTTGAGTGGCATTTTACCGTGCGTGGTCCCAGGGGAACAGATTTTGAAGGTGGTATATACCATGGAAGAATATTGCTACCTAAAGAATATCCTATGCATCCCCCTCATATTATTCTTTTAACACCAAACGGTAGATTCGAAGTTAACAAAAAAATATGTTTATCTATTTCCGGCCATCATCCAGAGACATGGCAACCATCCTGGTCAATAAGAACAGCATTGTTAGCATTAATAGCATTTATGCCAACACCTGCAGAAGGGACTATTGGTTCACTAGATTACTCCCCTGCAGAACGAAAAATTCTTGCAAAAAAATCAACTAGTTGGGTCTGCCCTCACTGTGGTGAAATAGAAAATTTATTGTCTTCAATGGCAGCAAAACCTCCGACAGAAGAAGAACAATCTGTATTAAATCAGATTGCATTTAAAGGTGAAGAGGAACAAGCATCAAAGCCTCCAGCTGATCAGGCTTATGAGCCTCAAAATGTACAATACACCCAACATTCTTCTGAGTCATCTACTAGCTTCTTGGAACAACTTACAGAAATTTTAGTAGCATTGCTACTTGGTGCAATTGGAATATTTATTTACAGGCGTTGGAATGCCTATGCCAATACAGGGCCACAAATATAATAAATGGAATAAAATGGTAAAAATACTAAATATCTACTGGCCATTGCAATAGTTCAATTTTACATCTTTGAAGTCTGATAAGATTTTTACCGAGATATTTTTCTAAGGCTATTAAAAGTATTATCAAATATTTTATTTCAGAATAAAATGTTTGTGTGAAGTTATATAAAATTGAATTCAATAAAATATTGTGTTTCTTCTTATGGTATGTAATAATATAATGAATTGAATTAACTAAATTTCATTATTTTAATGTTGTGCCTTAAATTATTTCTTTAACAAGTCTTAAAGGCACTTAATAATTTGATTTTAAGAGCTTCCTTGTGAATTTGTAAATATTTATAACTTTATATTTTGTTATATGCACATATATGACATTTATTATATATATAACATTTAGTTAATATGTTGATACCTGAAAGTTGTAAAATTAGCTTTGTAAATATATTTCCTTTTGTTTACTGTTTAGACATCTTGTTGTACATACTTTATATCTTGTCTAATTTCCACTTGTATTATAAAAGTGACATTCCAGGAGCTTAGCCTTGAAAATTAACACTGTTAGAATTTAAAGAAACATTAGTGACATTACTGAGAGATTGTCTACATTGATGTTGAGATAGATTCTTGTATATTTTATAAAGGCTTGGTTGCTTTGAAAATTTGCTGTGCTTTGAATATAATAATAAATTGGATAAAATGTATAAACATTATTTATTTCTTCATGAGTATTAAATAAATAATTATGGTACTGTTAAAGCTGCATATATGTACTACTTATTCTAAATTAATTCCCATGTAATCATTCTTGTTCTAAAAACAATAAAATCACTAAATAACAACTAAAAAAATCTTAGTACATACTATATTTTAATAGTAATCCAGCTTTAATGTCTTGTTAAAATAAAATTATATAAATATATTTGAGATATTAAATAAAAAGCAATCAAAGAGTTCTATATTTATTAAATATAAATGTACCACAATAAGTATGCATTCAATATAATTTAAGTAATCTATAAAGCAAAGTTGACTTATGACATTGAGCACAATATTGTGGATATTAAAAAACTATATTAAGTCAGCTACATTCATTGGCATTTCATCGATCTGTGTTGAATAGTACTGTTCAATATCTCTTAAAATCCTGATATCATCAGACTTTACAAAGTTGATAGCAACACCCTTGCGTCCAAAACGACCAGATCGACCAATTCTGTGTATGTACAATTCACGATTATTGGGCAAGTCATAGTTGATAACTAGTGACACTTGCTGAACATCTATACCTCTGGCCCAAACATCAGTTGTTATAAGTACTCGGCTAAAAGAAAAATAACAACATAACATTAAATATATTAATCTTTATTACTTAGACTTTCAATGAACAGTATTCATTGAAAGTCTAAGTAGTATATTATTAATTTTCTGTACAATCACATTTCTGCTAAATTTCTAACACACATTAACCAATAATTCCTATTAAAAGATTTTCCTATAGAATAACATATATTAACAATATTTAAATATTTGCTTTATCAAAAAGACAATACTACTTAAGAAAATAAAAAAAAAATCAAGTATATTTACCTTTGACCAGATCTGAACTCCTTCATAATATTATCTCTTTCTTTTTGTGGCATATCACCATGCATGGAACTGACAGTGAAGTTAGCCTCTTGCATTTTTTGTGTCAGCCAGTCTACCTTCCTCTTAGTATTGCAAAAGATCACAGCTTGGGTTATTGTAAGTGTATCATATAAGTCACATAATGTGTCAAATTTCCATTCTTCACGTTCAACAGCCACAAAGAATTGTTTTATACCTTCCAGAGTCAATTCATCACTGAAATTAAACAAGTAAAAATATTTAAAGTTTAGGTTATATATTTAAATTTTCTAGCTTTTTGCAATAAGCAACTAGTTCAATAAATATTTCTTATACAATTTTAATGAACACTAAATTTATATGTTACACATATTAAATAATAAGATAATAATTGAAAACACAAATTATTACCGTTTTACAAGAATTCTTATTGGATCTGTCATAAACTTAGAGGTCATTTCAAGAATTTCATGTGGTAAAGTAGCTGATATCAAGACTACTTGAGTAGCTGGTGGTAAATAACGATATACATCATAAATCTGTTCTTTAAAACCCTTGTTCAACATTTCATCAGCTTCATCAAGTACCAGCATCTTAATTGATCTAGTACGTAAAACACGCCTCCTTATCATATCTAAAAAATAAACTTTAATAAGAATCCAGAAAAAATGCTACAAACATTAAATAAAGTAGAAGTACAAAAAATATTAATAATCTTTGCAGTGATTGTTAATACCCATTCCATCAAATATATAAGATATGAGAGTCATCCTCAATAACCAGTAAATTTTTATTAGTACCTTATGTTTTTCAATATCTCTTTTGTATAATCAATTTATATTTAAAGAAACATCATTACAAATTTCTATATAATCTACATTACATCATCATCTATTTTACATTCAATAATTCACCAACTACTTCAGCACTAATATTACTAACGAAGGTTAATAATATTAGTGCTGAAAGTTCAGGAAAATAACAGAAATCATCCAAAGCCTTATAATATTATAATAAAGAAATTATTATAATATTATATATTTTTTTACTTTAAAATATAATATAGACAATGTTATTTACCAAACACTCTGCCTGGTGTTCCAGAAACAACATGCTGTCCATAATCAAGTTTTCTTATATCTTCACCAAGGTTTGTTCCTCCAATGCAAGCATGACACTGAACATTCATAAAATCACCCAAAGCCAAAATGACCTTTTGAATTTGTGTAGCCAACTCTCGAGTAGGTGAAAGTATTAACACTTGCGTTTCACGAAGAGTGGTATCCAATGACTGTAAAATTGATATTGAGAATGTAGCTGTCTTTCCGGTACCGGATTGCGCTTGGGCTATGACATCGCGTCCTTTTACAATAGGCAAAATGCTTCGTTGTTGTATAGCCGATGGCTTTTCGAAACCTTAAATTTTGAAAAGAATGCAATTAGTATTCAATATTAAAAAAACATCACAAAAAAGACACGAGATAATTGTTATTATTATATTACCATAAGTATATATGCCTCGTAGTAATTCATCCTTCAAGCCCATAGAATCAAACGTGGGGATAACTTCAACATCTTCGCTTGTGTCGAATTCTACATTTGACAAATCTTCTGATATTATTTTACGATTGTATGATACTTCCGATGCCGTCATAATTATGTATTCGTAAACTAATTCAACTTTCTAAACGGTAATGAAAACCGTGTCAAACAGAACTATAAATGAACTCACGCAACAACATACGAAAAGTACAAACTATTCAGAATGCTTAAAATATAACTTAGTTTTTATGTTTTACGAGGCACTAAGTAATATAAATCCACTTGGTTGCAGTAAAATTGACAAACCAGCGTGTATTTCAAGTAGAGCAAGTTATGAATACAATATGGCAGCCAGGCATAACATAGATAACAAAATATAGACATAGAATCATCTAATATTTCCTTTTTAATATTCTTATTTTTGTTTTAGTTTTTTTAGTTAAATTATGTTTTCATTCTAATTTTCTTACTATTTTTATTTGCTTCTGCACAAAATGATATATTTTTACACTTTTTAAAGTTGAAGCCCTATATATTTATTTCCTGTTTGAACTGCTTATTACACATTTTGTACAGTTTCTTCGATTAATGGAATTATTTATAGACCAGGAAAAAATATTTGTTTTATATTAATAGTAATAATTAAACGTATATCATGTAACCGCATTCAGCTTTCAAGTTTACTCGTAACCAAAAGGAACGATTGTATTTGGATTTTGAACGAATCAAAATGGATGCTGGGTGTGAATGAACTATGTACTGAAAAACGAACAGCTTTTTACTGAGTTGTGTCGTGGGCCCGATTATAATCGGGAATCCGGCATCAAGGTTTTGTTTTGTAGTATTTTAAATAGTGACAAACTCGTAAAGGTGTCTTAGTATACGAGTTTGATTAAATTAGTGATTAAATACAGAAGTCACCGTGTCGGTAATGTGTTTACTAGAGTGTCAGGCAAGCTTCCCGCAGGTGTCCCTAATAGGATGAGGACTCTGACGGAAATATTGAATGTCGGTGCAAATCAGCGAGTGGTGTGTGTTGGGCTGCCGTAGCTACTCGGTGCAAGATGGCGAGTATAAACGGACTAAAGTGTTGCTCGTGTGCTGTATGAGCGAGCAGAAATGAAATGCATATACAGGAAGGAACAAACACAACTCTGACAACATGTACCAAAATGACAGAAGAAGTAGACAGAAGACATGGTGTGAATGGGAACAGCAGTAGCAAGGGAGTCAATGACGAACCTCCTGGCCACAGTTCAGCGACTGCTGCTTCGGGTGGAAGACTCAAATTTTTTAAAGGTTGGCTTAGTCTCGAGTATACATTTTTGATATGATAATAATAAGTAATGTTTATAACATACATAAAGTTTTACAATAAGATTATCTATTAGTAAATTTTATATTGTGACATATGTTTGAAGGAGACATTTTAAGGTGTTACTACATTTCTAATACAATCAAAAAAACTAGAAAGTCATTCATGCTCTGATAAGCATATACAGCTACATTTGAGTGAGCAGTTGCCAATTGTGTGGGCAAGTCTCTGTGCTATTGTTGTTTTGTAAGAAGCTGGAAGCATCCTTGCGGAAACAACTTACTAATATTAGCTTATGTTAGGTTCTTCCAATATTTTGTATACAGAAATGATTTTAAATTAAATAATATGAGCCTATCCAGTAATTATATACATATAATAATATATTTAAAAAATCATAAAAATTTGCCTTCTACTAAAACATTATGCTAGCAATAGCTTTCTTAAGATGGATATATATTAAAAAATATTATAAAGTACTCATAATGATTTATTTTCAATAAAATCCATTTTAACCATAATTTAATAATAAATTTATGAATTATAAAAAAATACTACCTATAATTAATATGTGTTATAAATTACATAAGAAATATGATAGCATCTCAGTAAACATGATCAACATGTCATGATATTGACAACATTAGTAGATCTAAGTAAGCACATTGTTGTTTTATAAACAAACATTTAGGGCAAGTGTCAGTTACAAGATATGCAAATTAAACACATGATAACAATGTTAGCTTCTAATCACAATTAAGTGCTTAAACCAATATCATTTATAAGAACATTTTAAATTATATTATTATTAAAAGTTGTGTTTAAGTTATGTTTTGATTTGAATAGTTAAAATATTAATTTTTGTAATGCTTGAACTGAATCTTTATCAAATATTATATTTTATCCTTATTTTAAAAAATAATCTTACATCTGTACAGAATTTATAAAAATTATTCAAGAATCATTCATTCAAGACTCAATGATTAAGAATTTTAAATAATAAAATGAATTAGGTTTCTATTTGTGGGACATTTGTAACATAACCAAGCACAATTATTACTAAGTTACATTTCAATTTATATGTTTTATTCTACCTTTTTAAAAATTACAGTCAAATTACAGTATAGGGCTCTACCTCAAATTGTGCAAGTCTTGTTTGTATAGAGAGTGCATTATGAGTTTTTATATAAATATATATATAATTTTAAATAGTGGGTTTTGTAGTCACAATAAATTAAGGTAAATAATTTATTTATATATTGTGACACTCTAGAAGATAAAATTACTGTCTATAATTGTATATTCATTAATAAAATACATATTGTAAGTTTATTATTTTACTAACACTAAAGTAAATAAACACATACACTTTTCTTTTCATTTTATGACACATGCTTAAAATATATTTATACATATATATATGAGTATACATATATTTAAATTTTGGAAAACTTCCACATATTTAATATATTTTATATGTTTTTCAACCTTGTCATTTTGTTAATTGCCAATAAAAAAATAAAATATTTGCCAAAATATAAACTTAAAAATATGTTAATATTCTGGCTACTCAGATTTGATATGACTTTCACAATGTGGAAAGGTTATTACTGAATAATTATTGATTTTGTCAATGCTAGATTGACAAAATCAATAATTATTATATTTATTCATATAATGTACTTTGAAAATGTTATATAAACATATTTCTAACCTGTTCTCTAAAATACTTTATTTGATATATTTAGATGGAAAGTTTATTTTGGAGTTGGTACGAGGAAGCGCGCGCGAGGGCGAGCGCTCCGGCTGGGTGTCGGTGCCGCGCAAGACTTTCTGGCCACCGGCCGCCGCGCCGCCCACACCCCCCACCCCGCCGCACGCAGCGCCGCCCTGCGCCTCGCTCTCGCTTTCTGACGACAACTCTTCTCTGCACTCTTCCCCCTGCACCTCGCACCGCGACCACTGCTGGAAGCAGCCCACACCGCGCCGCCATTTGTCCAAAGAGCTAGCCATGTACTACTGCAGGCCCGCCACCCTGCTCTCCAAGCACATAAACGCCGCCTCGCGCCGCAAACGCCGGCGCCCGCTCGACGCCAGCTTCCACGACGTGCCCGACGCCACTCTTCGCCGCCCCATCGCCAACGGACTCTGCGACAAGAGGAACGGCGACGTCGGCGACGACGTGGTGGACGCGCCGATGACCGACTCGAAAACGAAAACTGACGACGATAGGTGGACGGACTTCGACAGGGAGAAATACTATCATATGAAACTTAAAAAACCATATCAGTATCATAAGTTAAGAGCGTACAAAAAGACGAGATCAGCGTTCAGACGCAAAGAGCTGACGCGCACGATAGACAGGCTTCGCGAGAAAATAGCGTCGCTGCCTGTGCTCGTGAACGCGAAGCTGGCCAGCTGTCGACAGGAGCACATGATGGTGTCCCCTCGCAAGCGCATCCTGCGGGAGATGGAGCGCGTCAGCCTCGAGGATCAGGTCACGAAGCGCCGCGCCAAGACGGTGCCTGCGCTCAGCACCGCGTCGTACCCGCCCTCGCCGGGCCCCAGTCACGCGCCCGCGCCCACGTCCGCGACCGTCGCCCCACGCGCGCACAACGGCAGCGCGCCGCGCAAGGACGCGCCCGTGTCCAAGAACGTGAGCAGCTACAGCATACACTCGCTGCTGAGCATGCCCGACGAGAGCCCCGCGCCGCGCTCGCCGCACTCATACCCGCCCTCGCTCAAGACGGAGTCGCCGTCCAGCGTGCACTCGCCCGACCTCAGCCCCAGCCCCGACGGCTACCGGTACCGCTACGGCGCGCTGGCGCGCGACTCGCCCACGCCGCCGCAGCCCAGCGCGCCACCCGCCTTCCGCGCGTACGCGCCGCCCACGTCGCCGTATGGAGGGCGCGCGTGGCCCGCGGGAGCGCCTCCCGCCCCCGCGCCGCCCCCCGCGCCTCCCTACGTGTACGGGTACGGGTACGTGCCGCACGTGTACCGCGCGCCGGCGCCGGCGCCGCTGTGGATGCACTACGCGCCGCCGGGCCCGTGGGCGCCGCTCGCGCACCCGCTGCTCACCGACCACATACCCAAGGACGAGCCCACTTCAGGTACTGGTCTCGTGCTGTTTGTAGTTCTGTCTATCAGATATAATTCCATATATAAAATTGCATTTCGCGCGGCACAACTTTTCGTATCAAAATAATGAACTTATCGTTTGAACGGTTTCAGATCTGCCGCTGAACCTGTCGAAGCACTGAAGTGACCGAGGTTTCCGTCGCCACCGAGGAGAGCGCCGCGGTCGCGCTCTCTCGTCGAATATTTGCAAAGCTAATCAAAGACTTTTAGATTAATTAAATGGCAAAGCAAGCTGCAATGTAAATTATATTTCTGAAAGGAGTCGGACCAAACATTCCAATGTCGTGCAGACGGCAGACCGATTGGCGCTCTCAGTCCCGCAGTACCCCACCGGCGCCCCCCCCGCGCACAGCGCACGCTGCACGCTGCACGTTGCACGTTGCGCGCTGCACGCTCCACGCTGCACGCTACACGCTGCACGCTGCACGCTGCAGGGTGCACGCCGCAGACTATATTTTTATATGAGAGGAGAACTTCCGACGGACCCTACCGTTGAGAGATCTATTTATATATTTACAGAGTTATGTATAGTGTACTGAAATAGCGTTATTTTAGTATAAATGTATGTATGCAGAGTCACGAGTGTATTTTCGTACGAATTATTCGAACTACGACTAAATATTTTATTATTGGCTATTATTTTAGGCTAGGACGCTAAGATCTAACGGAACGATTGTTAACGATCAGTGCCTTGTAACAAATGAAGATATTATATCATATTTATGAATGGAAAATATTACCTTAAGAGTTTCCTGATGTACAGTTTTCGCCGTCGCGGCCGCGAGTCCACTTTTGATATGATGTTTACAAATTAGGTACAAATATTTCGGTCCATATTCGGCGATACCCGCAAGAATGAATACGTTCGATCTCATTATTTAATTTAGAAAATAAAACGAGTTAAAGACTACAGTTATTGGGATCAAATTTGGATGTGTGTTTATGTAACGTGTATAATAAAAGACATTGTATATAATTTGTGAGTGGTGTACAAGGGGTATCGGCGCGTCGACCACGCACCGCACGCACCGCACGTGACGTATCGTTGTAGTTGTACAGTATTTTTGTATGGAGTATTTTATGGCGACCGCAAGTCCCCTCCGGGAGGCGCTGAGATTAAACGTAGACGTAGGTTACTGCAATTTTAGCATGGGGTTATGTATATTAAGGACGGTAAACGGCAACGAGGAAATGACGTCTGATGTATTTTTATCATTAATGGAATTGTATAAATAGTTGTGTATCTGAGGTCCACCGACCGCACCGTACGCCGCTCTCCGCTCTCCGCTCTCCGCCAACAAAGTTGACTTAGTGTAAATGTAGCCGTAATACAAACTGCTCAATTAAACTCTTGAGTGAAGTTAGGGAACAACTGGATACGCGGACATATATATGTATGTGTATGTACGTGTATGTACGTGTGGCACAAGGGATGGAACTGACATTTATAATTCTCGTTCACTTTCGTTATAGACTGATATATTATAGTGAATAGATTTGAACGCATATATGTATATTTTTATATATTATTATTATGAAATAAGAAGCTCCAATGTGAATCTTGTTGCAAAAGTCCGGTGTCAGGATCTTTGTATGACATTCACATTGTATTGAAAATATTGTGTAAAGCGAATTAATAATGTTATGTATAAGATTAAACTTTGTTATAGATTTAAAAGCAATTTGTGCTCAACAAGCGTTGTGTGAGATAGATGAACGTTATGGTCTAAAGATTTTTGTAAGAAAAAAAAACACATTCTAAAAAAGTATATACTATGGATGTTTTGACAAGAATTTCATATTAATATTGTACGTCGCACAAATTAAAGATTCTAATACCATTGTATATTAATGAAATGTTGAACCATATATAAAATACTGCTTGATATTTAATTCAACATTAAACATTCATTTTTGTATAATCTTACTATTTATTATTAATAACAGTCATGTTCACAAAAATGTCATTTGCATAGTTAAGTGTGTATGTAAATAATTTTCACGGTTTTATGTAATTATATATATATTTTTTAAAATAAGCGATACGAAATAATACTCCAATAAGTGGCCACTATTTTTTTTATTTCATTTTGTACCAAAAATACAACGAATCGCTGAGCATTTTATATATGTATACTAATCAAAATCTATATAGATTATAATCTGTACTATTTGTCTAACATAGGTTTAAGTTAACATTTTATATAATGTTAAATGTTTAACCAATTTTATAATATATAGTAAAAAATCTTTAAAGGTATACAAATTTAAAAGATCCTATACAACAAGTACAGATATGTGCCATCAAGTATTACTATAAATGATATAGGGTTTTCATTATAAACTCAGTTGCATCCCGCCCGCGACGTTTTTAACTCCTGTTATTGCAAAGTAAAGTATTTTTCTATGCAAAAGTGTATTTAAATGTATGTGATAGCGCTTATCAAATGAACAGAGACGTGACGAAGCAGGTGTCTTAAAACAACTTAAAACATATTTATCATGCAGAATAATAGTTATTATCCACTTATATTAAGAATGTAGTTATGTACTCGAATAAATATAACTTTTTAAAATGTGTAGTTTTATTTCAATTGTGCAAGTTAATGTCATATAGTGCCACTAAAGTGATTGTAAAACCGTGCTGGTGTGAACTTCGACTACAAATACAAAGTGTTATGTGGTAACGATATAGACTCAATAGATGAATTGTCCAAAATACTTTTTTCAATTCGTACTAGATCCTATACATGTGAACTATGGAGATTTAGAAATATAGAAATTAATTTGTGTGGAAAAAATGTGATAATAGAGTGAAGTTTGATGGATTGAGAACTATAGTATCATATACTTACTTGCTACCAGCAGAAGTATTTTTCTCCTTTTTTAGAGCGTTTTTGTCTTCCACTAGGTAATGTGGCGCCACCTAATTTTTTTTATTTTCAGCGGACATTTTTGTAATATACTAGTTAGGTATCTACTCGTTACTACACTTATTACGACATAGTGAAGTAGTTTGTTTTCATCATTTCTACTTCTAAACTTTTTTAATTAAAAGAATATTTAAATATATAAGTTTGAAGTCTTGAAAATTGTATATAGTTGTGTTGCTGTAGATTTATTTTTTATTCAAGAAGAGATATACAGTTTAATGAATTTATTTCATTGTGGAAAAGGATATTGGACCGATGTTCTATGTTGTTATTATAAAAAAATATGCATCCAACTTATTTAATTTGTATTACAAATAAAGTAAAGGCAAAGTAATAACCAAAAATTAGCGCATAGCTATATTATTAGGGAATTAAATAGGGCATTTACATTGCATGCTTAGAAATGTTTATTTCAAACAAAATTTAATTATAAATAAATCAGCTAAATAAGAGTAAATCAGCTTATATAGAACTTACGACCACCGTGTTTAAGTCCTTTCACAATTTTTTAATAATACATGTTACTGTTATAATTAAATTCCTGTGTTAAGTAAAACATATGAGTGAAATAGCTGTCCTTGTATTACTGGTTTTTGTAATATACACGTTTATTAAGTTTAATATAATGTGTCATAAATAATTCATAGTGGCAGGCGTCGCGTCGGCTAACGGAAGTCTTTAATACGATAGGAATTAATTTATAGTTACGGACAGATGATATCTATTTTAGTATTAACATCCTATGATCTATAATTTTTTTCTCTTCAAAATTTTATATATTATATTAATATGTATATTGATTCAGTACAAAGGGAATAGAGGATGAGGAACAAAGTATATGTTGACAGGATAATGTTTCTAGTATTATATATAAAAAAAAGAAAATAAATGAAATACACAGTATTCCAATTTGTGCTTTATTTATGAAAAAAATTGTAAATTATCCTACAATGAATCTCCGAATGAAATAGACTTACATATCGTTTTATGTATCAAATACATTATTTGCTCATCGCCAGATCAAACCACATAAGAACAATATAGTTTAAAATATTATCTACAGAATCCTGTTTCGGCGATTCGGTTACCAAAAATACGTCGTTCGCGGTTGGCGTGGCGGTCGTGGCGGGCGGGGCGGGGCGGGGCGCGCGCGTGTCCGGCCGCGGGGGCTATGTACACGAGCAATATACAGCGGGGCGGCTCAGCCGAGCAGCGCCTCCATGGTGTAGGGGTGCGGCGCGTGCGGCGGGCGCGGCGGCTCCTGTCAGTCCAGGATCACGAGCTGCAGCGGCGCCGCCCCCGCGCCCGCCGCCGCCGCCCCCGCCGCACCCTTGCCGCCCGCTCCCGCGCCCGCGCCCGCTCCGCCGCCCGCGCCTGCCGCCGCGCCGCGCATCGCCCGCCACGGCGCGCGCGCTCCCCGGCGCAGCTCGCCGCAGCTCAATGTCCGTCTGGCGGCTCTGAACATAATTGACACATTGTTACAAGCTTTATAATATTTATGATATTTGAAATAAACAATTATAGTTTATGAAGTGTGTTGCAATGAAAATATGATTAATTGCAAATACATCTATAGAAATTAATATTTTAATTATATAAATCCATATAAACTAAACGACGTCAGCTATACGTACTTGGCGGTCTCGGTGGCTCTGAAGTAGAGGTCGTCGGGTGCGTCCATCCACGGAATGACGTGGCGTCGCCCACCGCGACCAGTCAAGTTAGTCGGTTTACCGTTGATCTACGTCCAAAAGTAAAATCAATATTAATAAAGTAGTTGTTTGTTCATGTTATAATTTCACTCAATGTAGGTTATATTAAGTGAAATGATAACATAAATATAACATAAATACAATAGAAAGCATATATGAATATAGTTTTTAATGTCTTTACGCTTTATCCTGCACATTGCAGGGTAGGCAGGTAGGAACCTAGTGTAATGACACTCTGTTATTTAGTCCCTGCTTTCCGCCTTTTTCGAGGTTTCGCGCTTTACCTGGTTTCCAGAGCGAAGAAAACAAGAAAATTCACCCCCGAGTGGGAATCGAACCCACAAACCGTCGCGTTTACAGGCAGACGCACTTATATCAATAAGTACATATGAGAACCGTCGTGACATGGCATTAAAAACATATGTTAACCATTAAGTTAATAATCAACTAAAAAAATAATAAGTAATATTTTGTGGACATACGTGAGTGAACACGTGTGCCGGCAGCGGCTGCCCGGTGGCCTGCGCGCGCGCGCACATGGCGGCGTACTGCTCGCGCGAGGGCCGCTGCATGGGCGCCGGGTGCTTGTTGGGCCGCTTGGCCGGCGGCGGCGCGTTGGGCTCGCGCGCGCCCCCGCCCGCGCCCGCGCCGCCTCCTGCACGCGGCGGGGAGGTAATGTTAGGAGTGTGTCTAGATATGTGTAAACTATATAACGACAACAATTATTACTCGTCAAAAGAACCCATGTTTACCACTAGCGTTCGATAATAATTTCGCATGTCATCAAACAATTATATAATATTTAACCTTTCAATTATAAAGCTTTATTTACAACGAACTAATAAGTATGGGATAGAGAAATAAGAACGACCACATAAATAATGATGTATTGCTACAAATATTGTTGCAACTTTAAACCTGCTGCTACTCCATTAAAATTAAGCAGCACAAAAAGAAAAATATCATCTCATAGAAATTATTATATTTCGAAACAAATATTAAAGTGGACTTTTAGAATTAAATGTCTTGCTACTTAAAGCTAATTCAACAGCTAGACGATTAAGATATTATTAATATTTAAGAAAGAAGAAAATAAAATACTTATGCAAGATGTAAAAGCATTGTTCAAAATGAAGAGCAACATAAGCTGCACAATGCATGCTGATATTGATGTTGCTGTTGTTATTGTAGTGTCAAAGTCTAAATATATAAAGAGAATTTGTTAACACAACAGCTGTTTTCAGCTTTAGTACTGATGTAGAACTAAAAATAAGTGATGCTATGGATGTTGTGATACATTTTATTATAATTTTTTTAGTATTGTTGCCAAAAATAAATTATGTAAATTTTAAAAATAAAAAATTAAAGCAACACAACATTTTAACCCTCAATCGTGTTACTTTATCGTATTACGTATAAATAAAAAGACAAGAAGGGCAGAGCATAAACTATAAAGTATTACTAAACCACATGGTACTGACTATCAAGCCCGTTGATGTCGTCGTAGGCGCGCCGCTTGAGCGCGGGCGGCGCCAGGGCGGCGTGCGGCGCCAGCGGCGGCGGCAGCGGCGCCAGCGCGGCGTGCGGCGCGAGCGGCGCCAGCGTGCTCAGCGGCAGCGGCCCGCCGCTCGCCTCCGTGCGCCGCGCTTCTTGCTCGGAGCGCGATACCACGCGCTCGTACATTAGACTGCCGTCTGCGAATAATTTATTTATAAAATGTTTTTCTGGTAATATAATGAATCAGACTTACAAAATGATTTTTTTTATATTTTTTTTGCTTTACGCATTATCCCGCACGTCGTAGAGTAGGCAGAGGGATCCGTGGAAGCTATGAGAACCTAGGGTTAGGATATCATTTGAAGCGAGTCAGCCAGTTACCAAAGCTAAGAAAATGATATAATCCTTCTCTCTGGAGTCCTACAAACAGTCGCGTTTACCGACTCATTCCTCACTCGTTCTTTTGATTCGTCATTTTGACAGAAACCAGGTGGATGAGATGAAATTTAACACATCTCTCATAAATGCAACTGGAGATGCTATTAAAGGTATAAGGAATCAGAATTCATTAACGAGCGGTAAGTATATATAATTATATATAACGTGTTAAGTTAAATATTAAGTACATCCAAATTTATCTAAATATATGTTTATGAAATAAGTAAAAAAAATTCTAAAATAATATTATTGTTATAATCATAGCATATAACCATTTTACGTAAATATTAAAGGTACACAATATTTTGTCTTTAGCAGGGTAGCCAGAGAGAACTCTTTTTAAAATTTTCTAAGCAAGATATTTAATATGCTCTTATAACAAAAGCGAATTGATTTTCGCATTCTACATACCGGGTGCTTTGGGCGGCTTGGGGAAGGCGACGTGGTTGGGCGCGGGCATGCGGTCGCGCGGCGTCAACGTGAGCCAGTCCTGCGCGCGCGGCGCCGCCGTGCCCAGCGCCGTGGCGAGGCGCGTGGCCACTGCGCCCACGGGCCCGCGCGCGCGCGGCACGCCTGTGCCCGCCCCCGCGCCGCGCATCTCCGCGCCCGCGCCCGCGCCCAGACCCGCCATCGCTATCGTACCTTCGGGAAAAAAATATAAAAATTGTACCACTGCTTACTGTGACAAGGTTGTTTTATTGATATGTATATAGCAGGAATAGGTATCAATGTTGTATTGAATTATATTTTTTATGCCTTCACGCTTTATACCAATAGGGTAGGCAGAGGGAACTGCAATAACTATATATACCTAGAGTCAAGACACTCCGTTGCTTAGTCACCGCTTTCTCCGTCTCCGCTTTTCGCCTTTTTTGATTCATTGCGGGTTGAGTAGCGGAACTCAACGCCGCGCAATGCCTAGTTTTCAGAGCGAAGAAAATGGAAATAGAAAAATCCATTAGGAATTGAACCCTCAAACCGTCTCGCTTACAGGTAAGGTATGTTTAAATAAATAATAAAATGAACACTCACACTCATGCTTAACCTGATGCAAGTTAATGGGCGAGAAGGGCGAGCGCGCGTAGTGTCGGGGGCGGCGCAGGGCGCGCGCGAGGCGGCGCGCCAGGCGCGTGAAGGGCGAGGCGCGCAAGTAGAAGGCGGCGCGCGTCTTCATGACGGGGCGCGCGCCCTCGCCCGCGCCGCCGTGCGCCGTCGCCACGTGCCGCGCCAGGTGCGCGCGCAGCTTGAACTCCTGGTGGCATGTATTGAGTTAACAAGTGTTAATGTAATAATAATAATAATATAAGCAATTCATAATTGTTTCTTCTATAAGACTGGAGAGCCATATTCTCGTTTTACCTAAATATGCAGCTCTTTGCCGACAATGATAATTTTACTCTTGTATCAGAGACAAAGACAGCCCGGCGACAAAACATCACGTTCTCCATATTTCAGTCGAATTCAAAATGTATATATTGAATGACAAAGTTTAACGTTATTTTATCATACAAAAACAGGGAAATGAAAATAATCTAGCCTCTTTAGTTAGAATCGAATCTATGGCAACAGATCCCGATCCCTTCACCGTACGGCCTCAACTTGATATAAGTTAAACAACACGTATAGTAGCTCACCTTAGCACAGTTAATGACGGTGCAGCGGTGCGGGCGGTGCGACACGGACAGCGCCGTCTCCTCGCCCTCAGCGCGGGCGGTGCGCGTCTCCGCCTCGCTCTCGCCGAACACGCCCGCCGTCTGCGCCCGTGTCATAAACATTTTTTTTTCAGCTTCACATTTTTCCCACAGACAGGGAATCTAATGTAGAGGACTCGATTCCCCGGTTTTTGTTTTGATTGTGGCGAAATCAATACTAAACTCTGCCTACCAAAGTGGGGGAATGAAAATAATATATTCCCCTAAGTGAGAACCAGTTCCCTCAGTGTCGTGCTTGCTGGAGCAATAAGACATCGGAGTGCGTGCCATGACGTCTTAACTTATCTAAATATATACATAATTTTAAATTTTCGTATGTGCTTTCAACAACTATTTTTCAAGTGCTATAAGCATGTTATTTATATATTACTAAAATATAACAAAACATTTTTAGATTTAATCAGTTTGTCACCTCAATCAATTTATTTTTATGTAACATTCATAGGAAAATAGGATAAATAATATTTTTACTTTACAATTTTTACTTATTTTCATAAGCAAAGTCAATCGAAAAGAAAAAGTAAAATACATATATATGCATATTACAGAGGCGGGCGAAGCCGTAAACAGGTCGCTAAAGTTAAAATAATTATACAGTAATGTTTTCAAATCTATTTATTAACATAAAAATTATTGGTACGTTTGTGTTCCATTTTGAAATTAAATTTAATTATTCATAATTGTGACATTTTTATGATATAGAAAATTAAAAAAACTTATTATGTTGATTATTTGCTTCTGCAGTAACAGGTCTGCTGCCATACATCGTCTTATTATTTAAACAATATTTTGTGTTTTAAATTTACTCTATAATGGAAAATGCAATGCTATTCACCTTAAGCCCTCCATATTTCTTCCAATACTGCCAGCAAGCACCACACAATCTGTACTGTAAATGCTGTGGACCCCAGGCATACCACTGGTTTGAGTTTGTCACTGAAATTATTAAATATAAAATGAAAACAAAATGTAAACACATTTAAAAATATTAAATCATATTCACTTAATAATTGAAATATAATTATGATGTATAGTTTTACAAAAATATTTTTCATATATTCCAGTATTGCAAGTTTGCACTTAAATAAAATATGAACTAATTACATTAAAAGTACCAAAATCATAAATGTTCCTGCAATCATACCTTGGCAGGATGCGCACAGACTGGGTGGAATGGCCGGTGTACCGTTTGTTCCGCCGTTGAGCACAGCGCCTTTACTGGCGCTCGAGCTCGTTATCAACGCCGTGTTTGCCTTGTTACTGTAAATATTATTATACAAATTTATTTGATAACAAACATTGGCCATTAAAATAAACATATATAACATATTAATAAGCAATATAAAACATAAGTTTAAATATTGAACGGAAATATAATAGAAAACTGAAATGCAAAGTAATAATAATATGTAAGAGTAACGGGGCGTCGGTACAAACACTCACTAGTTGGGAATGTACACTTGTTTCAGCTTGGACTCGGCCTCGACGGCTTTGACGCGCTTCTGTTGCACGTAGCGGTCCGTCGTTTTCCACATGTAGTAGTACTCCACTAGATTCTTTAGCGTCTTCCATGGCAACTGAAAGTAAATGTCACATTTGTTTTTAATTTTAGCAACTTTAATAACTAACTTTTACAAGCAACTTAAATAAATCTTTTTTATTAGCAAATTTAAGAGAATTATAAGTGATGTTGACATTTATTGTTTAACAGCAACAGTGATTTTCAGATTTTTACTATAGTGCATACTATAAAATGTACAATAGTACACAAAAATATTGTACTATATATGAAATAAGTAATTATAAATAAATAAATATATTAATAAAGAAATGAATAAATAAACAAATACAAATTAACATAGACTAATTAAATAAAATATTATTATTATTAAAACTTACATAATCCTGTCGTATATCAGTGAAGTCCTTGCCGTATTTGTCAAGAGCCTCCTCGAAGAGGTTCGCCTCGGAGGCCGACCACTCCTCCATCTCGTCGCGGCACAGCACCGGCCCCGACGCCGGCACCAGCGACGACAGCGCCGCCTCTATGCTGTACCCGGACTTGTGAAGTGTGTCCATTGCGTGGAACTGGTGGATAATGTCAGGTTATATACGTTAACAATGTCTTCATTAAGGAAAAAGAAAATGTATAAAGAAGTGGTAATAAATAAAATATAATCAGGCACCAAAAGGATAAAGGAGGGATAAGGCGTAGATAGAGGGTATAACTCTTATTAAAATGAAATCATTATATATATTATATGCTATAAATTGTATGTTGTAATTTGTATGTTGTAATTTGTATTTATGTAATTATAACAATTTCTTGTAAAAAACGAACGTAAGCAATATTTTTTTAGGAATTTACGTAAGTATTAGTAGTACGTATAAGTGATATATATTTGGTTATATATATATGTGCAATATACAATAACCAGCGCATTCTCAGATAAATTATTGTATCATAAATACTATTCTTTTAAAATAAAAGCCCAATTGCATTAACGAAGAGTTAAGAATAAAAACGAACATAAATAATTTCTGTTGAATGAATTACATATTCGATCAACAATGATCAGGTGTACTATATTTATAAATGTCCCTGAAGTTAATTGCCACGCATAAAACTCGTGTCATTTATTGTTTGCAATTACGTTAGCAAAGTTTATCATCAAATGTAATGTAATTTCTTAAGTTTCTGTCTGGTAATCATTTAAAACGAATTATTGTTTAAATTTCATTTATAACATAGCGCTTGATTTTTTTATTGTTTATTTATAACACGATTTATTAACAAAATAAGTTTTACGATTTTATTCTCAATTTAGAAAAATATATCCATATTTTAAAAACATCATTTTATTATATTAATATTTAATGTTGCAAAGATAAAAATTAAACCTCACAAACGAATATAATACGTAGCACCAGAATATACTGTAGAATAAAGCTTTTCAATATACATATACCAACAGATTTTACTACATTTACTTCTACATTTATCTCCATATATCATAATCTAAAGGAATAAAACACAGGTGGAGAGGTTTTAAATCGTCGAATCAACATAAAGCACACAGCAACTCGAAGCGCAGTTCTGATGCGTATATAAACATTAGCATTTCAAACATTATGTCCTCACTCTTTATTGCGCGCATGACAGGGTAGGCAGAGAGAACTGCAGGACCCATAGGAATCTAGTACTAAGACACTCCGTTGCTTAGTCCCTGCTTTCTCCGCCCCTGCTTTTCGCCTTTTTCGAGGCATTGCGTGTTGTAAAGTTGCAATTTTACTTCTCAAAATTAACGATCATCGAAAAGTGTATGTTCAACATATTTAAATATTAACTATTACTTATTTCCCGACACGTATATCCTTTAAACATTGTTGGAGAGAGTAACAAGTTCGACTCAAAAGTATATAACAAGTAACTATCATCGTTGGACTCACAAGTGTGATATCCCGGCTGGCGGCGGCGGCGGACATGTGCAGGGAGGGCTGCTTGACGCTGGAGGAGCAGTCGAGGGCGCGTGCGAACGTGCCCACCGAGCGCGCCACCACCAGGAACTGGTCGATCTGCCGGTCCGACAGCCCGTGCGCCGGCGTCCACACCAGCGTCTCCAGATCGCTGCTCTTGCGTGTGTCCTCCTCGCCTGGAATGCACACGTCGTATTTAATTATTGGGTGTGAATTATATATATGTATTTATTATTATTATTTTTTTATTAAAATAAATTTTAAATTTCGTACAAAAAAAAATAACGGCTGTACGTTATCAGTTTGAACAAATAACAGTTCATCTGGAGGCAATAATTGTTAAGTTGCCTTTTAAACATAGTAAGAATTATTGGAAAAATTGAAAAATGATAAAACAATGGAAAACAGTACAAATTGGTGCGACGGAAATTGGTATCCAACATGATGTTTTGGTTGCTTTAAAAATATTTCAAAAGATAATATACAGACAAAAACAAAATGACATGAGAAATGTCTTTTCAGGTTTCAGTTAACTATTTATTTATTATATACATTTCATATAATAAATATAATACTATGTATATGTTATTGTATACAAATAATACTGTACCATATAAGCATATTTGTACTATTCTTACCTTCTTTTAATAAATTAGTTACTTCAGTCTGATATCTACTTCCAACTTTGATTTCTCCCTTATCTGCTAATAAAGTCTTTTGTGAAGGATCAAATACTAAACAATAAAAAAATGCGTCCTGAAACAAAAAGATAGAGGGTATTAAATTAAATGTGTTCATAGAATTAAATAATGTTTGCATAATAAAATGAAGCTAAATTAAAAATAAACTATTGATAATGTCTAATTATACAGTTTTTTGTGTGTTTAATAACACCTAAAACAATATATAATTTTTCCCACAGTAACAGTTACTTAGCACTGACGGAATTATTAATTTAACATATTTAATTCAAAGTTTTCTTCACGTTAAACTTCTCATTATGAAATGAGTTTATATAAATTTATATTTATAATTATTGTAAAACTCATATACAGACAGTATGTTTTGTAATAAAGTCTCTAACTCGTCTATATGGCAAGTGGAGTGTGTAGTAGACTAGAATTATTAAAATAATTTAACGTTTTTCAATTAGGTATAACTAGAACTAGTAATCATAAAATTAGTAAATATGAAATTGAAAAATATTGACGCCAACATACATATGTATGTAGCCCGAAATATGCGACGGTAATAATAATTATGATTAAATTTAATATCAATCTTTATATGGCGCTCGTAATATAGCAAACAGGAAGCTCGGACAGCGATACGAGATAGTCGGCAAGTGCATGCTCATTTCCTTATTAGTTGGCGTAGATGGAATATTATTGGAGTTACGATTCGTACCGGACGTGTGCGAACGTAAATACATATACCTATAAAACACCTATGTCATTTCTGTTATTTTAAACAGTTACCAAATGCGATTATATTTATACTACATACAAGAAAAGAATAAGGTAACACAAAAGTGACGTTATCTAATGTTTAAAAAAACTACATTTAATTCAAAAGGAAACGCGTTTAGACAAATTATAAGTTGTCATTGACACTCTTTAAAATGATAATAATATTTATATTAAACAAAAAGTAAAGTATTTTAGATTAATTAATTACACATACGAACAAGGCCATGCAGTTTGTTCATAAATGTCGAAATTAAAATGGAAAAAAAAAGGTTATATGAAACCCAATGCGGTGTTGTTCCTCTTGCGGTACATACTCACATCCTTATTGAGATAGCTGATCAGCGACTCTGTCTCGTTGAGGAGTGTGACGGTACATTTGCCGCGTATGTGTGTGGCGGGCAGCGTCTCCACGTGCCGTGAAAGGAAGAGTTCGCGATGTTTCGCTTGGTGCCGCTGCTTCGGCGCTAGCCCGTCGGTGCCTGGGAGATCCGTTGTTTCTTCCTCCATCGCCACTATAACACATCATAAAACAAGTTTTAGTATATTAAACTATAAGCTTGCTGCTAGGTACGTAATGATAATATAAAATGAAACTAACATATCATTTACCAAAATTTCTAATACAAAAAGTAACTACTTTACATTTAGGCATGTTAACATTTTTTTTACAGCTTTACGCTTTATCCCGCACATGGCACGGTAGGCAGAGGGAACTGCGGGAACCATAAGAACCTAGTGTTAAGACACTCCGTTGCTTAGTCCCTGCTTTTTTTCGTCCCCGCTTGCCGTCTTTTTCGAGACATTGCGTGTTGAGTGGCGGAACTCAACACCGCGCTTTGTCTAGTTGCCAGAGCGAAGAATTTGGAAATAGAAAAATCCATCTTCTTCGAGTGGGAATCAAACCCAGAAACCGTCACGTTTATAGGCAGACGCTTACGCCTTTGCGCCACGACTGTCCTCAATGTATGTTAACTTTCTGTTGCATTATTCTTAATTTTGCAAGAATAAAGATGCATTTCAATTTGAAGTGTTGAAGTAGACAGCTTTGTTATATTTATATTGGTTTATTAGTATGGATTATATATTTGCGACTGAGCAAAGTAATTAAATCCGATATAATGTATTGTTATTTAATATAGGGCATCACCGTTTTTATTCTATTATATCATTTGTAAATGGAAATGAAATAGCATTATGAAATTAGTCAGTCAGTCTGTCAGGCATTTATAATTCAAAAATATTTTAAATTCTGGAGACTGTACAAATATAATTGTTATATTCATCATATATATGGGCATAATAAAGTTAATATATGCAATACTTACATACTTCGAAAATCAATAGTAAATATCAATAAATATTAAATAATAATAGACAAATCCATAGGTTGAATATGATAGATGAAAGATATTTTTAAAATTTTACTACTTATAAATAATGCTCTAGATTGAAACTCTAGTAGATGGATGTACTAATTCCATGAATCATGTTTGCCATTAATGGAAACGTACCGACATAGTAACGTAAGCGGTGGAAAATAGATTTGTTCAATTGGGGATATTGCCCGGTGTTGATATTATAGACACGTAAGACACAAGCCCATTTTAGATACGAAGTCAACCTAGGCGTATACTAACTAATTACTGCGATAGGATATTAAAAAAAATCATCGAATTACTCATAATTGATTATAAGATGTATGCTCTTAGTGCAAGTATTGACACAGAAGCCCAGAAGACGGCGACGGCGGCGCGGCGTGGCGTGGCGCGGCCCGTCCAGGTGCATTGCAAAACGTGCTCACGTCAGCTTATAATTTTTATACGCCGATCTGCCGCCATTACGACACGCGTACTCGTATCACAACATGTCTGCCGACTCGATCCATTTGTGTTAGTTATATATTATATTTTAATAATAGATATTATTTTTACTTTATATTACATAACAAATATTACTGGACAAATAATATAATGAAAAATAATACGACATCTCCAAAGTAATATAATTTAAGGACATTATATTAAGGTATTCCTAAATAAATAAGCAGAGATTACAAAGGAGATCTCTAAACTTCAATTACAGAGAAATAGGCATCTATAATAAATATAATAAAAAACGTAAATCTAATATACGACGATCCCAACAATACTGAACTATGATCTTATATATGTGCGATGCGTTATATATACATATACGTATTGTTTTATGATAAAAGCTCGCCCGGGTCGGAGTAGGACTTATTCTAATATTATTGTCTTTATTTTATACGAAACAAAGAATATTTTACATGTTTGCGGGGATTATGGTCCAAGCTTTTAATTACTTTGTAGTTACCTGGTACAGACTTTGGTACAGGTACGAACTAGGTCATATTGATATTTCATTCATTATGTTAAATTAAAAGTTGGTGATATCGTGGACCGGTTTAAGTTAAGATGGCTTTTGTGTGGTGACGCGGCGCGTGCGGTCGGAGGGGTGGGGGCCGGGTGTCGAGGGGTAGTACCGGCTACTTATTATTACCACGCAGTCTCACGCAGACACCTCATTAATACTATATATATTTTATAGAACTTTAAATGTATACGCCTCTAACGGTTCGAGCTAAGGGTTCGGGCAATTACATATGGTAATTAAATTTTTATGAGAGCATTAAAGTTCACAAGTTACAAATAAGCATTTTATAACTCAAATTATACAGTTTAGAATAAACTTGGTCCAAGTGAACGTAGTATAAAAACTGAGGTTAGGGAAAAACGATCAATAGCAACTAACAGTTAAAATAAACGTAAAAGATGTATCGCCAAACATCGTCCATTTAGCTCGAATTGGATACAGTAAGGCCATTATTGGCATTAGTAGAAAGGGGGAGGGGAACAAAAAGATTGGATGTTAAGGCAAGCGGCGCATTAATTCCAGCGGCAATACTTGTCTGAAGCGCTATAATGTAGAATCTGAAAATTTATTGTGTTTCAAGTTTGTTTTTTCAATTTAGCAGATTTTAAAAATTAAAACAATATCTTTATCTTATCGTAATCTAAATCAGGCTATGTCTAATCTCTATGTCGTCTACTACTAATTTAGAAGTATTCTACGCTTACTATTCCGAACGACGCAATGGATATTTGTTTTATCTTTTGGATACCTATATGCCTAGCATCAGTTATAAGTAATACATATGTATCATTTTCTAATTTGTTTTATGTATATAATATACTAAATATTTTGTGTATGATTTATTTGAGTTTCGAAAGTATTTAATGACGCAATCTCTTTGCACGCTACGTTGCACCAAGATGCAAAGATGAAAGTATTATACATAGCACATTTATTCTTTAAGATTACTTCAATATATTATAATACACGAAGATCCACAGTGTTTGAATAGTAAAGTATTTTTCAAAATTCTGATGAATGATACAGGAATTATTAATAAAAATTATATATAATAAAACATATATATAAACAAAAAATCTTATTACTTTACAATACATTATTCATAGAAATCAATTTTAACTTTCAACTAATACAGGTATCGGTTAAAAAAATATAAACGGAATGCTTATAGGATCATTTTGTTTATCTGTCGGTCTGTTTGTATATCAAGACATTTCTGAAATTTTATAGTAAATACTAGTTACAACGAGATATCCATAGTAATTTTCTCGATATGTTGGTTATATTATATTGTCATAAGATTATGTCAATTTTCAATGAAATAACTTAAGAAAAAAATAGTCGAAGCGTGATTCAATATATTAGTGCCCGATGCAAAAATGCGATGTAAACAGGTTATATACTACTGAATAGTGCCTAGTTTAAATTAAGTAACTTTTATTCAAACGCAAAAATGTTTTAATTTTATAGTTGATTTTGAAATTACATAAGGATAACGGGATCGGTAAAATGCGGTCTTAAGCGGAATATTCCAAGAAACAAGCAAGCAAACAAGTGGAATGTAGAATCACGACATCGATGTCCCGAGTAACTCATGAATATAAAATACTATATCGCGTAAGTACGTACGTACTTTTTGCTAGATGAGGATTGTGACTAGTGGTCCATCCATACAGCTTTTTCGTGGATTACACGTGTAGTTTTGTTTCACATGTATGTAATAAAGAGAATAACATTTTATAGTAAACGTACAGATACATATTATTTTTCTTTTCAGCTTTAAGATTGTTTCCAGATTTGTGGTTAATGCTATCAGTTTTGATAGTGACTAGGTAACTTTTGTAGGACTTAGGCGTGCGGCCGTCGAGCGAACTGGGTAGCTTCACGCTATCTCCAGCATATACGGGTAGGCAGTACCCAATTCATAAAACTGAAGATAATTTACCCTCTCGAGTTGGGATCAAACAACAACCTGTGCCACTGCGTCACGACGTCCTTTTAATTTCCAGAAAAAAGAATTTACGTCGAAAATTTTAAGCACAAACAATTAAAAATAGTTTCTTATATTTAAATTCTACAATCTAGGGATGATGAAGACCGTGTAGCTATGGTAATAAACGTAGTATTTTCAAACAAGTACATAGGCAAGCTTTGTTCTAATACAGGTGGGGCGCAGTGTATCATTCCTTATCTTATCTTTCTGCTATGGTGGCATTGTCAACGCCGAAGATTCAAGATTGGGTCATTTTAGCTTTATTTCGAAGCCTGAACGATAAACACAATGAGTTATACAAGTTTATACTAAGCAGGACTATTTTGTTTTTATATAAAGTAGACTAGAAAAAACAATGTAAAATTATTATTTTTTTACTATTTAGTACAATGATTTTATCATTATGTCATCTGAACACATTATCATTAGTTAATTATAAATAAATAAACATTGCTGTATTATTTATGCTGTATTAACATAACTCTTTTGGCAATTTTAATAACTTCGGATTATGGATACACACGCGTCACTACGCAACTAATTAAAGCGTAGGCAAAGAGAAAATGGCAATCTGTGGAGCCCCCCCTGCTAGTGGGGGGGTTGGTTACGTGTGCCCCCTTGGGGTGGTCGGGTGTATGGTTTTTCTGCTCGGGCATCCTTTGCTTACTTATTGATCCAGTCAAATGTGTGGAGGTGGCGCGGTGGGTGGCGCGCCCGGCCCCTCTCCCCCGAAGGGGGTACGTCCAAATAAATCTGCCCGCCCGCGAAACACCGCAGTGACAACAGTGGCCGCCGGTAAGATGTGGCCGCAGTCTCTACCCTAGCGTCATCTCCAAAGACATGAATACATTGCCGTACATTTGGACAGAATACGAAGTTGTATTACCATATGAAGCCGAATGCCATTTTAATTGAAATCATTTCTATCGGAAGGTAGCGGCGGGCGCGACCTTAGAAACAGGCATGCGCGCGACCGCTGAGGTACCTAGTGTAAACCGCGACGCCTCTGCTATTTTTATAGGGGTCAATGACATTTACTACTAAATAAAAGATACAACTTAAACATTTCTATCAACATGAATTTGTAATTCAAAACAAGATATTCAACATAACCTACTCTTAATAATAATGAATTATGTATAATTGATATTCAAATTTACGTACTATTCACCGGGGCTAAGTATCTGATCAACATGGAATCATACTGTTATTTTACAAGAACGAATTACTACTTATAAGACATAAACATACATAAGATAAATTAGGAGACTTGGAGAAGGATATAAAAACTCATCAAAATCTATATGAAATCAATATAATCTTAATTGAAATTGTAAAACAATTGCTAATTATAGTTTAGTTCTAAAATAGTAAAAATATATTACACAATATACGTAAGATTTTTGAAATTTAGTAAGTAATCATCGATAAAAATATAGATAAATCACAAAACATATTTCTGGCTAACACCTGTAAAACGCCAAGAATTGCAAAATCTTCAAGGACCAATTTGTATATAGGCGGATAAAGAAGATTAGCCCTGCAGTATTTTCCATTTCACGTCATATAATTTTTTTAAATAAATTGAAATGTTTACACATAGTTTTATTTTATTTTATACACAATCTTATAAATTTGTTAATTCCTTCTATCTAAAATAAATAATATAATATTTGAAAAGTCAATTTATGGTTATGGTCATGCATACTGCACCAACATCCTTAAGTTTAAACTGATTTTGGAAATTACTGCAAAATATTGCACAAAACTATTTTTTATTCTTTCTTACATTTATTTTACGTCAAAAGAACTTCGTTCGATCTTTTTTTTTCATATAATTTTGTAATGCATTTTGTTGTCTTATAAAATGCAAATGTTTTAACTGGTTTATAGTATTTAGTTGATATAAGGACCACTCTTCCTTTAAATACAGATTGATAAAATTAAATTGCTTTTTTTTATTTATTATTTAAACATTTCTGCCAGGTCTTGTGATATTTTTTGTTAAAATTGGTGCTTGGTCTTCATGTCTAGAATTTGAAACATTTAATATAGAACAATATTTTGGTCTATTATTATATGCGACCGATAGCAAAACATAAACAAAATATCATCATCCACGAGACGTCCACTGTGGAACAAAGACTTCCTCATTGAGCATCATAAAGGTCGGTTCTGGACTGCCCACATCAACTGGATTATGGCGACTTGGCCAAAGTAGTCGGTACACTTCATGGGATACGTCCTACCTACGGTACGTCTGTTTCATCGTCGCAACTCCAGAACTTCCCTGCCCCAACAGTCACCGGTTCTGCGAGTTATGTGCTCTGCCCACTGATACTTTAGTTTTGTAGTTTGTTTACGGAATTCATGTGATCATGACACCATTATGGGCATATTTTGTATTTTGTCCACACTCTTAAATTGTCATTTAAAGTTACGACAAAGTTATCACTTGATTACTTATGGGTGTATAAATATTAGAACCTTGAACAATTTGATTCACTTTTCTGAAACATTTGTAGTGTAGAAAAAAAATGATTTATTGTGAGTCGAACCTGCACACTCAGAGTTCCTTCGGCAGCAATTGGTAGATCAACGGAAAGTATCAAGTTATCAAAGATGATAAATTTAAAGGTACGGGTGTACGTGTATTATTTGTATGAAACGAACTACAAATATAAGTTTGTTGTGTGGTGACATAATTCCTGGTCAACGGAAACCTACTGTATAGGTTTGATTACGGGGCGATTTTCTGGTAATATGCAGCAAATAGGTATGAGTTACAAAACTTCGATTTTTTCGATTACGTTTACTTGGTAGATCTATATTTCCTTTGCTCTAAGGGACTGTAGACTTTGATACTTAATATTAAGTTCACCTTGTCAACGAATTGGTGAGAAAAATGGTTTTGATAGACAGGTAGAGTATTTGTAAAAGCTATTCGTAAGGTCTCGTTTTTCTATAGAAGTCTAAGGAAAACCAAAGATTAAACCAGCAATGCAATTAACAATATAATTTTAACAACAATAAGTTATAGACAAAAGTATCTATTACAAGCAATTACTATTGCCAGTCAGTCATAAATTATCTTTATAGGCCACAGGATGAGATGAGTGGCACGATGACTTCCTACAATATAAATTATTATATAACGTACAATCTAATACATTATACCTTATGACAAGATACTTCAGTTAACAATCTCTTCATAACAATCAATATAAAGTGTAAAGCTAAGAAGTCCCCCGCTGAGTTTTTGTATACGATTTACTCGGAGACGAGTAAACGAATTTTATTCGAGTTCGTGTTATAGAAATATATTGACCCATCATTCAAATTTTGCAAATTAATCATCGTGAAAAGTTTTTCCATTCGTATTGTAGCTTATCAAAACCAAAGTCCAAATAAGACTCAAGATTTACAACCATCTATTGTATCAGTAGGCACGAGATAGGATACTACCTATATATGTATGTATGGTATGTTTAATAATTGACAATAGTTGAATTGAAATTAAATTTAATTTGTCTTAAGAATTTTGTCGAGCTGATGAAATTAGTGTCTAATTTATGTTTTTGAATAATTGTCAATCAAATATCCCACACAAAATTCTAGATAAATTTCCTATATATTGATGTTTTATTATTGTGCTATTTTAAAATTCTAATAATGTAGTCTTGACATTCATTCTCTATAGTGACATTCATTCTCTATTGTGGATACAAAACTTGAAGTAAAGTGTGTTTGATAAGAGCATAGGTATATTTGTTTCTTTGTCGGAGGTGGATAACGGAAGGAAAAAGACTGCTCGGTTCCCCGTGAAAAGGCGGAAATCGGTTAACTCGAACTTTTTCCGATATCAACAGATAAAAAAGATATTGTAAGAATTCCTATGAAATTAGTAACTCTGTATGTATTTTGCCTTCATACTATGATTACGGTTGGTTTTACCAAAATATTTACGATACAACATTTTAATTTTAATAGTTAATCACTATAAAGCAAACACTAAAAACTTTAGATTATAGCATGTCGGTCTATTTGAGGTTAAATACTTAATTCTGACGTTTCACGAAGATTAAATATTCGAAAGGCAGGCTTACGAGGTTTTACAAATGCATGCAATTCAATGGCTTATATTAAAAAAAAGCTTCCAAAATGTATATAGGTGTAAGTAAAGCGTATGTTGGCCTGACACGAATAAGCAGCGGACTTGAAAGCTAAGCAAAATTTGCTACTCAAAAATCTTAAACATGAAGGATATTTCATTTATGAAAAAAATTACCAGCTTGTTTGCCTTGTGATTATTATGATACGTGGTCATAACGAATGTAGTGCAGTTTTATAACTACTAGTAGTATACATCTATAAATTAGGTAGATACTTATTATACTGTGTACGCATCCTTTAATGTAATCCTACTAAATTAATATCCATAAATTTCATTGATTACTTTTTAATAAACAGATTAGTCCTCTGTTACAAGGAAAACCCCAGTATTCGTAAGATAAAGTAAAATTTGTAATTTATGCACCTCTCGCCTTTGTGATAAGAGCACTCGTGTAGCCTAAACTAAGCCTAAGCTTTAAAGGTTGTTCAACTTTAAAATAACTTTGTCAGCGATCTCTTTTGTTCAATAATTACAAAGTGCATTATTTGTTTTTGTTTACACATGTATGTAACTACTAACATTTCAGTATATATGTATATGTTCGTAGCATTTATGGTATTGTAATACCAAATGAACAGTTCAAACAAAGGCATGAATACCACTGCAGGCTATTTAGGCTGCACACATATTTTATGCTTTTGTGTTTTAAATTATTAACTTCATATGGTCTTCACATTTTTAAAACTCTTTTGGTTTTGTGTTTTATATACATTATTCACTTTTTTAACCTGGTTTCAAATGTTCCAAAAATATTTTGTTTACATAATTTTAACTTACACATAAGTACCGATGCATATATAATTTTTTAAGCTCTTTTGTATATAATTTTTCTATATTCTAGAGATACAATTAATTACAATTTCATTATTTAATGATTTTTTCTAGAAATATACGAGAAATGTAGAAAGAAATGTTAGGGAGCTACAGCGATATGTGGCTTATATATTACGTTATTATTAATAAAATATGAAGCTTTTGTAAATTTTGTTTCTACGTAGATTAATAAAGATACTTATGAAATATGTAAAGGAGTATGCAATTATCAGGTTTTCATCAGTTCATCAAGAGATTACGAATAACAGGTAACAATAATATAAAAAATTGCTGTCGCTAATAAGGTATGAATACTTATACCACAATACTAGGGTTTACTAAATTTATGTCGACTGTAAAGAAAAAGACAAGTACATAATCCCTGATATATATTTCACGAATTGAAATCTTTATACCGTTATTTTTTTATCAGACAAAACATTCCGTTTTTTTAGAAATAGCGTTGCGTTTCTGTCGCGGTTGTAATGGCCGCGCAAGAGTTTATATACTGACCTTAAAATCCCTTAAAACTTTAAAAAATATAATAAAATGAAGTAATTAACTATATTTTCAGTATTTAACATATCCTACATAACTTTTGGTTATTAAAAATTATTAATAGCCCATTATCTACTTTGGTGTTTTATATCATTAGTTTCAAAGTAAATAAAAATAACTGATTCTATATGACTTTATTTATAAGACTCAAAGTGATCACAGTGTTTATATCTATGGTATTAATGTTTATTTTACGATAAAGTTACAGCTGAATGTTGTTATACATTATTTAGCTTTACGCTTAATTTTTAGCAGTATAGTCAGAGAATATTGAGCGCAAACACTACGAGGTGTTTGTTACTTTCTTAATTAAGATCATTATTGACAGTTACATGACATAAATATAGCTTATGAAATAGATCGTGTATTGTGTGTGTAAAATGGTTGTCATTAATGAACATGGTGAGGTAAAACAGTAAATATGTAATGAGAGGATCGGTGCGGTCCTGCGAGGCGCCCGCGGAGCGGCGTGGTCGCCGGGGCGAGGAGGACGGGCGCGCGGAAGGAATGCGTCGTTTTCGCATCGGGAGAAACGAATGCGTTTAAGCGTCGCGGTACACAATGGCGGCGTGACGAGATCCGGTTCGCGGGTGGTGAGGGGCGTCCGGGGCGGGGGGCTCTAATCGATAGCCGGCGAGCGACGGCCGGGCGACTGCGGCGCATAGGTGACAGCTCGGGCCCAATCAAATTACCGTCGGTGGAGAAGAGTTGCACTGGCACGCATGCCGGAGAAATGTCACATTGCCTGCAGTTGCCGTCTCGAGGCAACCAAAGCCGAATTGTAATACATTATGTATAAATGTTTGTCATGCACATTAACAAATATAATAATGTATATGTCTGCGTGGTCAAATAGCAATATCAAGGACATGTGCATGTCAAATATTTCACAGAAGGCTGTATCGAAATAACTAACGTAATGTATTAAATATAGCTCTTCCTCGATAAATTAACTAGATAAACAGAAATATTTGCTCAATTGGGACTATTGCTTACCAAGATACAACCAACATATAGTAAAATGCATCAATTATACTTTATGGTATAGGTCTAGGTAAGGCAAACAAAACAAAACCATATGACAACTATTTTATCAAATAATAATATTACTAATCCTAATCCTATAAAGAGTTTTTCACTAAACGATATACTAGTTTGATAATCAAAATTGTATGACAGTATGCCCGCTCAGCTTCCAGCGTCCTGTGGCTGTTGCATATCTCAACCAAAGGTCCCACCAGAAGTCCGACGCCTTAGAATAAATGAGATTAGGACACATTTAATAAGATTCCTTTTTGACTTTCTGGTAGTAAATCGCTTGAACAGTAGTATTTAGTAACTTTATTTAGAAAGTTACACATTATTTTTTTAACAATAACTTTTATTTCATTTAAATTTATTTTTTTTGTCTCAAATATTGGTCCAGGAAATGCACATTCAGCCTTTAAACTGAAGGTCGCAGGAATGCTAAATATTATGATGACGTGGCATTACGTCTTCTTTTACATTGCCCGATACATCAGACCCAGGCTTCGAATACGCAACATACTAAAAGCCTTTCATTCAGACTTTTGTATTACTACATTAATAATAACAATAATTATTTTAGAGGCTGCCTAATATCAAACAATTATGCGGATGAAGTGAACGTGTTCCGAGTTCTATAGTCGGGTATTGGTGTACGCGCATCTAATTATAGGTTATTCCTCTCGCGTAGCACACAACGGATTTACGTTTTAACATTAACGACTTGCTCACGATTGTGTGTAATATATGCACACATAGTCCTCAAGTCACTATACATTCAGCCATACAAAATTATGTTAGTTAATATATTAATTTAAGCAATATGTAAGACATTTAATGGCTCCTGTATTACTCACTAATTTTATGATGATTCACGAAGTGAAAAGAATATATTCTAGAATACCTTACACCTAGCACTCGATTAAGAGATAGTATGAGTAAAAAAGTATACAATAAAACTTATAATTTGATATTAACGACTTGAATGTATTATTATATTATTGATCGGTCGGCCTTGTATGTATTGTATTTACATTACGATGAAACATTAATAAAAATATTGATGTTTTACGTTTAAGTAATGAAGTGGCCACCGCAATTAAATTGATGACATCATAGCCTTCTCACTGCGATGGGAAATAAAAGCACAGTTCAATCAATTGATAACGACACATTGGTCAGACGCAGTTGGTAACGTTATATGTATATGTTCGTGTAAGCATACACAACATATTACAATAAAATACCGATAACAATACTTTTTCAATTCTGAAATTAGTATATTATATGTATAATATGAAGTTGAAGTAAAACAGAAATTGAAAATTTGTTTTTTTTCTTTTTTAAAATTTCTTAATCGTATAGATAGACGTGTTTATTTTCCCAACGTAATTTTTTCATGTATATATACCTAATTTTAATAGCATATTCAGTAGCTTAGTTATAAATCAAGTATTACATAACATTCTTTACAATCTTGTAAAGAAAAAAGAAAGTACAGATTTCAGTTGTTTCGGAAAAAAAAACCTTTTTTATTTTATAAACCTTCCTTTTATATTTAAACAGTGTAGTTTCACTGTAGTACCAATATAAATGTGGTTCACTTGTGCTTAAACCAAATTTATTTAAAAGTTGTGCTTACCTATCGCAGGGTCGAGAACAGCCTGTGCCGCTTGTTCTTCTCCTATTGGCGTTTTAAGGCATATTTTTTTGAGTTTCATCGCGACTGGTGAGTCTTCTGACTGGGCCACTGTAACATAAAATATTATTAAGAAAGTAATCAAATCATATACCCAATAAACCTTGAGCAACAACACATGAAAAATTTATGATGTATGATTGAGAAATAATAACCTTATTCATATGTAACACAACTTTCTTATTACGGCCGTCATATAGTCAGTATACCACAGGTTTTCGTAACGATAATAATGATAATTAAATATAAAGTTGATCATTTAAAAAAATACTTTAAAGTATTGTGTAGTTGTTTACTGCGAATGAAACTTTAATAGCATGAAAAATAAAAATCAAAACTTTCATACTAAAGAGTGATTTTATACTTTTATGCGTTATTTTCAGTAACATTTAATCTGAGTAGTATTAGGGATCGTTCACCTCAACTAATCAAAGTAAAAGAAGTGTTTATGATATACTATAACCAACATTAAACCTAACCTATTTCCAGATGCCAGTTACATTGGAAATCATTATATTTACAACTTTATTTATTTGCCCCTCATAATCATTTCTTTCTGACACTATAATACAAAAAATAACATTAGAACCACTCTATGATATTCAAAATGTTAGTATGTCTATATCTTCATATGTATGTGTGTACACCTATGGGCATCCTCGGAATTAATAAACAGATTTGAATATAACTATATATTCAAATCTGTTTATTAATTCCGAGAATGCCCGAATATATATATATATATATATATATATATATATATATATATATATATATATATATATATATATATATATATATATATATATATATATATATATATATATATATATATATATATATATATATAGCCCTTTATGTATGTATTGTTCTGGTATCCGGTCTTCAACAAGACAACCGTAACGCGCAATGTCTTAGAAGCAGTTCCCTTTGTCTGCTTATTGCAAGTTTTAATAATAATAGTTACCGGTGGTAAATGGAAGTGGACATGTAAAGGTCATACAGTCCACGCAGACAAGTTTGCGGAAGGCAACTTGATGAGATATTCTTAATTTTCCATGTAGACACATTTTTTGTGTTTTGATATGTAACTCTTACATATAGATTATTCACCATTTATATACTATGAAGGTAGATAAAAGTTGTTAAATATATGACATTCATTTTAGAAACATAATTATTACAGTAAAGAGTACGTCAAATTCATTTCGTCTACGACCTTGGGCATACGTCGGTCACGAGAGACCTCGCGGTCGAGGGGAGACTTGTTCAACAAACTAAGAACGTGTCACTCTCCTGAAAATTCCACAACCCTGACCACACTCAATGTGGACAATATTGTAACGACGACTTTACCACACTATTAATATATTAATAAAATGTTGGATATTACTAACGAGGACTAAAAGCTGCCCGTTCAAATTTATATTACCGTTGAGTTTAAATCGTGTTATATTGCACACGATTTAAAATCAATGGTAATATAAATTTGAAGTTGAAAGATATATCCGAAAAGACGAATGTTAGCGTTATTTGTTAAGAACGTACTATAAAATTTCTTAGTAAATTTTAAAAGCTCTTTTGACATATTTATAATTTTTAATATATTTGAAAATAAAAAATGTTCACATTGACACATTTTGATAGATGTTGTCTTTTATTTTTACAACAAATAGGGCTATCCGCACTTCAGACATCACTAATCGCTAAAGCGCCGGTTATTCAGTCCGATAGCATCCCATGCGCAAATATTTATATAAATATTAAATTTATTTAATTATTTATTTTCATTACTGTATTTTTTTTTGTGGCCTATAAAAATATGCTTTTATATTATAATATCCACAATATTAGGATTATGTGTTATTTACTTAACATATTGATCATATATTTATCATGTAATAAACTTCAAATTATTATGAAACATGCGATTTTCAAAAGCAAACATGGTTGTATATGATATATAACACAATATATTATAAGCAACCTTGTGCCAAGAGCTGCATTCAAAGTATTGGGCTGCAGTTGCGCTCGAGGGTGGGTGTATAACGCCAGTGACATTTTATACCTCATCTAACACATATCTAAAATGTTCTTATCCACCCTAGTTCAATTTTTAAAATATATTTTAACGTATAGTAGTAATGATAAAGTACATTGTTAGGGTATTCAAATATTCGCCATCCTTCAAAACTGTATAAATAATGTTAACTTTAAAATATCAGGATATTTTCATTTCGATTGGGTTCACGGTCAGTAGGAATGGAACGAGGCCAAAAGGGCCCGGCATCGGTGTTCTCGCTTGAGGAAAGTTTGCCTACACCGGTATTCACGTTCACTTTTGTTGAAGTCTATATACTTGTTTGAAGGATTTTAGATATAAGAAAACTATGAAAATTACGTAACGTATGAAACATCTAAATTAGATGGTTTTTAAGGGGTCGAAAATCGAATTAAATCGATTATTCTGGGTAAAGGTGTCAATAGCAGACAATACCATAATATAAAGCAAGTATCGCCTTGCCGAGTAAGTAGCCTTCACACGCGTACAGTATAGCGTGCGCGGCGCGATGTCGCTAGTGTGTCGCGGTTAAGCCGCGATACAGGCAGCTGGCAGGTGCAAGCTGCACGCTGCGACGGGAGGCTGCCACCCCCGCCTTCTCCCCACGCCCCCACACCGCGCACGCCATCTTAACAAATCGATAGGATATGACTGTTCTCAACTTCGCGGGAACGACATTTGGGAGACCGAATGACCCCCGCTTGATTATGTAACGCAAAGCGTATACTAATGTTAACACTCTTACAGACGTAAGAACTTTGGTCGATATTTTGTTAATGTTTTGGCATTATAATTATGCATCTGTTATTTTCGCTATAGAGCATGTTTTATTGTAAATAGAAAAGAAAAAAGAAACAGGAAGTGTGAAAATGTTAATTTAACTTAATAAAATTTAGGAATTTGCATAAATATATAAATTAGTGAGAATAGTTCCTTAGTGAATTAG
The DNA here is from genome assembly GCA_037178615.1 of Dione vanillae. NCBI lineage: Eukaryota > Metazoa > Arthropoda > Insecta > Lepidoptera > Nymphalidae > Dione > Dione vanillae. The sequence goes on from JAZFAU010000201.1 coordinate 306,561, forward strand.
TGACACAGTTACTTTAATTAAACATAATGAAAGGGACCTAATCATTTTTGTATTGTCAATCCAAATAACGATAATCCACCGATAATCTGCTTCATATGCCGCCTTCTTGTCCATTTTAATTTTTTCATTATGACAATGTGCCGTTTGGTAAACGTCTGGTGTATTTTTTTGTATTGTGTCGATATGATTGCAAGGTTAAGGCAAATCGATTGACGCAAGAATCATCCAAATCGATTTGGTCTCTACAACGCTACATATATAACTACATATATACATACATAACTACATATATACATACATACTTAATTTAATAAAATTAACAATAATATATATAATAACGCAGTAGGTCTCCAAAAAGTCACAATCGAAATCATTCCGATTTTCGAATGCGAACTAAGTAAACTCGTAGAGCAATAGTGCGCATACACTTACACACAACTAAACTGCCAATACGACTATTAATGTCTTCAATAACACTTACAATTTTTGGCTAGTGTATAAATGAAGTCGATGTGCTGTCGCTATATACATTTTATAATGGATAACGGCTCCAGTAAAGCCTCAAAACTGATGACCTTCGTGTTCAAACAATACTTGTACGGTCAGCGCTCTATATTCGCAAAACAATTAAATAGTTTATTTAAAATAACGTGACTGTGTAAGGTCGACTACGTGGTGAAGGCAAACCGTTTTTTCTTACGTCGAGCTGTGCTTGAGACGGTAATTTGACTTTGTCGTAAAACAAATTATGAATTTCTTGCTATTATTATTACATTAATACTGGCGTCTTTTAAATTTGAATCGATAGGTCTTGTTAAAATATAAAATGGTCACTTGTTTTTACAAATAAGTTAAAAGATATTTATTAGAACTCAAATTATTAACGAGGAAGCACTCCCGACAACTGTACAGGTAAAAACGGATATTCGCTTGAGTTGCTCACATCCGTTGGATAATTACAAGAAACATTTATCTATGGCTTTTGTAGCTTTCTCTGATATTGTCGTCAACGCAATTACAAAGAACAATAGATGATATATTTTCCATATAGTTAGTTTTTCTGCATTGCAGTGGTATGCAAAGCGGCAAGTTAGGGATGGTGATTAGTGCTTCGTATTGAATTTGTGTGTAGCGTGGATATAGAAACAATAAGACGGTCATGTACAAGTGCGGATTGGTCGGATGCGCGGGGTTCGTCGACCTGGCTTGTAACCGTGGCCCGCCCCGCGCCTCCCGCAGTCTCACTTTCGATGCGCCCGCGGCTCCTCCGGCCAAGACCACGTGCCAGCGCGCCGCCGCCGCCGCGCCTGACGTCACCACAGGACGCAACGGTGTACGGTGTTCGGTAGAGCGTGGAGCTGTTTGTGCTCTTCATTAGGACTGCCATGGGAACCGTGCTACGTTTCGGCCTTATTCTCACTGGCATACTTTACTCACACATATCCAGACATCAGTTGATATTTTCAATAAATACTGACATATGCTCGTACATGCACGTTTATAAGTTCCAAATTTAAAATACTATATACCATAGTAAATCTTGTCTTTGATGAGTTGTTTAAACCTCTCATTAACACACGTCAACAAGGCCCGAGTAATAAGTAAGTATAATCCGCTCGAATTTTAGGCCATCTCTAAAAAAGCTAGGACTAGGAAAATAAATAATATCTCATAGCTTTCTTCTATCAATATTGCATTTGATAGCGCTCAGTTTCTATGTGAATGAACAAAGTGAAAAGAAATATGTCACTTGGCCGTAGGTTTTTCTTATTTAATCTGTAGAATACAAGCTTTGCCCGCGACTGTAGTCAAATAGAAATAACTAACCGGCAAACACGAGAACATTAGTGCCTTTTGTTGGTCGTATGTGTCTTGATAACTACACATTTTTTACCCTTAAGATGTAAAAGTTAACCTGATTACTACATTAGCCTCAATGTAAGACTAACTTTGAATTGCTCGGCTTCACCTGCCACAATCATAACTAAAAGTAAGTAAGAGGGCCCAAGGTAATTTTAGCCGCAGATAGGTATAGTAGTTACGTAATACAATGTGACTTAATGCTTTCTCGATAAATAGGCTATCGAATACACAAATATATATTTTTAATTCTCACCAGTAGTTACCGAGATAGGCCGTTTCACAAATAAACAGCTTTATTACATTATATTATAATGGTTTCCTCTTGATTATTTGTAAAATATGAGTCAGAATATGACAAAATATTACGAACTTTTAAGATCAAATCCCAATCAAACAAGATTCCGTTACATCATTATTATTTCGCTTTTTAGTCCAGCTGTAGACTCATGGAACTCAACGCAGTTGTTACCAAAGTTAAGGAAATGAAATTATTTTATACTCCTCGAGTGGGAATTGAATCCCCACTTACGTACATGTGTATGTGTACGTGCATCATGGAAAATATTGTACAATATGTATTATTATGTGATCGTTTAAAAAAATAAACAAAGTATAAACTTCAACCTTTAGAAAAGAATAAAGGTGACCTTTAATAAACATGTAAATAAAAAACGTTCATATAATTCTCAAAAATTACTTAGATTAAATTGGGTAGATTTATCTCAATAGTAACTAGTGCATGATGACGGAGAAAGTCCTTCCGAAATATAATTTATATAGATAGTATATTGTCAAATATTAAAAAAATAACGTTTATCTTATTATAATTAATGTATTAATGCGAAACGTTTGAATTTTTTGATTATTATTTTATCATTATTATTGACAACTGTTAAGCTTAGGTTTTTGTATTGAACGTAAGATTAGTAAAAAAAAAGTTAATATTATAATACTATAGGTGAAGGTTGCGATCAATGGACCGGCTCTTTGATTGGACCACCCAATTTTTTCAAAAACTATACATGTCACAGCAAGTTTAATACGTTGTTAGGCAACAGTACCGAACCCCTTGCCTACCCACCAAACCTCTGTGCGCTCGCGAAACGTGGTAAGGAGTGAGATCTGTACATGTGTTTATGGTGACCGTAATACAATAACCGCGCCATCAACAAAGTCATGTAAGTCACATTGTTTTAATTAATGTTAAATGATTGTGTTACATCGAAATAGCAAATTTATCTGCGCTTACACACACTACTACGCTTTTAACTTAATTTTACACGTTTTTTAATAATTGCTTTCGTTCTGTTTATATGCCTAGTTGCCATCAATGGACCTGAATGGTGACGCTATCATTGGACCGGTCCAATCAAAGAAACTTATATCAACGATAATAAATAATGAGTTTTATATTGTAAATTGAATATTTTGGTATTGCATGTAGATAGATACCTACCTTTTAGTTGTAATTGGATTATATTTATATATTCCAGAATGTCGGCAAGAAGAGGAAATATTATTGTTAAATGACGAAATAGTATTGATTACTAGTATGAAAATAACTATAGAATTTTTTAAAAAAAACTATTGGATTAAATGAAGCAAGTCGAACGTATGGCGTTCCAAAAGCCATATTAAAAATACAATTAGATGTGAAAAATGAAAAAAAAACTCGAAGAAATGCAAATAGTGGAATCAAAAGTAGATCTTGCGGAGGCTTTAGAAACTAAATTTAGCAATCACGTTGTTGAAATGGAGAATTCTTTTTTTTATATTACTACCAAAGTTGTCAGAGTGCTTGCCGCCAATTAGCTGAGAAAAATGAAATTAAACATCGTTTTAATAGAACCAAAGAAGTTCCTGGAAAATAGTACTGTGCATACATGAAGCACCATCCAGATATAAGTTTTCGTCAACTAAGAGTCACATATATGTATGAGCAGTACAACTGGATTTAAGAGGAAAAATTTGAATAAAAAAAGTAATTCTTATTTTGTGTTTCATTTGAGTCACCTTCATTGGACCATTAATACAAATATTTCAAAGTCCAATGATAGCAACTTAGCGGTCCATTTAAGGCGACGGTGGTCCAAAGAAAGCAACTTTTCATTGAAAAGTTATATTAGAATAGCTCTAAAGATTCTCAACTTTCATTGCCAATAATTTATATATCATTAATTTACATAAAAAAGCATCACATTTCATTAATTGTCTTAAGTTGTAGGTAACATTTCATGAGACATTATGATGTCACAAAGTTAGGTGGTCCAATGATAGCAACCTTCCCCTACTATTAGATCGTGCCTTCTATACCTTATACTTATTTTCTTTTTTTGACACCAACATTAATATATATTAAACATATCTGTCGATATGACACGATCACTTTAAATTAAAATTATTGTGACAACACAGTTGCAACTTGATGTGTACATGTTCCACTTCACGATTACTATGTCACAAATCACAAAAATTAAAAAAACGCGGGTAGGGTGATGTGGGGGCCTAACTATAAACGAAATTAAACATATTTTTAAGACGTCATTAATTCCTAAAATCACTTTTTATAAAAATGTATCGTTTGACACTGCCAAAGTACTAAATTTTGTTCACATTTGCAAAGCTGCCTGACATACAAACATGTCCCTGGGAAGTTTATAATTTTGGCATTAAGATGTTCTACATAATGTTCCTAACCATTGACTAATATATTACGAGAATATGCTGAATATATTAAACAACTTTTCTAGAGTTCTATTTTCATATTTTTTAAGATTATCTGTTTTTTTTTAAAACTGGATATTTGTATGTAATGTAAATCGTCTCAATAATTTATATGATAATACAGTTGAAAAGAATTTACAATAAAAAAAATGTGTCTTAAGTTCAGTGAACTTTTAAACAGTAATTTCAATTAGTTTTGTAACATCTAACGAACGGACACTATACCGTTACAAATACATTACACATATATATACTTGCATTCTTTTTCTAAAACCACCTTACATATAGGTATATTAAGACACAATTGTAGTTAGGAATTATAACAATTTGCGTTATGTACTTTATTACATTATGTATTTATCCTCTGCTGTTAGATTTACTGAAGATGCAGAAAGGGTGCAATTGATATATTTGAATTTGCCATCTGTTTTACAATGCAATTTTTATATGCGAATAGCGACCCGTACGCTGCTTCTCCCGCCTAGAACTTAAGGAATATCCATTAAATACTCGAATTGACATTTAATTTCGTCCGTTTATTTGCAGCGTGCTTCTTAAATCATAATGTAACGTACACTATCGTAAGTTCAATAGATATTTTTGAGTGTTTTGAATAAAAATATTCTATCTATGTTGATAGTCCATCAAAAGATTCAGGTTGGAGTATTTTCTAATGCTTGATACCATTGTACTGAGTGCAGTGCAATTTAAAACCATTACAGATTTAATCAATTTAATAAATTAGCAAATTTGGCAAAAAATAACGATTTTAATTAATATAATTCGTTATTCTATATTTAGAAACTGACTTAAATAAAACATACACAACTCTACATATTAAATGACCCTTACTATGATGGGTAAAATAATGAAAATAACGTTTCAATCGGTTTAGACGTTAACATGATAGTAGATATATACATATATACATACAAACACATACACACAGACAAACAAAGAAAAAATTTTACGAACATTAACAACTTTAATAATATTCTTTTAAAATATCCTCCATGTACAGACAACGATTAGTTACGTTACATTTTATTTTCTGTATAGATACTACCACTTTCTTTAATTCAAATTGGAAAAATAACCAAATATAATAAATTTTCATGAACAAAAATCCATTTCTAGTGGCGTGTTTTTTGGAGTAAGGGTTGCTATGCAGCTAGCAACATTGTACAAATGTTTTTGTTTCCATGACGTTTGTTTGGTTTTTTTACGTATTGTTGCAAATATATTCATTAAAATCTTTATCTTCTTATAAACTTATAAGTTTAATATGAGGTGCAGGAAATTCTTTATAACAATCCACTACAAGACATTGATACTGCTAGATTATTATTTTGTAAAATTTACAATATACTGTCTTTTCTGACCATTATAGAATAAAGTTGAGTTTGTAATGAGTTTGCCAGTATCACACTGTGAGAGGGTCATCGCCAGAGCGACAATTAAAACCGGGATAAGTGTTACGTATACCTGAGAGATGAGGGCGCGGCGGTCGATACGAGGGGTTTTGCGGGGAGATCTAGTTAAGAAGTTTAGAATTGATGCGATGGGTGCATTTTTAGATAAATATATATAATAAGAAATAAATTTGTTAAATACAGAGAACTCATATCAGACGAATATAAAAAAATATATGTTACCAAAATCACACAATAGATAGAAATATTTATAAATGTTTATTATTAATCCACTAAAAACTATAAATTATCATTACTTAAGAATTTCCTTCTGCACCTATGACATTGTTCAATAAAAGGCAATTATATGAAGACAATAATTGATAAAGGTCATTTATGACAGTATCTTTAGTTTTCTTTCTCAGCATGTGACACGTAGACAAATGATGATTACATGTTACTATGTATATTATACCCACCTATCATAAATAATATAAGTTAAAACTGAAAAGGCAGTATTGATAATATCAATAAGCGTAAACGCGTTATACGGGAGGCAGACAGATGCGGGGAGGGGGCACTCTTCATTCCCATTTAGCTGCTAAATTGTAGAGCGGGAGGCCATGATTATGTTTACTAACCCCGGCCGCCGCCCTACGGTCTACGCAGCCCGAATTAACACTCGAATCTTGTCCTTATACGCTTTGTTTAAGCATTCGAAAATATACTTATATTACTTTATAATTTAATGTAAGTTAAATAACTTGATGAGATTCTCGTTGCACAGCGGCACAGAATCTGATTGTATGATGATGTTGTGGGTTCAATTCCCACTCGGGGAAATAAAATATTTTCATTTTCTTGCTTTGGTACCAAAAGGGCGACGTATAGTTCTATTACTCAACGGGTAATATCGACAAGAGGGTGTTCCCTCTGCCTGTCTGCTGGATATATGAAGATGAAGAAATGAATTAAAAACAACAACAGATACTTTAAGTAGAAAATTAAATGTATTAATAATAATAGATACTAGTCGTAAGTATATCATGACATCTGGTAGACGTAGCAAGGGTGAGCTCACATACATAAATTACTTATTGAAATAATTTTGCAAGGGAGCGAAGTTACTATTTGGTCTCCAGTATCAATGTCTTATAAATGTTTATTGAATATACGACGTACTCCCGTGGAGGATATGTACGAGGTGCATGCATCTCATAATTTGTAATTTAGTAGTATTATAATTTAATAAACTTTCGTCATACATGTACCCACTTTTAGATATCTTTAATTTTGCGAAAACGCATCATGTCTTTTGATTGAACGACTGACTGTAGAAATTGTTTTTATACAGATACGTGAAGTTTATAGCTTAACTTTCAGCAGTAATGTACAACTTGATGGACATTTCCTTCTATACTCCTTACGTGTTCATTAACACAAAATGAGAATACATCCAGATAGTAAATGTATTCTTCTTAAGTCTTACATTTTAATCACAACGGTACTGATGAAAAACCATGCAAAGGAAGTACCTAGCATGTAGCAATTAATATTTATCTAACAATTTTAATAAATCACATATTCATCGCTAAATCTTAATAAAATTTGAAATCGAATAAAACAATTACTTTACAAAAATTGAATAAGAATGGGAGCTAAAACGGAGAGTATTATACATTACGTTTTTTTCCAAGTCTACATTGATTATTTTTACAACTAATACTACTGCTGCGCGACCGTTCAATTGCAGGATCAGAATAGAACAATAGATTTACATAGATATTTTTACACTTACAAGTTTGGCAATCAAAATTCAGTAATCACTACATTTTTGTTATCGACTACATGTTGTGGGTCGCTTGCCGTGATGTCTGGCAGTGTGCTTTGTCTCATTCAGAGCGAGACAAATATACTCGTGTTAGACGTAAAGAAACAAATGGAACTATTTTCGTCAAAATGGAAAAAAGTCTATTATTCAAATCAATTGGATCGTCATAAAAAACCACCCTTTCCATTGATATAAGTTATTAAGCTAATGGTTTATATATAACCTAGCGGCCCGCACGCTGTTTCTCCCGCTTGAATTACACTATTATTTATTTCAATAGTAAATAAAAATAAAGTGAATTGTGTATATACTAACAATTTTTTGACTGCAAAGTTTTGCTAATTTTCGTTTAGCAGTTTTAAGCGAAACCGAAAAAAAATATCATACATAAAGCATTCATCCTTACAAACTTTCACATTTATAATATTAATAAGAAGAATATAAATGTAAGTAAAGAGTATAAAAAGCAACTAAAATAAAAAAGATGAGCACTGCGCAGCGATGGCGTAATAATCTGGTAACGGGGTATAAAAATATTAACGCCACTTTTTATTTATATAATCGTTGTAGATGTAGCTTTAATTTAGGGTTCTTGTAAGTTTTACATTTCAATGTTTTACCAGCTCGATATGATGATTCTAAAAAACATAAAACAGCCAGTAGAACTTTCGAGCATAAAGCAGTAAAATGATCAATTATTAAAATAGCAATAGCAAACGATCGTGGCGTAGACTTGACTAAAAAAAACGACTTATTTCAATCAGCGAAATCAAAAATGCTTGTGAATGTTAAAAACTAAATAAATATATTTTAAAAAATGCACCAAGGCCAAATGTGATCTATGTTTTGAAAAATTATAATTAAGATCAAGTGATAGGCAAGAATTGGGTCGAAATAATAACAATATAAAAGACTCTAACAATCCTAACATAAACTTAACATACATCTATAGTTTACCTAAAAATTTACTTATTTTATATACGAATAAATCATATTTAAGGTTGTTTTATTTGTGAGTATGTAAGTAAACTCTTATAAGTAAAGGTTGGGCTCGAAGTTTCCCCTTTGCATGGTCCAACAATAATGTCAAGAGAAGAATTTACCAACTGTAGTCCAATAACTTAAAGTAACAAACTCTTAAGTAAAATTGTCCAATTGTAAAGTTGGTAACTAAACCGTAACAGTATATTACGTAATATATTTGTCCAAATTACATAATATGAAAGAGTAGCTAATTGAAGTTAAAGAATTTAAGCAACAGTATTGAAATCATTAAATTATATACCTATTGTGCAAATAACAATAGAAAAATATAGATTTTGTATTGCAAGCTATGTCTGAAAAATCAGAACTTCACCTAAAAAGAGTCTACAAGACATATATCATAGTTTTGTTTAGAAAATATTAAAAATGTCACTTCGCTTTTTGTAAACTCTAAAACGTCAAAGAAAAACATAAATGTGTGCCTCTTTATAACTCACTTAAAGTTCGCATTATGCTTATATATACTTAAATATAAAAAAAAATGTACTAACCTAACAATAGGTAAGTAGTAACACAGTGGTGTTGACTTTTTGTAAGCTAGAGACAATTATAAAACCGTTTTAAAGGGTAGTAAAATCAATATTAGCATTGGAGTTTTATACGTCGAGTGAAGAAGGCTCAAGGTTGTACTGCCTGACTACTGCTTACACAAATCGTCACATTTCTGATTCGCGTGCTCGCGTGTTCCGTCACTGCTGCCCGGCCCTTTCCATGAATTCAGTTACTTGTAGTCGTTGACAAGTCGATATTAATCTAAGTACGCTACCGGTACTTCAAGGTATTTCTACATATTATTAGGACATAAGAAGCGACAATATAATAAATAAAATTTGTAATGTGTGCTATGTTTCAGTACACATTATATTTAAATAGTTTTATTTAAGTATATTTTACTATAAAATGAACACGATGTAGGTACATACATCATCTCGGTCTTTTTTTCCCTTGGTTATGATTCACGCATACAAAAATTTGTGAAACAAAAACATTCTTAAATGCAGTTTTGGGAAATTGTTGCTATGCAAATGTTGCTATATTTGTCGTTTATTCATCATTCATTTGTCAATTGTACTATGTCTATTGAATGTAAGTTAGAATATTAATAAGGATTTCGAAATATTAATTTTTTTGTAGTAATTTACTCATATATGGTTAATATTTGCATGCACATGTATAACGCCTCTAAGTTTCTTCAGGGCCATTTTTCGCCCAGTTTTACGATGCAGAAACCAATGCTGAGCATTAATATACAAAATATATGAAAATACGGTGTTTACAGACAGACAAAATTGTCACATTGTATAACTATGCGGTTAAATAATATTACTTTTTATATAAATGTCAGTAATATTATACCATCATACGTTCTGTACATCATTTATTTTGCACTGTGTAATAACCCAAATTTCTAGATACCCCGCTGTGAAAACTAGTACGTAGTAGATACTTTTAGTGTAGTATAATCGTTTATTTATAGATCATAATCAAATGTAAGTATAACCACATGGGTACGTTTGACGTAGAATTTCATATGCAGGCTAAATGTGTACAATGATTGTGCTGGAATTATAGAATATCATGTGCTATTTACGTACATAAACAATTAAAGAAGAAAATTGTAAATAAACACAATTATAATTTGTTAGTAGGATTTGTAAATGTTTTCATTTATTATTTTAATCGATTATACTATATGTGTGTATATATTTCATGTTTAAAAATTTCGTTTAATTATTGTAGCTTTTTTATGTGAACTAGGTGTTACATACAGTAAGTACTCAAAAGTAAAAATACTAATAAACTACTAATTGTAATTAGCATACTAAATATTTTATTTTATTGATTTTATTTATATTAGGAAAAAAGCATACTAAATATTTTGTAAATTCGCCTATCGCAACGAGAAATAATGTTTACTCACTTTGATGCTTATCAGCTAATTGTATGAGAGGGTTGGGCAGGTCCCGCCGCCTGTAGAAGCACAAGACCTTGGCCTCTACGTTCCCCGACGAGGTTTTGTTCAGTTCCTCTATCCGCCGGATTTGGTACGGAGACGTCGACGACGTCTCGAAATAGACGCAGTCTGTGGACAATGACAAATAAAATAAAATATAATAGATTCCATTAATGTTTTAAGTTAGTAAATACTATGAAGTAAATATTCTTAATGCCATTTAATTATTTTTAGACATTTCAAATTACATTTAAACAAAATATTTGTTTTTATATATATATATATATATATATATATATATATATATATATATATATATATATATATATATATATATATATATATATATATATATATATATATATATATATATATAATTACAAAATTATAAAATAATAATATTAATAAATAAGAGCAAGCATTGTGTGGGAACATTTTCTCTTAAAGCTGTCAAATTCGAGCACCACGGCTTTATTAGACAGTGCACTAACCGGTCCAACGACGCAAAATGAAAGCGAAATGCATGGGAAAGAAGTCTACACGCGAACTAAATATGGACTAAATTCACCATAAAATCATATAATTTCAAATAAAGCAAATAGTTTTTCCAACAACATGATATATACTCATAATTTTACTGAACAAATTTATAAACTATTTAAAAAAAGTTTTGTTTTTCATAGTCATTATATTTAATGTTAAGAAAAATACAAGTGTCGTAATTTCATCCACACAAAAGTGTTTGACTGCTGAAACGTCTTTCACTATCCTAGTCCTTGTCAATTACGTACATGGGTATAAGGGGACAAGTTTTTTTATCAAATCGATCTGTTAGAAGTGGACCAAATAATGTTGCTGGATTTTCTTCCCCTTATATATGACGTTTCGTGCGTGCAATCTTTTCTTACACCGATTGTAGATAGTTAAAGATGAAGGTGTGCTAAGAATTGACATTTATACAAATGTACGCCATTAAAAACATAATTACTATCAAAGATTGATCATATTTTAAAACAAGTTATAATTTAGATATCTATAAGAAAATTATTGACGTCTTTATTACGCTATTAGGACAATAAAAACTAATGCTAAGGAGTATTTAGATAACATGTAAGATTTTAAGTATCAAATAACAAATATTTTGATTACTAATAATAAATAACGCCTGCTTCTCTCATTGTGTTTATAAGAATGTGTTGAATGTTTCAGGTAAAAAAATCGTTTTTAAAATTTGAAAATTAACCATGAAATTGTAACAGAGTAAAACTTAAATGATGAATACTAATTAGTCATAAGTTTGAAATCAGATAAATCTCTGTAGTAGGTACTAATAGTATTGATAAATCAAAAGCTTACTTATAAAATAAACCCCTGCTCCTATATATATATATATATAGGTACTTTATATCATAAAGAATACTTATAAACAAGCAACATATTAATCAAATAATAAAACTATTTACGTTACAATATAATATGAAGAGAAAGCAACACAGCTATCGTATGTGACCCCACCCCATACGACAGCATCACGAGCATCGGGTTCGGACCACATGAATTAGCAAATGAAACGGTGACGTTTACCGTTACAATTTACAATAGAACACGCGACTTGCGCACAATGACTACACTGGGGTTTTTATTCTAAATCGTTACAACTATTTGAGCCGGCTCATTATAACAGTTAGTAAACACAAGGGGGAGACTGCGATTTAGAAAAACCCACAAATGTGAAATTAAATGTTCACAAATGTTTATTCTTGAATGCATTTTCCATCTTTTATATACTTTGTATTGAAATGCTACGTAAGCAAAAGATATACATATATAAATTTATGTACGTGTGTGTCATGATACATTATCTAAGATGGAACAGTCAACCAACAGTGGGTAATTATTATCAGTGCAATTATTACAAAAGCGTCACCATATTACAAAATTACCTTATAACACTACTCTGACTTAGTTACTTAATAAAAACTACCAAATAAATTTTGAAATATACATACATATATATATATATATATATATATATATATATATATATATATATATATATATATATATATATATATATATATATATATATATATATATATATATATATATATATATATATATATATATATATATATATATATATATAAATAGAATAATCGTATAATTCTATTTTATAACAATTAAATTTTAAGTTTATATAAGTGTTTTAATATGACGATTAGTAGCTAACTATAAAATCCTGTTTTTATCATCGTACCAATAAATACAAGAAATCTAAGGTCATCTATGTCAGACCAATGACAGACAGTGAATAAATATTACACAATATGTAAACGCGAGTATTTCGACAATCTTTTGTTTTACATTGTATTTGCATGTTAGAGGGCTGCCGTTTTTGAGTTTTGTTTCAATGTCAGAATTCCAATATTTTTTTAAATATGAATTGTCTCGCCGAATCTATTCTCTACGTATTAGCTAGCTTAGTTAAAGCCAGCTTAGGAAATTATATATATGACTTAAAAAACACAAATATCATCTTTGCCTCCACATTTCAACCGAGTCAACTAAATATATATATAAGTCGACCATATAGTACTTTCATAAAAAACTAGAGTGGCAGCGTCATGACCTAACGACGGCAAGAACACTATATGTACCGCTTGAAACTTTATAATGTGCACCGTAGTCCGTTCGGATTCATCTACATAGATACACATACGCGGGGCATCAAGCGTGGCTGGCCTGCCTAGCGCCTATACACACAGGTCGGCTAGCCGTGTATGTGTAAGTAGAGGCATTATGCGGCTGATAGCGATGTTAACGTCCGTTCAGTTTTGCCAAGACTTTAGTATATTTTTGGAACGTGTCAATAAGTAAGTGTAGTAAATATAGCTCAGCCACGTCATCTTTAGAGGTTGAAATTATTGGATTTCCCTCGGATCGAACGCAGTCGAACAAATTTAATAGGCACTTGTTCTAGAAAATTAAACGTATTATTTTTTTCACACGCGGTAGGAATTGAAATCTTTCAATATTTGGATGATTTTGACTACCAAAACTATAAGAAAGAAATAAAGAACGAACTTGATAAAAATTGATCTTAAAGCTGCAAAATTTTGCGACTACTTTATATAAAATGTACAATTTTTTTCGCCGCTTACTTCATTAGAATTTAAAATGGCCAATGAATCCGCGAATTGATAGATAATGCTTAATTTTGCATAATAACGTTCGATGAACGCTGCGACACGCTTTCATGCCAATTAATTGAATTCAAGTTTTGAATAATCAAAATGTTGTCGCAATTTAATAAAAATAAATTAGATTTAAAACAAATAATACCATTACTCGTTTTAAAAATATGAGCTGTACATAATAACAAATTTTATATTTGTAATATTTTAAAGTAAAACATCGCATGACATTATTTTCCTAGTGACAATGTAATGGTATCATGGTGCTTACGTATCATACGTAAGAAACTAAGTAACTGTACCATTTGGATTCAGTTATTATAGTTTAGTATTAAAAAAGATAGAAATATGTAGTTTGTTATTAAGATCGATAAATTAAAATAAATAAATGAATAAAATATCCCTGTAAAGATCGATAAAGTTTGTAAAAGAAGGGTTGTTTAAAAATCCTAAATAAAAACATTATAAGTAATAATTACGTATATATTTTTTTTGAAACAGTTCATGATTAAACTGAAGTTATAAAATAATAAGACATACAACATAGATCTATAATATAAAATAGGAGTACAAATTTCTTGAGGATCTTTTGTACATGGATGACAAACATCCAGACTTGATGTGTTCTCCTATTCTCTAGAAGCGAGAAGGGCCTAAGAATGAGTGATAAGAATGAATGATGAAGAATGTTAAGAAATTTCTACCCAAACGTCCACAATTTTATTTTATGGTGGGTTTAATTACATATGTGTCAGTTAAATACACTGTTTTCCGAATAAAATAAGTTATAATAGAATATAGTCTATATATATAATAGAATATACTCTTGATTTAAAATAGTGGCTCTATCAGATATAAGTATGCAAGTATGAATCCTACATAGATATATTAAAGTGTATAAAAAAAATTATTCTCATATGTGCTACTGTTGCTTGCTAATAATTAAATAACCGAAATTAAAACGCAAGTAAGACTATAAAAAAGTGTTATCTAAGTTACAAAGAGTATTGTATTTTGCAACAAGTATTTACATATGATAAATTTAAATTTCTTTAATATAGTGTCGTCGTGGCGTAGCGACAGAGCGATTGTTTGTGAACAGGAGGGTTGGGGGTTCGATTGCTACTCGGCGAGTTAATTATGTAGTTTTTTACCAGGGCGAGGTAACAAAACGAGGCGTGGGGTTCCGACACTCAACACTCAATGTCTCAAAGCTAGACAGAAAGCTTGGAAGTGTAATAACATTAATTTCTCTCACATTATTTTTTCTTTACACAAATGCGAAAAACTAAAACAAAATTTAGTTTTATAAGAGTAATAATCGTTGTTGATTATGAATAAATACTTTGCAGTCAACATAGTATAACAATATTAAAATTCATTACGACATAATGTAAGTGCATACTTGTTTGCTACATAAAAGTATATATATTATTACAATTATATAAAATACAAATGGATACTTTAGAGAAACTTGCTGTTAGGTTTTATATTATATTGTATATGAAGGACTGTTACTTTAATACATTTACATTTTCAACGTGGTCATATCTAATTCGGTTGTAAAAGTCGCGTTCACAAAAGTATAAAGTTGGAGATACGTATATGAAATAATATTTCATAATACATCCTATTTTGAACTATTTGAATGAAAATGTTTACTTATATTTTTAACAGTGAAATATTATTTATGGTAGATAACACACCTCGTTGTACAGATTATAGAAAACATATATATTTTTAATAGATTACATAACTATATCCAAAGTATTTGATTATACTATTACTAAAGAAAATATAAATCTGCTACCTCACTTTGTGTCTCGTATTTCGTGATTGAGTGTTTGTAGAGTAAACAAGAAATGAATAGGTGTGCATTTTGGATCATTGACCCACTGATACAAGTGGATGATTTATGATGACGAAGAATATTTAAATAAGAATTCAGAACAAAACATTGAAATGAGCAAATTAAGTAAATATCAGTAATATAGCAATATTCTATATGTATGTTTACAACCTGCGTTTCAGTTGCGCAATCGCTTGAATTGTGATTTATATTGTCAAATTATAGCAATTATTTGATTTAACAACACCAATTTAATTAGAAGCGTTTTTTTTAACATTAATAACTTACTCAGAAAGTCAGGTCAAAAACGTTTTGAAAAGGTAGTAAGTATTTTTTTTTACTATAACACGATAAAGGTTACGATGTACACTGGGAAATTGTTAGTAAAATAATAATTTACGGCAAGTGGTCGGTCGAGTTTAGCTTGTCAGGACCAGTTTATTGTTCGGAAACGTACTTAGGTATGCAACTTTCACCAGTGGACGGTGGTAATTGCGAACTCATAGCGTCAAACGAATCATTGTTTCCAACATGTAAATAGTTTTATTAAAATTAATAATCATAAAAATTATTAAACATAGTCAAAATAACGATTAAGGTTCTATATGAACCCTATAAAACAATATTGCATGCATAAAATGAGCATATAAGTATAATTTAAGTCACTATTAGTAAACACTATTAACATGATTTCGTATAATTTATATATATAGATGTTTAAATACAACACATAATAAATATAAATTTATTATTAATAGATATTATTAATAATAAATTTATACTTATTATGTGTCATATTTAAACATTTATATAATAAATTATATTAAAAGTGAATAAAGATTTTAACATAGCAAGACTCGTACACAGATATAGGTACCAAGCAGGTACTAGATTTTATGTTTTCTAAAAAATATCACACAACTAAACTAACCTCGTAACTAATCACATCGTAACAATCAATTTGACTAAAAATTATTTTTACCTGCATATATACAAAAGAACTTATGCAATTTTTATAACAATAAAAGCCATAGTAGAAACAGCACCATTGCCATTTGTTGTGCTTTTACAGCATATAAAATGTAAAAAATCCTTAAAAAACCCATGTGACTTTACTTGGTAGATACTTGTGACGTGGTCGACGTCGACGCTATTGTGTCGTTTGAACGGTGGTCAAACTATAAAGCATAGTATTTCTAGAGAATTCAACTCATTTTTTAGTATCAAAATAAAACTTTTATCATAAAAAATGTGACATTATATGTTTTGATTGTTTATTATCATGAGATACTATAGATTAAAAAAATGCACAATTATTAAGCCTCTTATCTGAAATTTTAGGATGATTTCTTCATGTCTAATGACAATTGTAGCTGCTGAAGTTCAACTAGATAAACTTTTTTCATTAGATTCAAGTAAATCATTTAAAATTTAGTCTCAGATTTCAGTATACATGCCAATAATTCATAGAAACACTATAATATAATTTGTCATCAATAATTAACCTCAAATATTGCATTTCAAATAGTCTTTTAATTAAAATTTTCCTCTTAACTGTTCTGTGATAAATATTATTATTACCAAAGTAATAACATACAAGACAATGATTTATATTTACTATATAATATTAGAAACATATTTTGTATGTTGATTTACATATAAATTGTAAAATTATTTTTATATTAAATATAAATAAAATTTAATATAGCAATAATTTTAACACATTTATAATTTAGAGTACAGTATATTATAATAAGTAATCTTATTATAAGAAAATACCTGTATTGTTTATTTAAGAAGATAAAATTTTATCTCACACTGTAAGAGATTATGTAGACAAACATTTTTGTTTACTCGATACATCAAGTTTTAAACTTAATACTAGCATTAATAATTTGTTATAGGGATATAATAAAATATATGTTACGTAAAACATTTGGTATTTTTATAAAAAAATTAAGATTCACATAAATTGTATATCATTTAAAAAATATAAAGTTAATTTTTAAATTTATGTATGATGTTTATGTTTAATATAACATGTAAATTTACTTAAAAATACATTTTATATTAAATCATAAACATCAACCCCAAACAAAAATTGATGTCTTTCATCTGTATTTGTAATACAAATATACAAAACATAATATATGCAAAAACTCAATGCCTTATCTTAGGAAGACAATAAAAATAATATAACCACTAGAAAGGGGATTCTACAACTAAAAATTATTACAATTGCACTTAAATGATGTGCCACTCCATAATGCTTCCATAATATCTTACAGCATCTCTTAATAATATCTTAAAACAAGGTTTATATATATTTAAGTGATATAACAACTTTTCAATGACGCGATATTAAATGATAGGAAGTAGTTTAAAAGGAAGAGCTAATTAACATTCGGCGCGACGACCGCGAAGCGCGGCACACAAGTCCTAGCCGCCTGCCGCCAGCTCTCGTGACAAAGCCAACTTAATCTACAAAACCTCTGTTGCTTCCCCAAAAGAAGCGAATTTTTAAACAGATATGTATATAAATTGACACTGGTTGGACGGACATGCCCTAAACCTCATGTCTATAAATTTCTTGCACTTTATAGATACATTTCAATATCATTTATCAAAATATGAAGCAAAATGTTTTGACAACATCAAATATAACCTAAAATCTCGTGTCAAACCTTACTCTTCTTAACAAAGACCATAGAAAACAAAGTATTAAATTCCCGCGTATAGTTTAGTTTGGTCTCAAACCTTCCTTACACAGATATGCGAGCCGATACAATGATACCTAGATGTAAATGCTAATGTCCTATTTGAAGAATTTTGGTAAAATAATAACTTATTGATAAATAACATTTAAATAGCTTGTTATTTTTTTAATTTATCATAAAAACAGTCAGAAATTTCATTAAAAATCGAAATGTAACAATACTGAACTAATTAAAGTTAAACAATTAATGAAGGTACGACAATCAAAGCAAAGCACCGCTAGTCGGCTGGCGGTGAACCGGCGAAGCTACAACAAAAATAACCAATTATTGTTACTTACCGCCGACTCTGTACATATTCGCAGCCATTTTTATACACAATCACTATTCATTAACACTTAATTAATCTACATCTGACACAATTAATAACTATAACACTATGTAATTGAGCTTTTAACAATGTTTTTCATCACGTTAACTCCGGACGCCTTTCGCTGATCGCCATTTTCTTTCACACTACCTACTAATTTGGCCAGTGCGCAGTCGCACTTTTTGGCGTAAACTTCCTGCTCTTAAAACAAAGCAATGACATATCATAAAATTCAACATGCACCTATTTATCCAAAATATGTATATTGTGTATAGTTTAAATAATAGTATAAATTATTTTACAAATCATGTCCTACAAATGAAATTTAATTTACTATATCAAAAATTAAAAAAAAATGTTTCATTCAAGAACGTTTCGTTATCACTAAGTACTGTTTGGGAATGTATTACGTATATTTTTATAATTATGTGAATGTAAGGGTTTTAGAAAGTATCTTTTAAAGTAAAATATATAATAATGCAATTTGTATAAAATGATTTCAAATTTTTGTCTTATTTTTATTAATATACAATATATAAGTTTTATATTCCTTAAATAAGATGATGTAATGGAACGTTGTGCTTGGAGCTATAGACAAAGACGCTAACATAATCTATGAGTATCCATAAAGAAAGAAATTATTATGAAATTTTTAATAAACACTATATAACAACGTTAAAAAATATATTACATTTAATTATACTTGTCATATTTTTATCTTATAAATTAATAAGTTATTTATATTCATGCGTTTACAAAAATGACGTGGCGAGGATGACAGTTTTTATGTCTATGGCATTGACTAATTGACTATTGCCAAATCAGCTCGGGCTTAGTCCGTCTGGTAAAGAAATTTCAGTGAAGGCAATTGAATTTAATTTCCTGAATGAATTAGTATCAAAATAGTTCTCTTTTGCTGGTTTTAGTAACAGCCAACCAGCATATGCGTGCGCGGTTAGTACATTTGATATTTATCAGTGAAAATAATTAAATAGTGTCTGTGCTAATCTCTTAAATTTTCTTAATTTTCTCCTTTTCAGCGCATTGAAATGGCCACTTACGAGGAATTTATTCAGCAGAATGAAGATAGGGATGGCATTCGATTTACGTGGAACGTATGGCCATCGAGTAGAATTGAAGCTACAAGACTTGTCGTTCCCCTAGTTTCTTTATATCAACCATTAAAAGAACGGCCTGACTTGCCACCGATTCAATATGAACCAGTATTATGTACACGTAATACATGCCGTGCTGTACTGAACCCTATGTGTCAAGTTGATTACAGGGCTAAGTTATGGGTCTGCAATTTCTGTTTTCAAAGAAATCCTGTAAGTTTTCCAGCACCTATTTTAATTATAATTTATCTGTTTTGTTATAATTTAATTAATAATAAAATTGTGTTATATATTGAATATAAGTTTTATATATTACTATTCTAGTTCCCTCCACAATATGCTGCTATATCAGAGCAACATCAACCAGCTGAGTTGATACCAAACTTTTCTACTATAGAGTACACTATAACAAGAGCTCAAAGTATGCCACCTATCTTCCTATTAGTTGTAGATACATGTCTGGATGAAGAAGAACTCGGTGCACTTAAAGATTCTCTTCAAACATCTCTCAGCTTAATGCCACAAAATGCCCTTGTTGGTCTTATTACATTTGGACGAATGGTCCAAATACATGAATTAGGTAAGTGATATATACTAATATTTAAATATTATAATTATCAATTTACAAAATAATATATTTTTGTTATTTTAATTCGATTTACAATCAGCTAAGATCTATAATGAAATGTGATGACACTTTTTTATTAAACTTTGGGAGATAGACTTATCTCCTGATACACCATCTCAAATATCAACATAAGGCTTATATTGTAGCCAGTCTTGTACTTTTAAAAAAAATATGTTGTTAGTGATATTCATAAGTGACAAAAGAGCAAAAAGCAAAGACATTTCTGTGATATCTTAACCTTTGCTTGTATGAAGTCTTTTCAATCTTGATAGTATGTATTTCTAAATATTTGTAAACTTCTAAGTTTCTTAAAACCTATGGAGCACTGATAATTTTGTTCTGGAAATGTTGAAATATTTTCGTATTTGATTGCTGATCCCAAGAGCTCTATTCCATAGATTTATTACTTAATGGTTTTATAAATTTGAATTTTATTTTCTATTACAAATCTTTAGCCTTAATGTGGTCTCTCCATGTAAGCTTTCTGTTTAAACATGAGGTAAATTCTTCTCATCTATTTTCATTGCTGTACAGTTGCCCTTTTTAGTATGAATGTTACACAAATAGACCACTTTTTAAACCATTTTCCAACTTTATCTAAATGTTCTTGAAACTTAGCAGAAGCAATATTTGGGTCTTCGCGACTAGACAGCAGAGCTGTATCACCAGCATAAGTGACAGTTACAATGTTACGTAATAATATGTGTACATATGTATAGTAACCAATATTATAACATTATTTCAGGCACTGAAGGGCTCTACAAGAGCTTTGTTTTCAAAGGTACCAAAGATTTAACAGCAAAACAAATACAAGAACAATTAGCTATTGGCCGAGTAAATGCACCAAATCCTCAACAGAGACAAGGTGCCCCAGCTCCTCAACCACCAGCTCATAGATTCTTGCAACCTGTAAAGCAATGTGACATGGCTCTTACTGACTTACTAAGTGAATTGGGTAGAGATCCATGGCCACTTGGTGTAGGCAAGCGTCCATTAAGGAGTAGTGGTGTTGCACTGTCTCTAGCTGTGGGATTGCTTGAAGTGACTTATCCTAATACAGGAGCTAGGGTCATGTTATTCCTTGGTGGTCCCTGCTCTCAGGGTCCAGGTCAAGTTGTTAATGATGAACTTAAACAACCAATCAGGTCTCACCATGACATTCATAAAGATAATGCTAAGTATATGAAAAAAGCAATTAAACACTATGAAGCCTTGTCTTTAAGAGCAGCAACAAATGGACATTCAATTGATATATACTCCTGTGCTCTTGACCAAACTGGCTTGATGGAAATGAAACAATGCTGTAATTCAACAGGGTGGGAATAAATATAATTAATGTAAAAATATATTAATAACACTATATTTAGTATCTCATAATAAAACGTAATATTTTTGCAGGGGTCACATGGTTATGGGAGATTCCTTTAATTCGTCACTGTTTAAACAAACTTTCCAAAGGGTTTTTGCAAAAGATCAAAAGGGTGATTACAAAATGGCTTTCAATGGAACTCTAGAAGTTAAATGTAGCCGTGAGCTTAAAAGTAAGTGTATATCTTATACTTATATAGTTATAACAGTGAACAGTTATTTATTTTATTATTAACTAATGGAACTTACCTTTTATATGATAGTGCTGCCATCTTTGCCATCTATATACAAAAACATAGTCAAGAATTATACATCCTTTATAATGCAGTTGTTAAATTGATTTAGATACACTTGCTTTGTCAAGAAGAGTTTCATATTGCGAAAAATTACGTATAATTTCTCCTGCATTGAAACCAAATAGCTCCTCTATAGGTCATTACTTTAACTCTTTATCTTTTGTTTCAGTATCTGGTGCAATAGGTTCCTGTGTGTCTCTAAATGTGAAGGGCCCCTGTGTATCAGACCAAGAGGTGGGCATGGGCAACACATGCCAATGGAAAATGTGCACTTTCACACCGAGCACCACTATGGCTATTTTCTTTGAGGTAATTGTATGAACGTTATCTTGGATACTATTATAACTAAATTGCATATTTTTTTATTATCTATTTTAAATTCCATACCAGGTTGTGAATCAACATGCAGCTCCCGTCCCACAAGGTGGTCGTGGATGTGTACAGTTCATCACTCAGTACCAACATTCCAGTGGACAACGACGTGTTCGTGTCACTACTGCTGCTAGAAAGTAAGTTCACTATACTCAACAATAAGCTACAAGTAACATATAGCAATAATTGTCAGCTATATTAAAATTTTATATATTTTAAATAGCTTATAAACTTTTATAAGTTAAAATGTACCAAGATTCTATAAGTATTTAACACACCACTAAACTGAATAGGAATACATATAGATTTCACACAAGTTTTGATAACCGAGATCGATAAATAAATAAATAAAACCGATTCCTCTTTGATGGATTACACTAATAATAAATACACTTAAACAAAAAAAAAACTATTTAACAGTATTCATAAATATATAACACAATTCTCCACAGTTGGGGCGACGCGGCAGTGAACCTGCACCACATCTCGGCGGGCTTCGACCAGGAGGCGGCCGCCGTGGTGATGGCGCGCCTCGTGGTGTACCGCGCCGAGCAGGAGGACGGGCCCGACGTGCTGCGCTGGCTCGACCGCATGCTCATTAGATTGGTAACTAATAGCATTTTATTACTACTAAAATATCTACAAATAGACTATTTTTGTTTTTACACGTCTTCACGCTTTATCCCGAACATGGCGGGGTAAGCAAAGAGAACAGCAGGAACCATTGGAACCTAGTGTTAAGACACTCCGATGTACTTAGTCTCTGGTTTCTCCGTCTCCACTTTTCGCCTTTTTCGAAGCATTGCGTGTTGAGTGGCGGAACTCAACGCCCAAATTGGGAATCGAACCCACAAACCGTCGCGTTTACAGGTAGACGACTATTTGACAACGTGGAATAAAGTATTAGGTATTATCTGTTTATATTATGAGTGAAAAAAGCGTTATTGGGTAATTAACTTTTAAATATAATTATTTTAGTTTATTTTCTATTGAATAAATCTTCTGAAGTAAGTAATAAAGGATTAGATATGGAGATGGTCATCATCATTAAAAGGCGTTATTGTGTAAATTTACTTCTAAATATAATTATTCTACCTTTTTTTTTACCCGATATCCTTTCTGAAATAAGAAATAAAGGATTTATAGTCATCTGTGTATAATATAACTTTAAAAACTGTTATTGCGTTAATTAATTTCTAAATATAAAAAATATATATATTTTCATCTTATATCGATTAATTTTATGATAATTGAGCGGTTTAATTTATCATAAAATATTCTAATAAAAGATTAATTACCCATGTCGCGTTACACAACAGTCAGTATTGGTCAAATCGATAATGACGTCACAAGCTTGTTGGTATATTTTTGGTGTTTACATTTCTTCGAAGAAGTTTGTACATTGACATATACAACATGTTTGTATTTTGTATATTTATATGGTGTATACGATAAACATTCATGACAACTTTGACGTTATTATAATAACGGACAGCAGAAACTTGCCTAATATTTTATATATTTATTACAATTATAAAAAAAATGTAAAACTCGACCTTTGTTTTATACTTTACATGAGTAAGAAGAAAAACTTGTATATAATTAAAATAAATAAAATTGATTTCTCAAAACTAATTTTCTACTACGTTATATTTTGATAAGTTACACATTTTATCTTTCTAGATGAGAATGAATAATTAACACTAAATTTCTTTTTACCTTCTCGAATTTTTTTAATATAGTTGATGAAAAGTATAAATCGAAGACCGTCGTGGCGCAGAGCGTCGGTTTCTGGGTTCGATCTCCAGTCGAGAAAGATGGATTTTTCTATTTCCATTTTCTTCGCTCTGGTAAAGTAGGCAAAGCGCGCTGTTGAGTTCCGCCACTCAACACGCAATGCCTCGAAAACGGCGGAAACTGGGGGCGGAGAAAGCAGGGACTAAGCAACGGAGTGTCTTAACACTAGCTTCCCACGGTCCCTGCAGTTCCCTCTGCCTACCCTGCATGGTGCGGGATAAAGCGTGAAGCTAAAAAAAAAAATATGTTAAAAACGTACATTTTAATATATAATTAATTTTTATCTGCAACTACATCTCTGTCGTCAAGTAGTAACCAAGACTATATTTGATTTCAATACGAAATAAATCATATAATACACGCTTTCTCGATAAATTAACAAGAAATACTTTATCAATTCAACCAAATTGGTCCTCATGCGCACATTGAGTTACATTTAAGCAAATTAATTATTAAGTTAAACATTTATTTTATAAAAATTCTCTCACAGTGCCAGAAGTTTGGTGAATATGCTAAAGATGACCCAAACAGTTTCCGTCTCTCCGAGAACTTCAGCTTGTATCCACAATTTATGTACCACTTGCGTCGGTCACAATTCTTACAAGTATTCAATAATTCACCAGATGAAACTACTTTCTATCGGTAAGATGTTGTTTGTTTAAATATATTTTAAAATTGTTATAAATAAGCTTAAAATGTTAATTGTATATTGCTATTACAAGATTTAAAAATTATAAAAAATATCATATGAAATTTAAATATAGATATAAACTTTATTTATTTTATTAATGTTGTAATCTTTATTTTCTAGGCACATGTTAATGCGAGAGGACCTCACCCAGTCACTCATCATGATACAGCCCATCCTGTATTCATACAGCTTCGGTGGTCCCCCAGAGCCAGTCTTACTAGATACATCTTCCATACAACCCGATAGAATACTACTTATGGACACTTTCTTCCAAATACTTATTTATCATGGGGAGGTTTGTTAAAATATATATTTTTAAATTATTCATATACATATAAATTACAACGTTAATGTATTGTATTGATTTAAGAGACCCTCAGAAAATGATGTAGTAACTAAATATATAAACAATTTATATCATGAAATTGATCCAGGTGATTGATTTGCTTATCATAATAGCCTTATTTCTAAGTAATAATTAATATAAAAAAGTAATGTAAAGATACATATAACATTTTATTAGAATTAATACCAATTGTATATACTAACGAAAATATAATTAATATTTATAAACAGAACACAAAATAACTATAAGTTAAAAAGGGTACAGAATCTTTCAAATTATAAAAAAATTACACATATTATTCAAACAGTTTATTTATATAATTGATTGTTTGTATTTTGAATTTAAAAAAAATGAATATACACATGAATATAACTATTATAGAAAATATTAAATTATTTCTTCCAGACAATAGCACAGTGGCGCGCGCTCCGCTACCAAGACATGGCGGAGTACGAAAGCTTCGCCCAACTGCTGCGGGCGCCCGTCGACGACGCACAGGAGATACTGCAGAGCCGGTTCCCTGTGCCCCGGTACATTGACACCGAGCACGGCGGCTCACAGGTAACGTCACTTTATTACAACACTTCATGCAATTAATATAAGAATAATTAATTAGTGTGTTCGAAGTTGGAAAGTACTTTGAATTTGTTCTTATTTTATGTCTATATATATATATATATATATATATATATATATATATATATATATATATATATATATATATATATATATATATATATATATATATATATATATATATATATATATATATATATATATATATATATATATATATATATATATATGTTAATTTCTCTTTGCTTGCTCTGTTATATGACATGTGACACAAGCATGTGCATATAATATATATAGGTAAAAGGAACATGTACTGCTATATGCATGCTTACAAGCATGTAGCAGTACATGTTACTTACTGTATAAGAAAAAAATTGTCTTGTGACAATCTTATCCTTTAAATGATACTAAAAAAAAAACAAATAAAAAAATTACAGCACAGAAAATATTATTAAAAAAATACAAATTAAATTAAATACAGGAAATATTATTACAACCAATTCTTCATAATGCAGTTACTGATAGTGAACAATTGTAGCGGCTATTGTGGCTTTATTTGATTCACTTTATGTAATCAGTATAGATATCTAATATGGCAGGTGTTAAATTTTGAATGATTTGAGTCAGCCTTTATATAACATACTGAGCTAAATATGTCTTTTTTTTGTTTTTTTTTCTTGCGTTAGATGATAGAGTATATATTCAAATATTACGTGCATTGATAGCTATAATTGATTTTCTAGGTCTTTCTAGGATACACATTTCATGATGTCTTACATATAATATGATTATATTGGAAATTGGAAATTCCTTTTACTAAAAATAAATAAAATAAAAATATATTTTAAATTATACCAGTTGTGAAGTTATAACAAATTTTTTTCTTAAATAGACTAAAAATATAACATTGTTGTCTCTCTTTCATTTTTTTATAAGGCAGCCATCTTGAATTGCATTAATGTCGCCTAAGGTTGCTGTTTCCTTTAAAATGTTCATATATATTATGTAACGAAAAGAAAATAAAAAAGTTAATTTTTAATCATTTATTTATTAAATTATATTTCAAAATACACAAAATCAGTATAAAAATTTTTTATAAATAAAAACTTAAGCGATTTCTACACCTGGTGCTTGAATTCTGCTATTACTTTTTGAGGCCAATATCTTCTCTAGCATATCATTGACTTTCTTTTGTGATTTTATGAAATTATTATAATGTGTATCATACATTGATTGTTTTTTGGCTTTACTTATTTGCTTTTGCTGTCTTGCGGCTATTTTACTGTTACAACATTGAACCATTTGTTGGGAGTAAGCGTATTTTTCATTGCAGCAATCTATTCGGTCTATGTTACGTTGTTTATACGTGGATGGGTCAGCAAAAGAGTCACCATTTTCTAATTTTTCGTGATATCTTTGTATAGGTGTATTCACAACTAGCAAGTCGTCGAATTGCTTATATCGCTCTTGATAATTTTTCTTATTATGTCTTTCAATGTTGGTACGATCGTTCTTTTTAACCGATGATTGCATATTCTGATAATTTTGGTTAAAATTAGTGTTAAAATCTTTTGTATTTGGTTTTGCCACATACTTTTCCTTAGGGACATAATCATTAAAACTCGAACTGGGCTCAACTTTTACGCTTCTTAAGTTACCTTTATTTTCACCTATTCTATATTGTGCCGTAGTTACTACAATATTTTGATTAATAGGATTTTCCGGCATGTCTATAGGTATGCCCAATGGTGGAATCTCCATGTTATTTGTTTGTATAGTAATCAAACGTCTGGGTGGAGGGATGGCTTGAACGGGCTTAGGTTTGCTAAATGTTCTTAGTTTATGCACTTGTGGAGAAAAGTTATACATTATAGGTTTTTTACTTTTAATGTTGTTGTAAAATTGCACTGGAGGCACCATGTCATATTCTTCTCCTACCGGCAGCTGAATTTGTATTTTTTCACTTTTCAATTCAGGTATCCTCGTGACATCCTCATGTTTATTTTGTTCGGATATAACTATTGAACTTTGTTTCATTGATTTAATTTCTTTAAATAAATCTAAAAATTTGCTTAAAATTACTTCTTCTATATTGTGCTTCATTTCAGGAGTTGCTTTTTCTGAAATAAAAATGTTTTCAGTAAAAAAGGTTGAACTTAACAAAATAGTATATAACAAAATGTTGTTAATTATTTTAACCTGTCAATTTGTAAGTCGTTACGGTGCCTACTGTTGTGGGAAATACTGTCGCTTTAACTTCCTTGTGTAATTCTTTCAAAACCATATTCTTTACGTTAGTTGCTATTTCTTTAATGATGTTCTGTGGAATGTTTTCTTTTTTAATATCATTACGTACAGTTGTCGGGTTTTGGTTTAAAATATCTGTTTTTAAATTAGACTCTTTTGCAGTATTTGTTGGTTCTATATTTTTAATAGTTGTCTGCTCTGTATTCATTGTTTTGTATATATTTAGGAAATTGAGCAATTCATCAAGACTGGTTTTATTTATACATGCCTTTGTTGTTAATGCGGGAGTGGTCGTAATCTCCTCGCCGGTTTTCCCATGCATGTTCACTATTTGATTGTATAACATTAATGCGCTGTTAAAAGCATTATTATCGGTACCAATATTATTTTCAATAATACGTCGATTTATATCATTCCGAAATATTTGGTGGAAATGTGAATCTTTTAAATCTTTTTCAGTTTCCATGTTTGTTCTAACGGTAGTTGATTTCGAAGTTACATTATGTATGTCTCGTAAAAGATATTTTGTTAATAACTTTTGGATATTATCTGTTTCTTTTGCGTTAGAATTATATTGAATATTTCTTTTATTTTTTTGCTCACTAATTTTTTGACTCGTCTCTGTAAAGTGTTCAATTTTCTTAGGTAATAGCGCAGTGATATTCGATCTTTTAGCTTTCATATTATGCCAAAAACTTAAAACGCTCTGTATGTCCGGTTGGCCATCTACATAATCTATAACGCTTTTATTTTCTTTTTTATCATTTGTTTCGTTTTTAGAGTTAGTTTTATTAATCAATAAGTAGATTTTTTCATCTAATGTTAAATTTTCTGAATAAAAATAAAATATTAGATTATTTAATAAGTACATTTTAAAAAATACCTTCAAATTCGGCTTACCTTTCACCGTCGCAGTAGTTATTGGAGAACTATTATTATGCGTTTTTTCAGTATGTTTAATTCTAGTGCATTCTTGTAGGAGTTCTCTAAAAATATTAAAAATATTCAGTTAATTATATACGTGTGACTCACAGCTAAATTAACACCTCGCATATACTCACTTATTGCTCATATCGCCGATGTTTACATTGTGTCGCTGCAGTTTGGTCAACATGTTTACATCCAAGTCTTCCTTTTGCATACCGCTCAAAAGAAACACGCACATAAGATCTGTAAATTTCGTTAAAAATTTAAATTTAAACAATTTTTAATGAACTTATGCTATGATTTAAAGTGGTTAAGTTTATAAGTATATTATTGGAACCTTTTATCCGGTCTAAGCGCTGTGGGGCCTGACCGTGAGCGTGTATGCGTGATAACGTACATGAGACAGCCACGAACGCCAACAGTGTTCGGCACAAACACGACATGCTTACGTCTTATCAATGCGCCACCTGAAGGCAGCTCTGCTTGTGCAACACTGTACGGTGATCATTATGAAAGTTTTATGTACCCATTATTAATTACTATTGAAAGAGTTACGTACGTATTTACTTAAATGTGAAGTGAATCGATTGAAACTGCAAAGAAATGTTGTTTTTAATTTAAAAATTGACTATTATTAGATATGACGTGTATAGTCTATGGATTTATAAATATTTTTTATTATATCTTAAATAGTAATCATAATTTTCATTATATGTATTAATATAAATATATTATTTGTTATAGGCGAGATTCCTCCTGTCTAAAGTCAACCCGTCACAGACACATAACAACATGTACGCCTATGGAGGGGTGAGATTACAAAAATATATTAATATTTATTATTTACAGCTGTTATTAATAAGTCTCTGTTGTCGAAATGTGCACGAAATTATTAATAAATTAAAAATGTATAATATGCTTAGTTATAAAGAATGATATTTCAGTGTGTTTTAAGTAAAGCAGCTCGCATGTTTTTTCTACCATCATAGCATGGTTTGAATTGACGTTTCTTTTTTTTTTGTTTCATCATTGTTTTGGCGAAAACCAGGCGATGCCGATACCATCTGCGGTAGAGATTTTTTATTTATTTTTTTCTAAAAGGGGTTTTGGTTTTATTTAAAATTGATTCTAATGCTTTATTTAAACGCTAATTTGCACTCACTTTTAATACATTTAATAGCTTTATAGCATTGTGTGTTCAGATTTCTGAGTTTTTTTTAATTATAGTTTTTACCAAATATAAAGTGTTTGTTAATTTTTTGCATGTATCAGTATAAAATATTTTAGGAATAAATAAATTGCTTTTTATTATTTAAACTATAACATATTTAATTCGCTTTTTACATACTAATAGTGTTTATAGATAAAAAATAATATTTACTTAAAATAATTATGGCATATAAAATTAAATACATGGGGTTGTGCATGCAAAAACATAATATTTGCAGTTTTTTATTAATATTTTATTTATTTGTATAGGACGGTGGCGCCCCCGTGTTGACCGATGACGTGTCCTTACAAGTGTTCATGGAGCATCTGAAGAAATTAGCAGTATCTTCCACTGCTTAATTAAAATATTATATTAAATTGTGGTAAATTTTAATAATTGTATATCTTTTTTATGTTATTTCTGTTCTCCTTGTTGTAATCTGTGTAATATAAATTCGTACATAAATATATTAGTTTTCTTGATTTCCCAACTAAAGATATTTTAACTTGAACAATGAAAAAACTACGTTTTTCTATTTCTGTTTTTCCAAAAAAGTATGTCCATTTCTTTTTATTATAGGTAAACTTGTATAGAATTGGAAGATTGGCAATAGTTTATAATTATTGTGTAATTTGAAAATAAATATATTCTACATTTTGTATTTATTTTATTACATTATTATTGTATATATCCTCTGATGTGTTTTACAAATAAAAATGAATGTGGCGAAGGGGTACAGTGTTTAATTGTAAACTTGGTATTTCTTAAACCTTCACTTGGGACTTGAATTGCTGTTACTGTAGGTACAGTAGAAAAGAAAAATTAAAAAAAATGTGTATAATAAATAAAATATTTTTATTGTTGATCAGTTATTACAATCCCACTACTACACATAGCATATCACAATTATTTAATTTAAAACAAAATGTTAGCATTGTATCAGCAAGTATTGGTTGGATTAGACTATTTAAAATATATACTACTGTTTAGATTGTTTAATTTTTGTTTCAATTTTGAAGTAAACAATTACAAAATTTAACATTTTTTTTTCTAATACTTTAACTAATTTTTACATTCGTAATATTCATGTTGACCAAACATTGACTACAAAAATATGTGAGTTCTATTTATAGAAGAGTAAATGCAAATTATAAAATTTGTATTTTTCCTTGAAAATAATTTAAGATTATAAAAAATAATTATTACAAAAATGCTTAAATAAAAATATTAGTAAAAACCATAACATTAAACCCATATTGCCAAATACAAATAGTAAATTAAAATATAAAAGCTATATTTATAATTAATTGTACTAACAACTATATATTCTAAAATATTGTTTTATTAAAAACCCAGAGGAAGATACTAAAAGCAATGTGGACAGTATGTAATTAGAATAAATAAGCTTATAAGTTGGGGGGTCAATTGAGGAATCTGATAGGACATCTTTTGTTCCACATCAGTCCGTTCTAGGGCTCGGCAGAATTCCTCAAAAGAGAATCATCTGATCATTGTTTGTATCTGCTTCCAAGATAGTTCTCTCTGCAATGCTAGTTAGTTGTTCTTCACTGAAAAACAAATAAAGTTGATAATAATCTAAAATCTAAACCTTCGATAGTCTTTATAAACAAACTAAAGTTAATTATATACATTCAACATATAGACATAGAAAACTGTAAAAAACTTGCTTAGATATTAATATGGTTTATTCACCTGATATTGACTCCTACCATCATGTGCAGGATTGCCAGTAATTCATCTCTTGATATCTTGCCATCATTATCAAGATCATACATGGAGAATGCAACTAAAAGTATTTATAAATTTCACATTAATATATTAGAAAAGCTAAGCTTTATGAAACAAACTATTATAATTTATGGTATAGTATATGTCAAATATACTATTATACAATTTTTATGGGAAGGTACAAGGGCAAACAAGCGGTCGGGTCACCTGATGGTAAGTGATCACCAACACCCACGGCCCTGTGTAATAGCAGAGGTGTTACAAGAGCATTGCCGGCCTTTAAGGTGGACAATATAAAATTTACATACACTATGTTAATATTACATATATTTTTAAATAAGTCACAAATTAGGTATAGAAACACTTTTATAAAACCTTCTAATTATTTCTAAGATAATTAATAGGAAAATATTTTATTAAATTGTACTTACACCTTAATTTTTCTTCTCGGCTATTAAGCCTATTTTCTCTATTCTTTCTGATAGGTCTAAAATGTGACAGAACTCTCATAAATTGCAAAAAATTTACTCTATCATCATGACTTTCAGCAAAAAATGAGTGAACAATCCTTTCACTCAGAGGGTTAATTGCTAATTCTGGTATCCTCAAAAAATCTTCCCTTGAAAGTGTTCCACAGTCATTTTTGTCAAGTGATGTGAACCGTGAGTACAGACGCTCAATTTGGTTTGGTGTAACTAAGGAAAATAGAAGAGCGCATTAAGCAGACATTCAATACAAATTATTATAAATTTTAAAACACACACAGTTATTGTACTGTAAACATAAAGTATAAGATTCTACTTACAGCCAGTTTCTTCCTGAATTTGTGCGATTTCTTCTTCTCTTAAGAGTAAGGATGATTTATTCCCCATTTTTCTTTGTAGTTACTGATTACACTTCCCAACTCTTTGTAATTAACTGATAAGGCCTTTTTGTGTAAGAATGTGGAGACAATCAATTCTCAACACTTGTTCAATCCGCGTCAAATTTTTATTAAACAATAGAATTTTTCTTACGATTGATACCAATATGGTTACAAAAATGGCTAACTTAATATGACATTACTAATATTTTATAAATGTAATTATTCTCAATCGACCTTTGCCTTAAGTATTTTCTTTTGATAACTATTGCTCATTTCCAATATTGTCAAATGTGAAGCGCCGTAAGTAGAGTTTATTGCAATATAAACTATAAATGCATTGCATTTAAAGCTAAAATATAATGGACTTATACAAATTGTAAGTGAACATTGTCATATCGTCAGAAATGAGGACATATTGTCAGTTGTCATGTTGACATTGAAGTTTTGTAACTCGTTTAGAAATTCAAAACTTTATAGGATTATCTCAAAATAGCTTTAATTAGTAAAAATATTTTTATAATATTACAAAATTATGATTATAAGTATTCTATAAAAGTAAGGCACATTTTTTCGCATTAAAGTACCAATAGGAATTATATTTTAATCATAATTGTAATATTAAAAAATATATATATTTAAATAGTTATATCTTTCTACAAAGATAATTAAAATTAAGCTATACACAGATTGCTATTATTATAAGACTTGATAGTTATGAGAGTGCAATTCTAGTTCGGCAAAAAGTTAAATTGAATATAAACTTATAAACAAAGTTTGTAGCTTAATCCTACTGTTGCTAAGAAACTGAAAATCTGTAACTGAAGCCTTCAAATATGACCTACTTTTTCAGTATAACGTTGTGTCACGAGCTTTTACTTTACGTTTGTGACATGAAGATACAAAATTAGTTAAGTTACTTTGTCCAACGGTATATGCTAATAATGAGTACGGTACAAATACCCATAGAAATTACTCCGCCAGATAAAAAATCAGATAATGAACAGCTTGACCCAGTTTTAGAAGTTAATGAACTTGTAGCCAACGACATGCTCGATCGTCCCCACGAAGAACTCGAATCTGAGGAAATACCACCAAAGATTTTCGGTCTCATAGATATTTATGAACCTCTAACTATAGAATCTTTGAATAATGCCATTTATGAACTTGGAGTAATTGATCTTTGCTGGCCCGAAATTAATGAGCCTGTTTTCGAAACACGTACGTGTTTTCCGAAAAGTTATTATACTAATACAAATAAAGAAAGGCTACTATTAGCGTATGCGGAGAACTTCCGGCGACAGTTTCTTTTTCATTATCGATCTAAAAGACCTTTATTTCTACAAGCACCTAATGAATGTGGTCTACAGGTGAGTTGCTATTAATATCTTTTAGTGATAAACTGCTAATACCATTTTTGACTATTTATTAAATATCTAAGTACGTTCGTTTTATACGTTTTAGAAAATGGTGTGTACGACAATACGACCTACCAAGCTTTGTTTTGCTGATACCACGACATGGCAGGGGATAGCTTCCTTAGTTTCTGACTATTTTGACTATGAACCACTTAGAAAACCAATGCTACACGTGAGTACCTCATATTAATATATGTGTTATTTATGAGTAGTTACTATTTCAAGTAAGATTATATAGGAAAATATATTTCATTTTGATATAAATTTGCAGGGTCTTTATAGTTTTAATTTACATAAATCAAATGATTTTAAAAACTCTTCGATATAATATATATATATATATATATATATATATATATATATATATATATATATATATATATATATATATATATATATATATATATATATATATATATATATATATATATATATATATATATATATATATATATATATATATATATATATATATATATATATATATATATATATATATATATATATATATATATATATATATATATATATATATATATATATATATATATATATATATATATATATATATATATATATATATATATATATATATATATATATATATATATATATATATATATATATATATATATATATATATATATATATATATATATATATATATATATATATATATATATATATATATATATAGCTTTATTTACACAATGTATTTTATTCCATACATGTATACCAGTAGATGGCGAAAAGTACACAATTTAAAAAATCAATAACAAGAATTATATTCTTAATATATTATGTACTTAATGTTAAAAAAAAACAATTTAATGTGGGGATGTTGTATAATATAAAAATAAATAAAAGTCAGTATAAGGTTCAATCAAATTTAATTGTTCAACATGTTCAAGATCACATACTTTGTGTAAGGAGTATAATTTCAATAGTTCCAATTTGTAATTTTGTACAAAATATCATCTCTCAAATAGTCCAGTTTCCAGTGGAGCTAATATAATTAACACGAAATGCAAATTAACTATTCTAACTTCAATGAAAAGGTTTTGAATTCTGCTAGAAGTAGACGCGTCCGTCACGTAGTTGTCCACGCGACCGCCAAACCATTGGACAATCTTTCAACATTACAATAATACACTCTATTCATTAGGAATGTACTTACAATATTAATAATCTCTCAATAATTTATAATTTTGATCACAGTGTCCTTAACTGTTAAAGTTAACATATAATACAATTCCGAGTCCGAGACATACACAATGTCTACCATATAAAATACTGAGCAATAGAAAACAATTACACGAATATCTAGCTCTAACACAATAGTCATAAATTATCTTAACAATATTACCTTGTTCGCATGATTGGCACACGAGAACGCCGCATCCTTTCAATATTTGGTATAGCGCATGGCATCCGATCAGTTAGCCGTCGGGCACGTACGCGCGGCCGAGAAAGGACGCCGTGACTTATCATTAGCTACGCTTATGACTTGAGGTAGAACATAGGGTTCGAACTACAGTAGGGTACAGCTAGGAATGTAATCGTCAAAATGGCAACATACAGCGGTTCTACTTACACTAACCACAATTGTTTGTTTGCGTGCATTGAAAAGTAACGTGTTCGGCAATCGATAACATTAAATTACAATGATCTCTATATATCTGTAATAGAATAAGTTTGATATAAACTCGGAAATAGATAACTAGCGTCGAAATCGCTCGACAAAGCTTTAGAGAACAGCGTCGGATTCATAACTTAACTAAATATAGACTAAAATTAAACAGATATAATGCATAGCTTTTCTTTTAGAACAAAGAAATTACGCAAATTTGGCTACACATATCACAAGTGAACGCTTACTGGCGACGACATATATATGACTATGTACACGTAATTGAAATATTCCCTGTAGCGAGCGCGAACCCGGCTGGTCTACTTGCGGCGGGCGTCGGGCGCGGTGCGGCGCGTGCGCAGGTTGTGCAGCAGCGCACGCAGCTGGTGCACGTGCATGCGCGTCACGCTCGGGTCACCGCTCGCTTCCAGCCACGCGAGAAACTTATCACCATGCTCGAGCGCCTCAACTGTGCCCGCTTCCCACTCTCCATTCGTGGAGCCATTGCTTTTAGTCTCCTCGATAGCAGTCTGGTTGCTGCTGTTGAACAGTAGGTTGTCCAAAACATTTCTTGCTTTTGTCTGGCTCTTTCCAGATTCGATAGGTTTTTCGGCTACAGGTTCTTTGTTTTCCGCGCCAACTTCAGGGCTTATCGCAGGTTCAGCGAGGCGTGGCTCCTCAGCAGCTGTAATAGTCTCACGAACTTCAGTTGAATGTCGGTCGGATGCATGTCGATCCGTTGCATGCCTGTCAATTGCATGTCGATCAGATGCATGTCTATCAGATGCATGTCTGTCAGATGCGTGTCGATCAGATGCTTGGCTATGTACGGGGCTGGTGGCACTTCTATCTTCCTCTGTTTTTCCTTTAGTAAGATGTGAATATAGAATATTATCAGCAGATTTGTCCTTTGGCACTTGCGATGCAGACTTGAGTTTATCTTCTGGCAACGGCATAGCACCACCGAACTGCTTATAATATTGCCACAGCCAAGAGTTCCTGTTGTAATCCAGATGAGAAGAAACAGGTGGAGCCGGTGCTACAGGTTTAGGTGGTAGTGCTGATTCACTTGTTACAGGTTTCGCCAGTTGCAGCGGGTGAGCGGTAGTTGTTTGAGCAGTTAAATCCAACATTGCTTGTTGAGTTTTTAGCCAATACCACAGCGTGTCATCGACAGGTTGAGATGCTGCCGATTGTGATGATATGTGATGACTTGATTTTGAGCTATGGCGGTATAAGTCTGATGAATGGTTAGACTTGCTTCGATGTTTAGTTTCATTTAAATTTAGAACGCCGTTATGCGCTGGCTTAGGAGAGCGCACAGAGCGCAGTGCACGACTAGCGGGCTGAGCGGAGAGGGCTGAAAGTCCCGGGTTGAGTTGTGCAAGTAATGTCAGATTAGTGGCGATTTCATTGAAACTTAGTCCAAGATGTGAGTGGGTAAGGCCGGGCAGATGTCCAAGACCTGACAATGGGCTTATGGCGCTCATTGACACGCTTGCTCCAGGGTCTGGGCGGCGCTCACGTTGTGGGTGAACCGGGGGTGACGGGTCACATCGTTTGGTAGTTAGCTCTACTGGCGCGTCGGCTGGTACAGTTGGTGGAGGG
This sequence comes from Dione vanillae, assembly GCA_037178615.1. Lineage (NCBI taxonomy): Eukaryota > Metazoa > Arthropoda > Insecta > Lepidoptera > Nymphalidae > Dione > Dione vanillae. The sequence goes on from JAZFAU010000201.1 coordinate 344,356, forward strand.
ACATTGTGCGTTACATTTATCGAGTTTGTAAGATCAAGTCCGGTCGTGACAGGCGATTGCGGTGCGGTGGGGGACTCGGTGCGAGCACGCTTGTCTGGCGGCTCGCCGTCGTTACTCTTATCAGTATCCGGGGAGGATAGGCGAGATGTCATGTAGCGTAGCTTATCCTCGTTCTTACACCAGCCTCGTAATGTAGACTCGGGAACGCCTATGTCCCGTGCAACGGATGCTTTTGATTCTCCATCGTTCACCCGTTGTATCGCCTCTATCTTATCTCCGGGCGTAAGGGCGCGCATGGGACGCTTACCCTTTGTTGTCATTTTGGCCTCTCGCTTACTGAAACAATACAAAATTTACGATTAAAATTTAGTTTTGGTAACTTATATTCTCGCGAGAGTTGTTTTTGACATGTAGTGGTTGACCGTCGGGTTAACGTCTACATTTAAATTTATATTTTTATGTCCCTCGGGCGTTGTAATTTTAAGTACGGCATAAAATGATGTGCAAATTTGTTACAATAATATATGTATATATTTCATTATATAGACTATCATAAATAAACGCATAAAGGATGCGCATACAATCTTTCTTCTTCAAAGTAAATAATCAAATGTAACGTATTACCGAAAACTATTTAATTTTGTCAAGAATGCACAAATACCAATGATGCAACATAAGTATGTATTTTCCCGTATTTTCAATAACGCAATACCAGTGGAATGAACTCTGTGGAGTTCATTCCAATGGTCATTGCATCTGCATTGAAAAAAGAAAGTCCTTCAAAATGACAGTTCAATATCACCGCGACATATATTCGATATTATTTGACGTGTTTGGGTGAAAACGATAAATATGTTTACGCGGAAAGCTATAAAGTTACGAAAAGATAAACAAAAAGAAGACATAAAATTATGACCTACGACAACAGTAAGCGGCAAAAGTTGTCGGGTCGTTGGCCCGGTGACCTTGCAGCGCGCCTCCCGCGGCCGCCGCTAGATGGCGTCGACAGATGCAAAAACTTAAATTCGCTATAAATATTTACTTTGCAGTTTGCTGTTTTAAACTACGGCGGTCTCCGGGTTTTGCTTAGTTTATAATTCTAGAAATTAAGGAAGGATGTCTTGTAGTAAGCGTTATGAGGTAATGATATTAATTAAAATATGCCCTTGTTAATATTTTACACAGTAAGTGGGAAAAATTATAGTTAAGCTTTTCTGTATCGGAGATGAATGTGCAATTTTAAAATTATGAACTTTGTCTGCCTTAATTTCAAAATTATTGTTCCTTCTAATATATTTATTAATTTAAAGTTTTTAATGCAATAATTATCTATTTCTAATTATTTGAAACCTATTTCTTTGCATTTTTTTACCCAATCACAAAGTCGAGCTTTACAATTTGTAAGTTTGGGGGTCAAGTTCCGACGGCATTTGTTTTTGTTATTTTTACGGCAATTTTAAGCTTTTAAATAAACAGTAAATTTTAAGATGATATTAGTATTTCATTATGATTAAATTGATTTAAATAAATTAAATATATTTTGTTTAAGGATATTATTTAATTTATAAAACATTTAAGATTAATTAAACGTACAAGAATCGAAGGTAGTAAGTATTTTTAAAAGTTACAGCGATACTGTCGTGGGACATTTCCGTAAGACTTTGTTTTCATATTTTAACATTACAATAGATTTGCTCGTACTTTTAAATATTTTAATTGCAACCTTACATACAGTTACGTGTTTTAATTCAACGTTACCCATATTCAACACTTTAAATCAATTAGCACAAAGATTACGAAAATGTTAAAGTTAAAATAGAAAAATAGTAACAAACGTTTCAAACTGCACCGATCCTAACTTTCCTAGCAAAATACATAATAACACAGTGTACTTACTTGCGAGTCGGCACGTGTGATCTGTTTACAATTTTTGACAGTTCAGCCGTTTCTATATAATATAAAATTGCTCCCGCAAAAGTTTGTGGGGAATGCGCAGTGCGCGGCACTTGTCACAGGTCACTATCACAAGTCAGTCACTCGAGTCACTGGCGGGTGTCCGTGTCCGAGTGTCGGTGTGTCGGAGTGTCCGATGGCGAGCGTCGGAGTGTTGAGTGTCGCGAGACGTGCGTCGCGGGTCGCGCGCGGCGAGTGTGTGCCGCCTGCCGTGCCGGTGATAAGGCCGCGGTCCGCCGTCCGCCGTCCGCCGCCGGGCCGCCGGCCGCGCCTCTCCTTTGTCCGCGCCGCCCGCTCCCCCCGCAGCCGCCCTCCGCGGACGACCCCCCCGCGGTAAACACCGACCGACCTCCGCACTTTATTAATGCAATTAATTCACAACGCATCAACTTTCCTTCGAGCACCGATGCCTGATTACCGCCTCAGGATTACTGCCTCCCGAAGGCGGCCGAAAAGTTTTTAAACTTGTAAACATTAAAAAGTTTTAAATTCCACGGCGTAACTTTTCTAAAGTTTGCAAAGCAATGTCTCGCGGGTGTCTCGGCGGGTAGCGACTGATGTCCGCAATTATACCGACTTGTTTTTTTCGCCTCAGGCGAATTGGATAATGAATTGAACGATAGTTATACTTCAGTGTTTCTTCACAAGGCCTCTAAGTTCTTCCCGCGTAAAAAGTTTTTCCATAAACAAGAATTGCAGTCGGAATAATTTGCTACTTCCTTTTTGTTTACCTAGAATCCATTTTACCTAGTCCTATGTACACAGAAATTAAGTCAATGATTATTTATTTTAGTATAAGTATTTATAGTATATAGAGTAATAGGTATATATTACTTAAAATTAACTGAATATGCAATATTTGTAAGTATCATGCTAATATCCACGGCACTGCATAAAGTTAAGTGACGTAAAAATAATATAATATTCTACTATGGACGGAACACCAGTCTTCATATTTTCATATCATTATATATATATTATAATAATTTTCATAAATAACTTAATACAGAATTCTTAAAAATAATTAAATATGTATATATATTTGATATATGCATTTTTATGTAAGAAGAAGGATAGTATATATTGAAACGTTTCAACCAAATATTGAATTTTCTAACCTACTTAAGTATTTTTATAGAAAATATACAGTTTTAAGCATATTTCGTTACTTTTAAATACATAAAGTTCGCTGTTCGCGAAGGCAAGTAACAAAATAGTTCTGTAGAGGCGCGGCGCGGCGTTTAACTAACGTCTTGAGTACGCGCCAGGTGTAAATTTCTTTCCGAGAATGCTTTGTGCACGCTTTTTACCTACTACAAGGATGCATAGAAAGGGTTCAGTGACGCCATTATGTATGGAACTGGAAAAAAATTAAGATAACCAAAGGTATTTATCTGACGATTGCGATAAGGACGTGTTGTACTGTCATTGTGTGAGAGTTTATCAGAATACGTTATTTTTTATAATGTAACTCGTTTGCTAAGAATATATTTTTTATATATAATTTTGTGATATATGTATATGGAAATTTATAATTCTTGTTAATATTATTGGATATAATTTTTAAGTATAATTTTATTTTACTTTTTATCCCTTTTTTTTGAGGAAATCGATATTTTATATATATTTCTAATTATTTTCTAAAACATTTTGACTGAACTTCAAAGTGTTTTAATAACATATCCTATATATTCGTATATCTGTCCCGCCTTAACGGAATAGTGCGTGAAAGTAAACTATAACATAAATAAATATAAATGTTTTATGTACAACAAATCGCCAAATATGATGCGTTAAGCTTAATTATGCGCATCGGTCTCGTAAGCTCCCCCTGTATTACTTTGGCACAGTTGGAAATCCGCAGTTGAGTTCGCTGCGAAACTTTTGTCGCGGTCAACTTAGTTTATCATGTCCCTTCGAAACTATGATTTTCTAGTTAATAATAATGTAGTAATATGTAATAATGATAACATTATTAATAATCTAGTGCTATAATGACTATAACTGATAAAAAGCTTAAAATCGATACAAAGTAAATACTTTTATGTCTACTTTTTTATTAATTCCAGGAACTACAATACATAGGTACAATTACTTAGTCTTTTAATTGAACCATATTATTGCATAAAGAAATTTTTAAAACCATACGATATATTCAGATTTAAATACTCAGAAAGATCGATAGTTTTCTTTTCTACCGATTGGTCACTCATCTCCCGACACTTCCTACTGTACAAGTAACTACACATGGTACGCTATACTTGTACGTATTAACGTTGCCTAACTGTTTTTGCGGCGTGTTTTTGCAAGGCTTAGGTAGATAGAACCAAGGCGAGGCGGTAGGTATGTTTGTGCCAACTCGAGGCCACAAAGGCCCTCCGAGCCGCGCGATTTACGACGCGTCGCCCGCACTGTATTTCGGGCATTGGCGATGTTTGCGGATCGTGAAATTATTCGGATATGCCGTTTATTTATTATTATTATGTTTAATTTTATATTTTGTTTAATTCTACTAGTTTCTTGTAATAATAACTAGTTTAATCATAAATAATATTGATATAATTTCTAAACTATAGCAAATAATTCGTTCATATTGACCATGACATATCAAAAGAAGTAAGTATAATATAAATAGTAGTGAATAACAAAAATAAATATTACTTCATATATATTATATCATTAGGTTATCCATTTCAAGTATATTTCGGACATTGTGGGCCACGTTCTCTAGTGATTTTGTTATCGGCGGCGCGGCGGCACCCCCCAGCGACATCCGACGCGCCGCGACCCCCCTCCGCCCCCACTCATTAGCCCGATGGCGCGAGACCGGCTGCACTCGGTGACGCCACGACTTGAATTTTTAGACCTATCTATGTATAGCTGGTATATATGTAAGTATGTATGTATGTATGGCTGTTATCTGACGTCTGTCGAACGTTCGCCCGCAGCTCACAGCTGTCACGGATCCGCGGTCCAAAGTTCGCCCGCTTTTGCTTTTGACTTTTGATGCACTCGCTTTCTTGCGTTTTTGGTGATTTGTTGATGTTTTATGTCATTTGTCTATGTATAGTATATGATTTTTAATTTTATTTATTTTTTATACGTTTTTTTTTAATTTGATAAGTTTTTATCGTCAAAAATTAAGTTAAAAAAAATTAAATTCATATAATAATGGTATTGAAATTTGAAACATGACTTTGTCTGAACGAAAATCATAATTATTAATTTATTATGTCGTTATTGTCATGGGATAGTTTTAAATGATATTGCGTCAGTTTTTGTTTACTTAAAAATAGTTTAATTTTTAACTATTGCAATATAAGAAGTGATTTTCATATATTTTTGACCGTCTGCACGCGGCGCACGTTTCAGAAAGGTCTGCAACAAATGAACACACGCAAAACCCGAAACTGCCCTTGAGAGTTGAATTATTGTGCAATGCAGACAAGTACTGGGAATTAGGTCACACAAACCTCTAGCCTAGGATATCTAGCTGCAACGCGGACCTAACTGTAGGTACTTTGTTACCTTAAAACCGTTCGGCACTTAGTATTCGTGGCGGCGCGGCGCCTCCGATCGCAGTGGTCATACAACAGCGCATTCTTGGCCTCTACTCCAACACGAATAAGACTCGAAATATACTTCGTTTCGTTCGTAGTTGATGCGCAAAACAATATAAATTTCCGAGTATTTTTATCGTGAGTGTCGAGTCGCGAGTGCAACAGGGCCGCGACGAGCGAGGCCACTCGACCAATATATAGATAACGGCCCAACCCTACAACCTTCGACTCGCCGCAAGTTAATATAAGACTTTACACCGTCTGTTAAAGTCCATTTTAATTTAATCCCCATACAGATGTCAATTACTTGGATTTCAGTCGTCAATCATCGAGTTATTGTGCTTAAAACCAAATATCTTGATAGTGTTGTTACTAAACACTTTGTGAGTCACGGTACTACCATTATGCGTCCTGGGAATATGATCAAAAGGGATCCTTATCAATTGTAAATAGTTTTCCATATTATATATTATCATAAATATTTGTGAAATATATTTATTTACTATGTTTTTGTTTGTTTAAGATATTAATATGAATTCGTCTGTTCGGAGCGAATGTTTTAATAACAGTTGGTTATGTAATCAATCTGGTGAATTATTTCAAAAAAGACAATTTTCTTGAATATCTACATTTTTAGATTATAACAACACAAATATTTAAGCTAACACTTGTTTTTATTTTATTTTCTTCAGTATTATTTTTAATAATATATTAATATTATATAATATAACGTAAACATATATATGTATTTACCCACAATCAATTTCAATGTTGTAACTTAACAACATATAGCTATGGAATACCGTACAGTAATTATCAAGCGCTTATGTTTGCTAACAAGAAATAATGGGCTCGACATTCGCCATCGTAACGAATCGTTAATCGCTAAAATGTTCAAAACATGACGTGTCAAGTTTTGTACTCAGGTAGCGGAAATGCGTTAATGATTTCACGGAACCGCTGCACACTTGGCCTTGTCTCCTTCCCCGAACGTTGCTAGGCCCGCTTATCAACTTGTTTTTTTTTAGTTATACACTGTATTCCTTTATAAGTAGGGTACGCGTAGAGAATGTAGGGTTAAGACACTCCGTTCTTAATATATCATTTTCAATATTTTTAACTATTTCTCCCGAGTAGGGATTGAATAGCTGTTTAGTTGCGTTTACAGTAAATCATCTTGCTGGTACGCGACGGACGCATAGTTATAAAGGTTAGTTAATTATTGTGTTACATTATTATCTTAACTCGACTTCCGACTCAACGGATATGTTTTACTTGTTATATCTTTCTGTCCTCGTAGACAAAAAGGGCAGGATGTAGTTTAAAGCAAATAAAATAAGCTTTAAATAACTAAATAGTGAAATGTTAAATATTACAATTAACATATTATGTAAATAATAAAAATATATTATCGTGACATTATGGCGACTTGTTTGGCATCCTACCCTCTCTGCCCCCATATTTAGAATTTACGTACAAATTATAATTATTGTCGTCAATATGGTTTATGTTTTTAAATGGTTAATTGGATAAAAATAGAAAGCAGGTGTTCTAGCACTAGTGTATCTCCATCTACATAACTGAATAAAGAAAAATATGATATTAGTTCCGCAGAGTATTAATTTAAACCAAACGAAAAACTTACGCCGAGCCTACATTAAATGTGACTGACTACGTGACGCGGGATGGTCTGTGAACCATTTTTTTTTTATATTTCCTTATTTTTATTCTGCTTTCTAAGCAAAGGCTAACGGCTCGAAACATTGAGATAATAACAAGTTCAAGAGAATACAAGGCTACAAGGGTGGAACAATTAGCGCGTCGCAACTCGCAAGTTTTTGTATTGGAGCTTTAAGAGAACTTTTTTTGAACATCTTGAACAATAAAAAACGTGTTCGTGTATTATTAAATGCTCTACAAGCATTTTTATAGTGTGAGTGTAAGACTGTATAAAATTTCAACTTGTTTTATACTTTGGCCAAAATGACCCATCTGTTGTTTAATTGTCACGCGATGATATAAATCTTTTTTTGTAATTAAGATATATTAAATATATTATAAATAATAAATATGTTCATTATCCTTGCTTAACTCATGAAATAAATAATTATAATATATTTCGTATTAAAAAAACAGGGATATTTTATATGATAAAGACAATAGAAACGATGAAATTATGTCAATAGTGGTTGTCACTTTTGGTCACACTATGTCATACCATTGATACGAAGGTATATTATGTGTGTGTTACTTAAAGTCAGTTGAACGGTAATGTACAAGCGCTCTAGCAGATCGTTCCGTTCTAGCGGTACAATATACAAGAGGCGAAGGTTCGAGTCCGGCTGTTTTTAATAGTATATGCATATTTGCTCAGGGTGAAAATCTTTTTCTTCAGATTCACACACCATAGACGCATTTTGTTTGTGTTTTTTGTTTAGTTTTTCAGTTTAAAATTGTTATGACACCTGTACAAATACGTGTAAAATTGCATTGCCTACAAATAATTTGTAATGTAATTTTATCTGTATAAAACCTTATATTTAAAAGACAAAGACAAAACCTTGAGGTAGTTATTGTTTATTATTAGAAAAAAAAAACTCAATGCATTCCAAATCGCCGGTAAAAACTGATTTAATCAATAAAATGCATATTCTAATAATTGTACGAATAAAATTATTCATAACAAGTCTTGTTTGGCATTTAATTTGAACTCATTCGCAGAAGAGCGATGCTAATAAAACGCTTTAATTATAGCTAACGGAGCTCAAAACGCAACAGGTGTCTGTTGATATCATTGCCTGTGTCATGGGATTGCTTACATAATATTATGGGTTTAGGGTAATAGATTGATGGGGTTTAGATGGCTTTATGATTGTCTATTGATGGTAACATAGTTCGATAATGAGGTACATCTCTATGAAAGGAGATATGGATTCTGAAAACTACTTTCATTTTATACGTAAATATGTTTGTATATCTCTCTTTGTGTACATTTTCCCAGACCTGATATCTGTTTCTTAGTAACTTATAATTTATTTTGCGTTATGTTTATTATCTTACCTAGGTATATTTTGACGTTCAAGCCTAACCTATATTTTTTAAAATAATTATAGTATATAGTAGGATTGATAGAGAGAACGTTGTTTAGATACTATATTCTCCGCTTTTAGTCGGAATTCCAGGTATTAGGTCTTTAGTGGCGGTGCTCAACGCCGCGCTTAAACTTTTAACCAGAGCAAAAAAAAAGGAAACAATGCATTCTTCTAATAAATAGGAATTAAACCCACAAGCCCGTTTACGTTTTTAGTATGTGTAGTACAAGTCACATAAAAAAACGTTACAATTTGATTACAAGTAGATAGAGTGCCAACTTCCTAACATAAGTATTAGACATAATGAACACTTAAGTATGATACTTAATTAATTAATGTTTTGGTATCTAACGTGTATTGCCGCTTATATTATTTTAATGACGTATTAGAATGGGAGGGTTGTTTAAATTATGAGATCTTTCTTTGTAGACTATGGGTCGATCATAATATGGTAATAAAAAAATAAATTTGTATATAAGATTACTTTTGGAAATGAAGTATATTATTTTTTAAAGAAAAAGTCTTAATCGTAATTAAAATTGTTGTTAACTTGACTCTAAATTTACGATTACCCAAGAAGCACTGATTTCAATACAGCAATAGCTATATCATTATCTATATAAATAAAATCTATTGTCGCGGACCGTCGTGGGGAAGAGGTTTCGATTCCCACTTGCGGAAGGTGGACTTTTACATTTACATTTTTTCGTTCTGGTAACTAGGCATAATGCGTCGTTAAATTTAGGCACTAAACACACAATACCTCGAAAAAAGGCGGAAAACGGAGTGTCTTAACACTAGGTTATCACGATTCCTGCGGTTCCTTCTGCCTACCCTGTTATATGCGGGATAAAAGCGTGAATATCTTGTTATATTGTGATTGTCATATGGATAGGACGGCTAGTCTGGATTATTGCATTAATAGTAACCGTCTGGCGACCTCATAGCTTAAATAGTGACCTACCTATTTATAGAAGCGCAATGTTCTGACTACGATCCTACGTCAAAAGCGTTTTTTATAAATTTGTTCAATGGATTTTTTAATGAAATGAAGTATATTCATAAAAGTACATAAAGGTAGAATATTATAAATAAATATAGATTATAGATGATTGAGCGGTGATCATTATGTATTGGTACGTTTAGGTACTACGATTTAAGTATGTAATCCCATGAATTTGTTTATTTTTTTAGCTTCACGCTTTATTCTGCACATGGCAAGGTTCGTTCGTTTTTCAAGGCATTGCGTGTTGAGTGGCGGGACTCAACGTCGCGCTTTGTCTAGTTGCCATAGCAAAGAAAATGGAAATGAAAAATTTATACATGAACCCATGAGTTTTGAACTTACATCTTTTTTATCTTATATAAAACTACAAGTATGGAATAAGTCATAGAACTTATGGGTCACGATGTCGTTTACATTTATAATTATTTTTATTAATTTTAGTTTATAAATCAGCGCACGCAGAAGGAACTGTGATTGCTCTATATGATATACAAAATGTGTGAACAATAAATATACAGGTATTGTTAGCGATATAACCAAAGATGTTAATCATAAATAACAAGTAGTTTAGTTGTAGACAGACGCAAAAAGGCGCAAACGGCGGACCGCTTTTATTATTCTCGTCAAATTAGCGGTAGTGGAGTTCGTCGTAAAAGCTGGAACGCTGACAGTTTATTTGCTTCTTGCATTCATTATTTTATTACTTTGTGTATCTGTTTATTTATGATTTTGGCTCTATATTTTTATAATCTAGACTCAACATCAAGTCCTATGTAAAGATTTTGTTAAACATCATATGAGGTTAGGATATTGCAACCGTCACGTCGCGTCGTTGTCAGCTTCTCACAATGGCGTATTTTGACGTAATAAATACGTGATTTTGAAATGTTGCCGTACCGTAGCATAGCCGTACACACATATTATGTACTTCAGACTTTCACACATTGTTTCTAACGTAGATCTAATGATACTGTTGCAGCATACCTCTTTCGCATCAGCAACCTCACCGGGGGGTCCTCGTGCTTTGTATAGTCACAAAATTGCCAACTCATAATATTGTGAGTGCAACATACATTTTCGATGATATCTCAGTATTTATTTCTAAATACCGAGATAATATCTCAAATTCATCGTTTCTTGACCTGCCATTCTTCATAATGCATGTAATTTCATTGCACATTCTGTCAGTTGAATTAATTTTCAATAAAGTGCAGATGGTAATTTTTTTTTATTTTCCTATCGACTTGTATATTTAGTCAAGATTTTGAACATTTGTTTTTAAGTGGCGAATGTATCTATACTTAAAAGTTATCTGAGAAAATGCTAAAAAATGTCGCAACGTGTTCTCGAAAGACCACTATAAAAGCTTTACCTCGGATGTGAAACATAAAAGTAGTATCCTGCCATTATAATTATTATGAATCGTCATACAATATGTTTTTAAATACAGTTGTTTATTGAAATAATAATTAAAATTGTAACTACGAAGAAAAATATACTTAAATTAGTTAATAACTCTGTTTACCTGCTAGTTGTTCCTAACTTAATTAGACATTACTGGCTATTAAGCTAAGTTTCCACGAAGCGCGTTCTTTTGTTTGGACCGCGTTATCACTGCCGCGACGAGAAAGGCACGTCCAAACGTAATAAGTGAGATAACAAAAGGTGCAGCTCTTTTCAATTAGTTTTTACGAAGATAATGATTTACAGTGGTGGCGAATGGCGGGCGGGTATCGCGGCCATCTCTTCCCGGAAAGCGACAATGGTGCGCCAGAGATCTGCTTTTGTTGCTCCAATAATGTAGCGTCCCTCGGAGTTCGGACGCGGCATATGCGCTGTGCGTCGAACGCGTGTTATGCGGGGGGCTTAAGAGAAAGACAATAGAAAATATGTGAGGCTGATTGGGTTTGGCGTGTAGCTTCACTGTTTTGTTCGTCTAGTTGTATTATTGTTTTGTTTATTTTTTTGGGATAATTTATTACACACATATATTTAAGCATATATTAAGTTAAATAATATTAAAACTAATCGTTTTACATGGAATTGAGTTACGTTATATATTTATTAGGATTAACATTTTAATAGTTAAATTACCTGAAGTAATAAAATATGCTTATTACTTAAGATTCGATATATTAATTAAACACTCAAAGTAATACTCAAAGTATCCAAACACTCGCCCACATACTATATATTATCTGTGGCATATAAAACGTTGGGCTTTCATATGCGTGAGTGCGTGATCCTGCACAGGTCGCGTGCGTGAATAATGCGTTGAATGAGACGTGCGTCACCCATTTTCTGATCACGACTGTACATCGCATTCACGAATACATTATACACAATATTCACCTCTAAATTTATCCATCTAGATGTCAAACTCCAATGTACGTAAACCAGTTACATTGTACATTTAATGGAGCGGTGCATTTAATTACGTACGGAGATGCAGTCTTCCATTTCGCCATGATTCTATAGTGTTTTGCTACATTATGTCCCGACTTCCCCTTCCTCGTCTGTAAGTACAGTCCGTCACCTATAAATTGTTGCGTAACTTGCCATATAAAACGTAGGCGATCGTGCAATTGGCAAATAAAAAATGATTATAAAACCGCGTACGCGATAGCGTGCGTCTGGTACATGTAATGTTATCTTTGTCGATAAGAAGATTATAAACGTATACGATATAAAAATCCTTCTTAATATTGCAACTTTGTCTTTGGCCATTAACATTGTGCGGTGTTTTGTTAGAAATAGTAATTTTGCGGTCAATTTGTGGCTTTACAGTTCTAGTAATTCTAGCTGAATGTTAAACTAATACTTGCTTGTATTAATAAAAACTTATTGACATCAAGAATTTTATTTTTTTATTCCTTTTTCAATTATTTCGTCTAACATATACTTATTGTATATAATACATATTTACATTGTAACAACATTCACAAACAATACTAAAGTAATCATGAAATAAATAAATATTTGCCCCATCATTCCTCCTAATTGACTTAATCTGTTGATAATAACAACTGTAGTCGATATTCGAGCGAGCTGCGACTCCGGTGCGAGTTTAAAACGCATGCATACTCCGTGAAACGGTAAAATTGGTGTCGCGGAAAAAACCTTGGGACGTAATTGTGGACGGCAGGTAGACGTTGGTAATGAGCGGCAGGAACGCGGCGTTAAACGCGGTGGAAGCGACACGCTTATTAAAATTTTAATGTTTACCTGCTTTCGGTTTGGACTTATAGTTTTAAATTTTTAACCAACAGATCATAAAAAGAAAAGGCGGATGAGAATTAATGTGAAATATTAAAATAATATAACTTAAATTTTAAAATATCTTAAGATAAATTTATTTTACAAATCTATTTCCCTTCTGATGCAATCAAGTTAAGAGTTACTTATAATGAATCATAATATTATATATATTATATATATTGATATATTGTTATACAAGTATAAAACGTCTACAGTTAACCAGTAGACGTTGACAATTGACTTAGAATCAACATGTGCTCTTCCCGATTTCAAGGTAGCCATGTGGTAGGTAAATGGTTGTAGACGTGGTCAAATATTTGTAAAAAATAAGCCTCTCGATACAGACAAGGCACGGGCCGATGGCGATGCTAGTACATTGTGTTGCACAAAGAATTTGTCTATGCAAGCATGTTAAATGATTTATGCCGCGTTTAAGTAAGCGTTTGCTGATAATGGCGGCCGGGTGCTGGTCGCGTCAGTGATAATGTGACTGAAGTAAACAATACTTGTATTTAATATGTTAAGTTACTAATTACTCGAAGATTTGTTTGTGTGTTTATTATATTTATTATTATTTTATAGGGTAAACTTGCTTAATTCGTACCTGCGCTTAAATCGTACCTCCTCTATATCTCGGCTTGGGTAATAGTTATTAATGCCTTTAGTACCATAAAATATTAAGAACTGGCGGTCATATTGCCATATGACAAATACAAATCTGCTACGTTGTTCCCGACTAAAATATAAAGCAGGTAGAATAAACATTCTTACTTTTTGAACAGTTTTTTCGCATATTTCACAAGAACTGTCTTATAAGTATATCGTTCTTAAGCTGTTTACCTTATTATAATATAATTATGCGTATATTTATAAATGTATTTCACAAAATAAAACTCCCTTGTTTGTTGACATTTTTTTTTGTAGCAGATTTGAAATTTAGTTGACACTTGTGCCTATTTCGTACTCGCAGCAACTTCTTAAATCCTACCGGTACGATTTTGGAAAATTATTTATAATTTCATTTTAATTTTTACTTATTTTTTGTATTTTATTTGTATCCAATTATTTTATTACTATTTTAGGGCTACATGTCAAGAAAAACAGCAAGATCAATGTTTAAAAGGTAATATAGAAGAAAAATAACTACATTCTTTCTTCAAAGCTAATTCTAGAGATATTTGGAGTATTGTTGTCAAAAACCAGTTAAAAGAAAAGCCAAAGGCACTCTTGTTATTACAGGAAGTCTATATAAACAAGAGCCTGAAGTTAAAGTAGAAGAAACCAAGAAGAAGACCATACCAAAGAAGCTAAATGTAAAGAAAACGAAAATACCTAAAAAAAACAAGAAATAGAAACAAGAACAAGATGAAAATGACAGTTGGATGATGATTACAACATTATTCAACAGAAACAAAGAAAACATGATTAAATGCAGTAATTGTGAATTATGGATACATAAGCTATGTGCAGGAACAACAAAAAAAATTAAATGTTATTACTGTGATGACGGACAGGAATTGGCAGAAACCACTGGCTGTATTACTAAATACTAATGTACTAGCATTCACTACATTAGCTACTAAGATTTTTAATTTTAATATTGTAAACCAATGATAGGATCTCAAAGTACGATTTAAGAATATACTAGTACGATTTAAGACGAATGTTCTTAAATCGTACTTTTTTTAAGTTTTTGAAATTTGCTTATTTTTCAGAAATTTAAAAGATTTACGTTGTTTTATCTTGATATACTTATAGAACATTAGTTATAGTTAATAACTTTATATAAATAACTATGTATTTTTCCTTCTTTTCCAAAATATTTGAGGTTCTCCTTAAGTGGTACGAATTAGGCAAGTTTACCCTATGTAGTTGTCGTGGCTCAGTGTGGCGTTATGATTGCGATGGTTGTGAGTTCAATTCTTATTAAGAAAAAGTTAGAAGAAGTACTTATTTTGATATTAAAAAGAGATAATAGCTTTTGAGTTATGCCACATCACAAGGAATGTCTTAATAGTTGGTTGTAAAGTGGTGAACGAAATATCTTTACGCTAGTCTCCCTGCTTTGAACCAGCTTTTACTTACTTATAATTTCTAGATTTGATGCACGCTGTTGTCGTTTATTAAATCAGTTCTCTGATAAGAAATCATACAACAGGCATTTACAATATTCCGATAATAAGCGAGACACTCACTTAATGATACAACCTGAATACGACAACTGATTTATTTATTTACATTGCAATTGTAGATAAGAGCGACATACGAAACGTGTTGCAATAAAGTTCATGTAGCTCATTACTATATTGTTACAACACTACGTACTAAATATAGTTCTTAACCAACCTCTAAAAGGAGGAAGTGTTTTTGTGTTTATTAAACGATTAGGTACTTCCAACAGTTAGAAATGGTTTTTGATGATTCTTTATGTTTCATTGGTGGATAATTTCAGAGAAGAAGAAGAAAAAGATATTTAATTTAAAAAGCTTAAAATTATTTATTAGCAATAGTTGAAAACGTTTTCTAAATAAACTTATTTATACTATATAAAAAGTATTACCACATCCATCGATTAAGTGTTATTAAATATATTAAAAGTAAAAGATAATACCATTAGTACAAACTTATTAGTACAATATACCAAATAAATCTAAAATCCAATGTCACTTCGCGTCCAGAGTTTATCTCGGTGGCGCGCGGTAATGGCGGCGCAGCTCGCGGCGGCACTACGCGTGAATGTAAATGCGATGTAGCATTCGTCTCGTGGTCTGCCCTCTGTCCTTATGCCTTCTAGTGATTTTCCACGTCCCTCAAGTCTGTCAGATGGTCGGTCCTTAGCTGATCAAATATTTAAATTGGTCACGCGATATAGCTGGTTTAGAGCGGGTTCTAATCTATTTGTTTGTGTGTTGGACTTAAGCCAAGTCATTGATTTTCTTTTGCTTTGTGTATTCGTTGTAGATTTTTGTTAGATTTCTAAAGTAAAAATAAATTAATATGTGCTATTGCCCTTATATTATTTTTAAATATACTATATTAATATTTACCGTTGTACATATGAGATTTATTAATTGAATTATATAAATAAATATAATAAAGATTACTTACTTTGTTTTGTGAAATGTCGTTCATGTTACTTACTTAAAATTATAAATATCTTCCTAGTACTAATAATGACTTAACGTGAAAAAGATTAAAATTGAATTTACAAGTTATCTACAGTTTGTTTTTACTTACTATTTATACAAATTTCACCATCAATACCTCGCTAAGCTGCAACACAACAACACACGGTACATACGTATACGTATATATATTACGTATATGTCCCAGTATACTCGAACGCTTGACATTTCGCGTGCCTCCCCTAGCTGGGGATAAGATTCGAGGGCTCCTCGTAAGGGTGTCGAGTGACTGGTAACTACTGAGCATCTACAGAGGTGCTATGAAGTGCGCAGATAAGTTTCTAAGCATCATCGCTGTGTATGTATGAATGTATGTACGTACAAGTTCACGTACAAGGAAATGTTGTATATATAACATATAATTGATACACATTCTTATATAAAATGGAGGAAATGTTATTTTTTTATGGGTTCACGCTATATCCCGCCCGCATGTAGCGGGAAAAATGGCGTGTTTTTCTTACCAGAATATAATTAATTATCAAAAATATAATAAATAGTTGACATTAAAATTGAAATTGCCGTAGTAATATAAGCGCTGTGTACATATTCTGCAAAGATTCTATTCATAAGATTTTATAACGGTAGCTAGTTTCGCTACGTGTGTCATCATCGACACATAGCCGACTGTCCTTGTACGGGAAGTCAATAATTGGATGTAACGCTGTATGACTTAAACGCATGACTTGAGAGTACGTCACGTTTTAGTATAATAATACAAAAACGATAAACGTGCGTCAGTTGATCCGGTCGCGATCTGTTGCCCGGTGGCGTGGAAACAATGCTATCAATCTTCACGCTCCTTCTGCATGGCACAGGCTAGGTGGAGAGAGCTGAGAGATAAATCACTGTACGTTCCACATTAGGGGCATTTTATAACATATTGTACATTGGTCAATCATAACATACTACGCAGAACGTCCTAGGTTCTCTATTACACATAGTAGCTTATATATGTTTCTTATATATGTATATAATTATTTTAATACTAGGCTGCATATTACCTTCTACACGAAATTAGGTTTGTACGGCATTGGTTTAACAAACAAAATTATAGGCGGCCATATTACTAATTAGCGATTTCTTTCAGCGATGTAAAACTAGTTGGTTCATTATATATTCAAATCTATTTATATGTAATATTTTTTTAAACATATACTAATATAAAGATATAGTATATATGTATCCTGTTTATTTCTCATATTTCTTTATTGCCTTATACATTGTATACTAAACAAGTGGCTATCTAAGCACGTTGGCCGATAGCGAGACGTGCGATGGTCGATGGTCGATGACATGCGGAGGTGCCGTCGCGCGTCGCTTAGTCACGCCACCGCCGCTCACGCTTTAGCTTTGGAAACATCTGAATTATCTAATCTTGCTTTGTTCTCTGTTGGACGCAATATTAGTGTAGTATTAGTGGCAATGTTAGTTGTTATCAAGCTTTCTGATATCAAATATTCCGAATAATCAATACAAGATATTTCTATGATTCATTAAATTAGAAGCTTTAATCGGATTTTGAGTTTTTTTAGCTTTACGCTTTAACCCGTTTTTAGCAGGGTAGGCAGAGAGAACGCAGTAAGTAGCTGGTTCCCGTCTTTTTCAGGGCATTGCGTGTTGAGTGGCGGAACTCAAAGCTGCGCTTGTCTAGTTGCCAGTATAAAGAACGAAATGAAATAATCCATTCTTTCCGAATGGGAATCGAATTCACAACAGGCAAAGGCTGCGCCTCTGCGCTATGACCTCCTGACGATGGTCCTCAAGTTTAGATATTCGTTTTATAACAAAACTAAAATTATATTTTATAGCCGAGTATTTGCTTTAGGTTTAATATTACAATTTATTCATAATTATGATTCGCGAACTGACATATTTAATAAGGGGGAAACCCCTTTGACATAAATGCGTGCTGTCTAATTATGCCGCGAGGATACTTTTGTCACTCTCATAAATATTCTCATGTATACAGTTTGTAATGAACAATCGAGTTCTTTGTGATACGTTCCGAGTACGTCACGATAGCAGTTACTAGAACTTGATATTTATAAAATTCATTTATTACAATACTAGAAATATAAAAAAATAACAATACGCTAACTTATAGGTATGTATGTAT
Source organism: Dione vanillae (assembly GCA_037178615.1). Taxonomy (NCBI): domain Eukaryota; kingdom Metazoa; phylum Arthropoda; class Insecta; order Lepidoptera; family Nymphalidae; genus Dione; species Dione vanillae. The sequence goes on from JAZFAU010000201.1 coordinate 362,529, forward strand.
GTACGTATATGTAACAATACAAAATGATTAAATGCAGAGCGGAACCCTTTATGCAATTATCGCAACATTTACCGACGCGCTCGCACTTCAAGATGCAGCGCGGCTCCATCTATTATTTCCCTTATCAGCCCTTCGTCCGCATCTCTCTAACAAAAGATCATCTATTTTTTCCTCCGTAAAGCGCGACAGATCACCCGTCACTGTGACACCCGTCGCGTCGCGGGTTATAAGCTTTAAATCCATAGCGAACTACGCTATACATACTAAAACGATACTATACGTTGCTATAAATTGCTTCAAATTAGTAATTTTTATATTTTTTTAATTGAGTAATTTTATGTAAGAATTAATATATAACTGTAAATAGGTAGCGAATGACTGCTAGTTCTTGACGACGGTTGTTTACGTTACAAAGTGGAAAGCAGAGAGTCCCTACACTACTCCACTATATGTATATACTGGATTCATGTATACACCATATGTATATATATACATACACATATGAAATACAATGTATTCGACCGTAGTGAGTAGAAGCTTATATTAAGCCATGAGCGAGGTGTGCGTGCCGCGACCGTATACTCGTGGGAACACTTCCTGGCAAGGGTTGAGGCTGTACCACATATAAGTACGGTGTGCTGTGTACGACGCTTCTCACGATAGCGCATCTTTACTTATTATGTGCATCCCTAAATTTTATTGTAATGTTTTACTTCACTTTTAAATGCAATTCTTATTAATTTACAATAGGTACATATACAAATGGTTGCAAAGCAAGTTCTTTTTTTATTTACTACGAAATGTCATACTAAGTTTGTATATATATATATATATATATATATATATATATATATATATATATATATATATATATATATATATATATATATATATATATATATATATATATATATATATATATATATATATATATATAATAAGGCAAAATAAAGTTTACTTCATTAACAAACCAAATGACGGAGGTTCATCGATAAGGGGGAATATTGATGGGAAAGATAAAATTAGCGCTTTGTTTGTTGTTAAACGTAAACGCGACGTCTCTCGAGCATTAAGGAAGGCGATTTGAAATTCCCCAAATATATTTAATAAAATGTTTATACACATAGGTACTTATTCTAAGTGATGTATTAATTTTTGACATTGAATTAATTTTTTTACAAATTAATTTATAGCATCTAAAGATATTAGTCATATATAAAAGGTATGGTTATGCTGTATTATAAAGGTTTAACTTTATTTTTTCTTATAATTAACATAATACCAAAGAATTTTGAATGTAGTCTTTCAAAACTAAAATTATGAAGATAAAAATTGTCTGAGTACAACTAATTCATGTTGAAATCAATTACTGTTATTACGTACTTTTCGCTTACATATACATGGGACACATCCCGACTTCGCACGAGTGCAATGCTGAAATTAAACATTGTTCCATATATTGTGATGCAAATATATTTTCTTTAGAAGTTACTCTTGAAAAGGAAGGAAATGGGCTTCACATTAGAAAACTTAAAATTTAGTAATGTCCCTTTACTATAAAGGTACATGCTTTATTATTATTTAAATTTAACTTTTCTTTTTTATCAATTTTACTAAAAAATCAAACCACATCAAAATGCGTCACGTCATGTCATTCATTTTTTAAGTCAATTTTTTAAGCGTACACAGACACACATTGCGGAAAGCAACTTTTAACTTAATAGGTACCTAATATATTCTATCAATAATTCGCTAAGTATCAAATGGAAATTATACCGTAAACGAGTAAAATAAAAAGGTGCCCGCGGCTTACGATTGCGTGAGAGATTCTCATTCTGATAACACAATTCAGTGTTAATTGCACCCTTCATTCGAAATTTCGGAGATTATGCATGTATGTATGTATGCGTGCGGGGAAGGAGGCGTGAAGATATAGTCTCACTCACTCACTCTACCTATACTATAGGCTGTGTCTGATATTTAAGTATACTTTATATTTATATGTTTTAGATAATATATATGTATATCTAGGCTGAGTTTTATACATTTTTCATAAGCGTTTTACAAATTATTGACCTCTTAATAGGTAATATGACAGAATTTGCAAAAACGTAAAATATTGGAAATACTTGCAAATATAGATAGTATATTTAGGGACGGAGAAAGCGAGGACTAAGCAACGGAGTGTCTTAACACTAGGTTCAATGGTTCCTGCAGTTCCCTTTGCCTATCCTGCCATATGCAGGATAAAGCGGGAAGACATAAAAAAGAAAAAATATATAGTATATAGTAAATAGATGTATAAATGGTTGTAATAACCATAGGGTAAATATCTAATGCATTAAAGCGAGAAGCAATCAGCGGTGACACAAGGTACTACTGATAAGGAATCACGGACGCTGATAAGAACCAAACTAGTTACGTAAGCGATAGCTTTCCACAAATGACGTATTGATAACGTTATATTATTTAAGTTTAAATTTCAACCGAGTCGTTATCTAGTGGGTTGTGTTTTTAATTATGTTTTTGGTTTATTATCAGTCAAGAAATTTACATAATACGGTATATATTATCTGTATATTTCTTTACTTATATTATACTTAGAGGTGAAGAATTTTGTTAATGCTAATCTTAAGAACTACTGGTTCAACGTTTATTTATGACTACAACACTCTTTCCTTCTATAAACTTGAATTTCAAAGAAACTTACAACATTGTATACTGTCATATAAAACTCTTTTAATAATATTCTCTTTAAAACTTGCTGCATACCACAAAATGCAGAGAATCAGTAAAAAGAAAACCAAAGTTCTAATTCGGTTGCTGAAGCTCGTTATTGGATCAAATATTCACGATGATCGCCTATCGATCTTTGATGAGACGAGTCGTACACAACGTAACATATAATTACATCTAACTGTAGTCTTCTACCGACCGGTGAGGGAAATCTTCAAGCTGGGCCGCGTTTCAGAGATCATTATGTATGCTAATGGCTCTCGTTGGCCCTGAGACGCTGTTTCGCCGACACAAGAAACGGCTCGAGTGCGACGTTTTAACCGAATACGTGCTAGATAAGGTATGGTATTAGGTGCTAATTTTACACCGTTAGAGCTAAACGTGTCATTTTTAGGTTTTATATCAAATTTGATTTTCCTTTGGATTTTTAGAGTTTAAGTGTTAGGTGAAGAGATCTGTTTCTTCTATTTAAATATTTGGTAAAGGAATATATTGTCTAGGCTAGGTCATTTGAATACGATACAGTTGAGTTGTGGAACTAAACGCCGCATAGGTTTAGGAGTGAAAAAATCATATAACGCGTCCTCCTGAGCGGGAATCGAGCCCACAGCCCTTTGCCTTTACTTTCGAATGGAATTTGACTGCTCATAGCGCCACAATAGACCTAATAATAACTTATGTAAGAAATAGTTATATAATTTAAAGAATCATACATTTTCTCATTAATTAAAGCTATTATAGCTAAGTTATTAATAATTTAAACCTATATTTTTATGTTTTTATAATTAAATAAAAAATATATATATATATATATATATATATATATATATATATATATATATATATATATATATATATATATATATATATATATATATATATATATATATATATATATATATATATACATATATATATATATATATATATATATATATATATATATATATATATATATATATATATATATATGTACAAATCAATTTTCAACCAATAATAAGGTTTTTTTTGTAATATTTTATTTCACAATGTTGCAACTTAAAGTAGCTTTATTAAATGAAGCTCTTTGAATATTATAAAGAACGCAATGTGAAAGTGCACTGTATAGCATTAGCCTTAGGTTCGTGTCGTGGGGCCCGCTAATTGTATCCGACTCGGCGACCGTAATCGAAACTCGAACACGTTTCAAACGCACATCTGCGGAGTAATGTTGCAGGTAGTATGAGACGTTGGGCTTTTTTTTACTTCACGAGTAAATAACGAGTTAGAATCGAAAGCTACGACTATCGAGTTTAATTAAAATCGATTATTACCTAAATAAGCCATTATGTTATCGTAATTATGAACTTCCTGCGCACTGCAATTTGTATTCAATCGTTTTTTTCTTTAATTATAAAACATTTATGTATACATAAGTAAATATATATATATGTATATGTTACACTCAAAATATTACTATATGAATATAATTTACTATATCTAATCCACAAAACGTCAATTTATTCAAGTCTTGCAGTCTTACAGTATTGGTAATCGCCGACCGACAACGGTTATTTCTTAGTAAAACCGATGCGGCAGTTCGGCTATAGCGCATGCATTTCACGCGCGGCTGGACTGGAGCCGACTCGCCTATCTATAAGACTATACCTGACGTTGACGCTCGCGATCTTATTACCGACGGGAAAAAAAAACAAAGGAAGGCGGCAGCGGCCTCAGGAGATTTATGGGGGCGCCACGTTGAGCTTACGCACACTAGTCGACGGAGACAGCTTTTTGTAGCTTGTGTGGGTGCGCGGGGAAGTGAGCTTTTTGGATGACGTGCTTATAATCTGCTGGCGAATTGTGTTTGGCGGTGATAGGATGTGGATGTGCTTGGTAGGATGATGGGGTGTTAGCAAAGTAATGTGTTTATAATGTATCTACTTCGATAAATATATAGAATTAATTATGAATCTAAATTATATATTAAATGATTTTTAGAATGCTATTAAAATATTAAATCTCAATGTTGTAAACTTTTCTTTTCATAATAGCAAACTAAAAGTGCCATTTTATAACCAATTCATAATTACAATGACGTAAGTTCAAGTCCCTATAAATACCTATGTATGATCTAAAAAGGGAGTTTATTTATATAACAAAAATATAAATGTGCTATGTTAATTATATAAAAATATATATCACATTATATTTTCAAATCTCGCCACTCTCACAGAGAGTTAGACACTCCCTGGCTGCAAAATAGGAACTACAAGTCAAGAGCAAGACAATAAACAAATAGAATAGCTTAAGTTAAACACTCTATGGTCTCCAATGGCACTTATAAAAAATCGTAACTATAGTACCGCGGGCCTTTCCACACGGCTTCCAGGAAACGCGATCCGGGTCCGACCCAAAGATACTAAGATGCTGACCGTGCGTAATGATTGCCGTTAATAATAACGGCTGGTCTTCTCGAAGGTCACTTTAAAGCCCACGCTGTGCAAGTATAATTTTTTGATGATTTCCTGTTAATCTGTTTGTTTCAAAGATTTTATCTGTACCGGATGTACTGTATACGTTATTCGTGTTCTTGGATTAAAGTTTAACTTAGCGGTTAAGAAACGTAGTTTTGTCATTTATATTATTTGTTTACAAATATAGGTGCAAATTAATATATGTACATCTTATGATTTTATCGTTTTGAAATATTTGAAATTGTTTTTTATTTAATTTTTCAAATAAATAAAACCTATCTCTTATGTAAAGTTTTGAAACTAGTGATAAGAAATGTCAGTTACCACAATATACAAAAAAACCTTAAATTATAAAAAATGGAGATTGTTTTATTACCGTTGTATGAAAATAAATCAATTGATTTTTTTTTTTCGTCGTTGCGCAGAGGCGTAAGACAACACGCAATGCCTCAAAAACGGCGGAAAGCGGGGACGGAGAAAGCAGGGGCTAAGCAACGGAGTGTCTTAACACTAGGTTCCCACGGTCCCTGCAGTTCCCTCTGCCTACCCTGCCTTGTGCGGGATAAAGCGTGAAGCTAAAAAAAAAAAAAAATCAATTGATATTACTCTATTACTTTATTGTAAAAAATGGACTCTGAACAACAAAGTTTTGACCTAGCCTATATAATATACTGATATATTTAGAGACATCCACGTAGATATTATAAAACATATATAAAACTTTTGCTATATTCCAGATCCTCTATTAATGATAATTTTGCAGTGTAACAACACTGCAAAATTAGAGGCCACTAAAAATAAAAGAAATGTTCAACATAAATACAACATAGATACTACATATATATACAGATAAAACACGAAACTGCTGTGAACTCAGCACACACGATCGTAAGTCTTGATATTAAGGTTTCAGGAAGCGAACAGGGACTGCTACGGTCGAATATTGATTGGACGACTATTAATAGGGCCACGAGTCCGCGTCCACGTTGCCTTTCCGGTGCCCATTTCACTAATTGCTCCGCATCGGACGCGATGCATGTCCTCGTTAAGTGCCGACTAGTGGCACACTCGTTTTAGATACGGTAATATTAGACGTTCCTTATATGTATGATGGTATATGTATGTATATATACATATATATCTATAGAAATATATAGTTTTTGTATATTTGTTCATTCGGGTAATAAGATAAAGTATAACGTTAAATAACTGAATGAAGATTTTTGTACAAATTGATCTTTTTAAAAATTGGTCCATTTTTTGAAAAATTAGCACATTAACGAATGATTCATAATGTTAGAAGGTAGTATAGATTAATCCTTTTGAAGAAAGTTGAAATTGGTTTTTTTTTGGAAAACTAGTAGGTATATTAGCGATTAATCCACAGTAAATTTCAAGTAGCAAAGCAATCTTCTGCGTAGCATTCGTACAAAATCACCGGCTAATTGCTTCACCGTTTGCGCTTATATAAAAATTTCCCGCGGGAAAACCTCAATTATTTGCGAATGATAAAAAGGTTTAATCCACTGCACTGCCGTATATAGACTTCTGTTAGACTAATGATTACAATTATTTAGATCGATTCTCGACGTCCACAGATGCGTGCGTGTTCTTTGGTATATCCTTAGTGTCATCAGGTGTTTTTATTTTTTAGTAAAATTGAAGAAGAATGGCTGAATTTTGTCTACTGGTCAATGGCGTTCATTAATATAGCATTGATATTAAATAGTAAAATTTATCCATAATAAAGTATACAATATACGCGAATGATCCCTTTAAATTATTTTATTTAAAATGTATAAAAATCGTGAAAATCAAAGATCTTATTAAAAATAAAAGTGTCTAAATTGGCGAAGGTGGCTATATAGAGATGTGAATTTGTATTGAACTCATTTTGGGGATATAAATGTCTTTATTACCAAATGTTACTAAATACTTAAAAACATAATTGTTAATAAGTATGTATATATCTTAATAAAAATAATAGTTACAAGAATTTTAATCGTTATTTTTTCGTCGTCGGTACAACAACCCCCTGTCCAAGGGTTGCAGGAAGTGTCATGCGGGCTGTCTGAGCACTGAATGCCAGGTGGTGTGCAACGTGCTTACACTATAAATGTCATATTAGATAAATGATAAAATGAAATTACTCCAACGAGGAAAATATCCTCGTCTTGCTGGAGAGAGAATATAAAGATTGTTTTTTATTATATTAATAATTATTCTTTCTATAAAATATCACACGCAATACCTCGAAAAAAGGCGGAATGCGAAAACGGAGAAAGCAGGGAACTAAGCAACGGAGTGTCTTAACACTAAGTTCATACGGTTCCTGCAGTTCTCCTCTGCCTGCCTTGCAATATGCGGGATAAATGCGTGAAGCTATAAAAAAATATAAAATATCTTTCTATTTTTACATACTTTTCTTTTGGAAATTGTACATTTGTACCTGTTTACTTTTTTTGGGTTCAATCAGAACTTGGCCCGATATAAAAATGATTTTGAATTGTTTTATGTTCTTTGATTGACCTTTGTGTTTTTGACAGAGGTGGATAAAACTATTTCTGTACGGCTTAGGGTCAATTGTTTGTAAGTGGAATAAACGGAATGTAAAAACAAGAATATCTACTCGCTAAGTTTGTCCTTCCACCTTTATATTCACATAATACATACAATATATACAACATATACGCATATATGTTACATAATATATCTGGATACGCCTGTTTAGTAATTATATAGTTTATATTTATAGCACAAATACTAGCGAGAAGAAATAACCAGCAAAAGCTAATTACATTACGTTTGAAAGTAGCATCGTACAAGGCAATGCAGTTATACCAAATGTGTTAACGAAGAATTTTTAGAGGCCCGACTGCGAAATGTCAGGGCGGCTAAATAATTAAGTCGCTTACAGTTAACTACTTCAATATATGTCGTACTTACTTGCTTGTTGTACTTATATGTACTAATTTATCTTTTGTCTACTCAATGCCCATGTCAAATTTTATGGCACGCCAATCGCCATACAAGGATACGACAATGATGCAGTCACTCACCCGCTCTCGGTACGAATCGTTAATTAATCACATGGCAAAGCCGCAAGCGAATTCCTGTTTAAAATGTTCAGTTTAAACAAAACCATGTGTTAAGAACAATTATATGTAATTATATTATATTTCTATATTATTTCTTTTATTTTATTATGGAACTCTGTACGAGTCCGTCTTTCTGTGAACGCGATTGTTTTATACAAAGTGTGTTAAAAACCGCGTAAATCAAAGATCTTATTCTATCTGTGGACTGTGATGTTTTATATATAATAAAATAAATACTTTAACTTGTCACTATATATCTACTGTATAGAATATTTTACGAGAATCACATACTTCCAAAGCTCATTTAGATTCGTCGATGTGAGACCAGAGAGGTGGTAATCGTCCATCTCGCTACAAGGGAAAGTCGTGCGTGACAAGCTTCTAGAAAGTTCGGTGTACAGTACACGGACAGACGGTTAATAGTAGATGCTGACCTGTTGGGCTGTCACGCGGGTGACGCGTGCGCGGCCATTGCTGACTCAATGCCGATCCTACTGAATGCTTAAAATTGAAATGCGCTTTTATTTGCAGTTTATACTATAATACTGGTAGTTGGGTACTACTGTATAAGGATTTGTATGTTTTCTACTTAGCACGTTTTTGGACTTTTGTTTTGTATATATATATATATATATATATATATATATATATATATATATATATATATATATATATATATATATTTATATATATATATATATATATATATATATATATATATATATATATATATATATATATATATATATATATATATATATATATATATATATATATATATATATATATATATATATATATATATATATATATATATAAATAGATAGTTCTCATTATATTTATATTGTTTACCGAATATTGTTAGTCGGCAAGTTTGTAACTTATTTTGTGTAATGGAGGACCTTGACCTTGTTTGTGCTGTGGCAGATCTCAACATCGTAAAACATGTTTTATGTATACATAAATATGAAGAATTTTTCTACTGATTCGCCGTAAAACACCAATAAAAACGCATTTCATACTAAATACTTATGTTAGAAAATCTAACGATATATACCCGATTGCATTTTAATTGGCATCTCGTCTCACTATCGAGGTGGTCACGCGCGTATCTCCGCGTCACCGCGGCGGCCGCGGGCGCCACGAGGTCACCGCGCCCGCTCCCGCGCCCTCACCCGCGAGTGCTCTGTGCAGCGTGCACTACACTGCACTGTACCAATGCCGCTGCAATTACGTGATAAGCCAAAAATATCACTTGTATATATACAAATTTGAATTTATTATGCACAATTATATGCAAGGTCATGATCAAATTCATTTTATTTGTCTTATAACTCCAAATGCAGGTATATTTTCTTCTTTTATAGTGACATTTAACTATGTATTTTGTTCTTCGAGAAAAAACTATTATAGTTTATACATACGTTATATAAATAGCCCAATCATTATTGTTATTATTATTGGAATTATTTATATGCCATTATATTTTAAAGGCCAAAGAGCGTGAACTTTCCGGGAAAGAGTGTAAAAGTAGAGTTCAGTACTAACGGTAAAATGCAATAATTGATTTAAATTTTAAATTAATCATTTAATTTATGGATGGGGCGTTACATAGTGGTATTGACTATGGAGATTCTTGTTATCGGGGTGCACGCTAGGGTTGCGTCATCGCACCGGCGGATATAGACGCGATCGATCAACATCTTGTTTCCTTTATTTTTGCTCGGCGCGACTCTGCGGTACGCAGCGCCAGCGCCACTTGTGTAGGTTAATCTATTTCACTTTTGCCTTGAAAAAGTTTTATTTTTTGGTATTTTTGCTCTATTAAATATATGATTTATGTATGAAATAATTGTTTTACACTCGTCAAGAAGAAAATATATTGTATATATAACACTTTGTGTATATGCATCACGAAATCTTAGAAAAATATGCTTGTATACATTTACGACCTAATACTAAATGAAAATAATTTTCAATACAAAACTTTGGACATAAATGATTGGTATTGATGGATTTCGGAAATGAAAGATCTTATTATTCTCGTCTTGAAAATCTTCGTAGATTTATAATTAACCATAAATTGTCGATTACTATTTTTATCAATTGAAAAGATAGTTTAAATATAAGAATATACAAAACTTAATAGTAATGCATACCTTTATAACCACACAGACGTAGTCGCGTGCAACAACTAGGTGTGATAAACTGTACTTAAGTTAGAACCATATATAACGTTGAACAATGTCAGTACTATTTTTAGTAAAAAGAACTAACTTGCATATGCATACGTATATATTTTTTTAATTCTATGTACAATATACTCTTTTATGCTTATATACTAGATTTGAAGAGATTTTTCTTGGTTAATCACGTTAATCTCTAAAACTAGGCATTTTAATTGGAACATTACTTTTATGTTACTTAATCTGTATATACAGAGAGTCTAATAGATCTTATATTTTTCTCCGAACTGTACCTGCGGTCACATGTACCTGGAAGCAACGGAACTGAACGGGAATGACAGAGAGAGAGAGAGAGAGAGAGAGAGGAGGGGGGGGGAGAGTTATTTCCAATACTTACATGAAGATATATGTACAATATATAATTACATATTAATATTCTTTTTTTTTTAGCGTCATGCTTTATTCGGCACTGAGCAGGGTAGGTAGAGGCAATCGCACTAATTGTAGGAACTTAATGTTAAGATACTCCGTTCCCTGCTTTCCGCTTTTTACGAGATATTGCGTGTCGGGTGGCGGAACTCAACGCTGCGCTTTTCCTAGTTGCCAGAGCGAAGAAAATGGAAATGAAAAATCCAACTTCCCCTAGTGGATTCAAATTAGACGTAGTCGTTGCGCCTCTGCGTCTAAATCGAATCCTGAATCTTTACTGAATTAACATTCATATTAATTTAATACCATTTTTCTTTAATTGACAACACAAATCTTAGCACATTTATGAACGGTCGTCTCTCGAGGTCGACGTGACGTGTTAACAAAGCGATAATCGCACATTGATAACGCTGGAAAGTGGTTACAAAGATTGACTGATGTTTTATATAAATTTCACGATGAAACGTTAAACAATGATATTTTTTATTTGATTTAGTATCGTTTTATGAAATTAATTGTTAAAAAGATAATTAGTTTTAGCTATTACCATCAGAGCTTTGTAATCTAGTTCGCTAAGAGCCATAAAATTATTTATACTTTTTCTCAGTTTACTCTTCATCTCGCATTTAGCAGGGTAGATAAGGAGTACTTTCTGATTTTGAGACATAACGTGTTGAGTAGTGGAACTCAAGGTTTGTCGTCTACCAGATCGGGAACACAAATCGTTTCTTTTATAACAAATATACTCTCTTTCATAGTTATTAATATAACAGCTTCCATGTATAGGTTAGGCATACATGGCACATCTGACTTTGCGAGTCTGTGAAATAATAACGAATTTTTTTTTTTTGTAGCTTCACGCTTTATCCCGCACAAGGCAGGGTAGGCAGAGGGAACTGCAGGGACCGTGGGAACCTAGTGTCACACTCCGTTGCTTAGCCCCTGCTTTCTCCGTCCCCACTTTCCGCCGTTTTCGAGGCATTGCGTGTTGAGTGGCGGAACTCAACGCCGCGCTTTGCCTAGTTTGCCAGAGCGAAGAAAACGGAAATAGAAAAATCCATCTTCTCCGACTGGGGATCGAACCCAGTAACCGTCGCGTTATAGGCAGACGTTGCGCCTCTGCGCCACGACGGTCCTCAAAACAAAATTTAGAATAGAAAATTAATTAATTGTTTTTCTCATATATGTATTATGGGGGTATAAAACACGGTTTTTATTACTATTTTAACAAAAAGAAACAGTGTAAAATGTGTTTAAATAATATTTTGTTCTAAGCCAGGTTTCTACTTGAACCCTCAAACGTTGAGCTAGTCGTTGATAGACCAGTCAGTCACCTTTTCTTTTATATATATTTAGACGTTATTTATAATCTTGTAGGCACTTGAGTTGGGTTAACGTGAAAACAAAGTGTTTTCGCTCCATTTTCACCTTGCTTCTGCGTTTCCAGAATAAAGTGAGAAGCTACAAGTCAATTTTTTCGAATTAACATTTTATTTACAACACATACAACGACGTGCTATAACGATAAACAAAATTATATGAAATATAAACTAAACCGAACCCCGAACATTATTTGTATAATCTAAAGTTCTCCCACCTGCATCACGATGGTGGTAAAGATCTTATCGTGATAAATTCGGGGGGAAGTACCTATAAGTTAAGTTTAGCGGCGGCTGGCGATATCTTATAAAGTTTAACTCCGCGTCCGAATTTTCCGGCGACCGGTAACCTGGCTGGCAGGAGTCGACTCGAGTACGTGAGACCGCGGTAATAGGTATCAGGTATCAAAGGAAGTTGCTTTTTGCAATATTTCTTTATTGGAGGGAATCGTTTGTAAAGATTTCTTTTGTCTTGACTTTTTACAATTTACAACACTTATCTTGATTTTTCTTTTTTTTTGGCGTCATTTTTACGCATTTTCTGTGTTTTGTCAAATTAGAAGAGTTGTTTGATTGATTGTTTGCGGCGTTGAGTTCCCTCACTAATCATTCACGCTTTACGCTTTATAGCTTCACGCTTTATCCCGCACAAGGCAGGGTAGGCAGAGGGAACTGCAGGGACCGCGGGAACCTAGTGTTAAGACACTCCGTTGCTTTCTCCATCCCTGCTTTCCGCCGTTTTCGAGGCATTGCGTGTTGAGTGGCGGAACTCAACGCCGCGCTTTGCCTAGTTTACCAGAGCGAAGAAAATGGAAATAGAAAAATCCATCTTCCTCGACTGGGGATCGAACCCAGAAACCGTCGCGTTACAGGCAGACGTTACGCCTCTGCGCCACGACGGTCCTCACTCAATGTCTGAAAATTGGACGGAAATAGAAAAGAGTGTCTTTACTCTAGGTACCTCTGGCCTCTATCTTCTATACCATACGCGGCCTATAGTGTGAAGCCTTTTTCGTCCTTTGGTGTGTCTTTCTGGCATAGACTGATCTGGTAATTTTGTAACATGTTTTTGTGATTTATAGAAATAACTAGTTTTATTGTATGTCGTTTTGAAATTCAAAGAACTACTAAAAGTTTTGAAAACAGTGAAAAAGAATATAGATTAAAATCTTCAGTGTTAACAACAATACATATTTATGTAGCTACCTATTCACTCGCTGTTAATTAAGTTATGCCGTACAACCTGGTTCCACATAAGTCTTATCGATTATCCCCTTGCCTATATTTCTGTATTCTTAATATATTCTTCACTTATTTTGTAAAAAAATTGTGAAACCTTTGTTCTAAGCAACGTACCAACAATTTCTACTGCGTAGTAACCCGATTGTCTTTTATAATCATCCGGGCCAGTCCCGGGACGCCGCCCGCTGCCCGCTGCCCGCTGCCCGCTGCCCGCAGTCTGTACCTACCTAACTTAGTTGTAGTTTACGAAAGACTGCTTAACTCAACAATCTAAATCTCCCGAGGCTACGGACCTCAAAATGATTCCCTACCTATAACGTCTAGCTATAACGTCAGCCAATGTATAATAGAGACGAGGAAATTTGTTTAACAAATCTGTTTTATTGTGACGCATATAATAATAAAAATACACTTAAATATACTAGTAACATTATAACACCTTAATTGTATTATTATATCTTCACGCTTTATCCCGCTCATGGCAGAGTAGGCAGAGGGAACAGCAGGAAACATACGAACCTAGTGTCAGGACACTCCGTTGCTTAGTACTTTTCTGCGTGACTGCTTTCCGATCTTTCTGAGTCATTGCGTGTTGAATGATAGAACTTAATGCCGTGCTTTGCCTAGTTTCCAAGGCGAAGAAAATAAAAAAGAAAAATCCATCTTCTCCAAGTGGGAATGGAACTCACAAACCTTTATGCCACGACGGCACAACACAAGCAAATAGCTTTGATTTCAGTAACAAAGCACAAATAATAATCGTCAATATCTAAAAAACGACTTATATTTAAGAAACATTACAGTATAAACGAATTTCTCGATACGTATTTATGTAGAACTCTACTCTACTCTTTCGATTATTGAAGGCAGGGCGAGGCGAGTCGTCGCGACGCGGTCCGCGCGGGCGTGACTCATCAATCGCGAATCTAATGGCGGGCGGATATAAATAAACGTCGTTTGTCGCCACCTAAGGCACGTGTAACGAAAAACATTGACGTCCACAGTTTGTTATGTTTCAATTACTTGTTCTGTCATGCCAAGTCTTCAGATAATGTACTATTGATTTTTTTTATTAGCTTCACATTTTGTCCAATATTTAGTATATTTCTTCTTTTTTTGTATGTTGCAACACTATGGACTTTTGTCTCGTGCTCTTTTCTCGATTTAGAATTATTTAATTATATTATAATCAACATTAATTACGTTAATATAATTAAAACTGATTATGAAAAATATTTCTAATTTAAGATAATATTTGTTGTACTAATTGTTACGTAGGCTATATGTTTAAGCGTTTTAATCGAAACTATTTTTAACTATTTCACTGTATTTACTTACTAATGAACCTAAATTCTGTTAAGATTTTAATATTATTTTTTATATCTATTTATTTTGTTTACTTCATCGTGATGAAGTAAACAAAATAAATAATTATTAATTTTATATATTTATTAATTGATTAATTTATATAATATACGTACCTAATTGTTTTTTTATTTGGTTTATGATGATAAATCGATTGACATTCAAGCTTTATATATATATATATATATATATATATATATATATATATATATATATATATATATATATATATATATATATATATATATATATATATGTATATATATATATATATATATATATATATATATATATATATATATATATATATATATATATATATATATATATATATATATATATATATATATATATATATATATATATATATATATATATATATTTATTTCTTTCAAATAGTATCACTACAATTTATTGTGTATTTAAATCTTTAATCCTAGGTTTCAATTGACATTAGCTCGAATCAGCTAGGTAGCCAGTTTCATTGCGATTGCATGGTTACCCAAATTACGCAATTTATTGCTATGTCCATATAAGTGTACTGTTATAATCATATGAAGGGGTCGATAAAGTTCCCATCGTATCAACATTTTACTATAGTAATAAAGATTTTAAATAGCGTATGAATAATTCAAGGAAATGCCTAGTATTTCAATTAACGTAAAAATGTTAAATTTGTTTCACTTTTTAATTAGTGGTTAGATACTAGGTTCGATGCTTACTTGATGAATTATTGTCATTCTCAAGTTCAGACGGAAAATGAAGAAGTTAATGCTAAAAGTAAGATACTAAATACTTCTTAATGCTCCAATATAAATAATAAAATTCGATAAAAGCGTAAAAGCTAGAAAAATATTAACTAACTTAAAATATTAACTAGAAAAGTATTTAGGTATATATTTATACGTTACCGTGTTCAAATCTCAACTTTGATATTTACATCACAACATGCATCAATCTTATCTCAAACAAGAATATACGCGACGTAACGCGGATATCTCTCGCGTCGTCCATCATCAGCCATTTCTACTGAAGAGGTAATTGCCCTCTGCTAATTGCAAAAGCTTTTGTAATTTCATATTACACACTAAATATGCAGAGAATCTTGTTTAAAATGATTTTTAACATCTAAGCTGTTCCGTTACAGAGAGGTTTACAGAAATCGCAGAAATGTAGTTCCTTGGTGAGGTAACACAATGATAGTAAAGTAAAAAAAAATATTAAAAAAATAGTAGTAAAAACATCATATAATTAAATTTTTCACAATTCTAAAGGGATCTATTTTAATAAGGCTTAACTATTGCAAATTAAATTGCGTGCAGCGATTCTTACGCACAAATAATTACACAATCGATTTATAATTATCGATTTACACGAGGACAATGTAATTGTAAATGTAATCTAAAATAATAAAATATGAAAAACAATTAAAATATATATTTTACCCTCACACTATATTATATGACAATATCTATTAACATTTCACAGAAATATAATATTTTAGTCTGAATTCCAAATTGCGGTGCGCAAGCGCAACGGCCAGTGAGTCAGGGGCAGGGCACTCCCACGCCGTCGCCCCACGAGGCGATTGCCCCTCGCTTAATTACATGCGTATTCCGCGGGCTCCTGCTCGTGGACAATGGAGCTTTTGTCATCGATAAACTACTATATCATTAGATACTAATCCAATATGTTTTATGTATATGTTTACGTTAGAATGGCCAATGAAAATATAGCCTTGATTTTTCAATTTTATATGTGAACTCTATAATTAGTACTATTTGAAATATTTTTAAACTATTACTATAGGTTGACGGTTCGATACCTGTTAGAGGAAAGACAAAGCGTGGCGTTGATTTCCGCTATTACATACTCATTTAATAGTATTTGATTGAGTTAAACTTTTTTCGTTTAAAAGCATAGTAACATATAAAAGTCGTATTCATCTGTCATGTGAACGTGTTGATTGACCTAATCTTAAAACTAACGGCTTATCTTGTCTTTGCTTGTGAGTATAAATTAACTTTTTTGTTAAATTTAGTATTATATATATTCTGTTTAGGTCTTTGCACATTTTTATTTGTAGCAATTTTAAATGTTTTTAGTAAATTTAATAAGAGCGAAAGTGCCAGTCTCTGAAGTAAACCAATGTTCAATATTCCAAACGCGAGATAAGATGAAATTGTCATATGTATGTATATATGTACATACTCATAAAAGAGAATATCTATATTATCTCAACCTGAATATTTTCAGGTTGACGTGATTACTTTTAATGATTTTTTTTCATGTATACTTAAAATTAATTCTTAAATTATATTATTATAAATTGTAATTAGTCGTAGCCTTACAAAATAAAGGACATCGTAGCGCAGCGGCACACATGATTTATTTAATTTCCTAACAACAAAGCGCAATCTAGAAATTTAGATTGAGCATTCACTCCCTGTCTCCCCTGCTATATGCGGAAAAAGTGTGAAGTAGTATTTTTTTAATATTGCACGAATAAAAAAACACGCGATGAACAAGTGTTTATTACACTTAGGTGTAAATACATTCCATAGCGAGGTAGTTAGTTAGATAAGTAATGATCTTACAGTAGTTGCTAGTAATTCGCGTTCCGAGTTCCAGTTCCAGGAAGTTCGAGTACCAGGTCGCGTTTCACATGACGTGGGTGGCAGAATTTGTCGTCGCGATGCGGTCAGTGTAAAAGTATCCGTTTTAACGTTTCCCCTCACAAAGAGCCGCTGCAACGCCGCAGCTGCGCCGTGTTTTTAACGTGGATTGCGAAAACACGGTGTAAGTTATAAGCGATAGCGGGTGTTTTGTATTTAAATGTATTAGTTTGATTTTATATATAGGTATGCGTTTAAACTTTATTTATGTAATTTTTTTGCATTAATTACGAATATCTTTTGTATACTATACTTTATATAAAAATAAAATATATGAGAAAAGCAAAAATGCGGTTTTATCGTAAATTCGTTCAGTGATTGCCTCCAGATATTGCTATTTTTCGATTAGGAGTTTTGATAAGATTATACATATACAGTTTATAGTAATATAAATTCGTGGTACACTCGCGCTAACATTATAATAAATGACAAGCTATGAATTCTCAAACAACTACATTTCCTCATTTTTGTGTAATAATTTAAGTTCAAAATTATAAGCATTATGATAGTTTCATTGACCTATGCAAGAATTGAATTGGAACCTCCTTAATTTATTTATTGTTAAAACGTCAATATTCATCTAGAAAATACATTTATTTTTCACATTCTGATCGAAACAAATTAAATTTTACTGAGCTGTGTCGTAAAATCTATGCGCGGAGTCTTAAGGCTTCACTATAATACCTATTCTACTTGCGGTAGTAACGTGTGATACATTGTTTGCAGCGGGAGCCCAGCTGTGTTTAGAGGCATGGTTTTTAACGCAAATTGCGAATGTGGTATACGCGGGAGACTGGCGCGTATTAACTTTATGTTATATATGGCATTTCAACGATTTTAAGTTATTATATGAAAAACACAATTTCTAATAAATATGTAGTTTAAAAGATTAAATTAAGGTTATCGTGGCATTGTTAGAGGTGATTGTAATAACGTGAAGGAAGAACATATTTCTCTGTTCAGGGAGGACATATCGGGGACGCAGTGTTAAATTTGTCTCTCAAATTTACTCTCTTATTAGTAGATTTATGTCGATGTGGTCATTGATTGATGACTTTTCTATATTAATTGACAATTTTATATTGATTTTTCTTTTTTTAAGATATTCATGACTTTTTTTTATAAAGTTGTGTAACGTTTTGATAATAAATACACAATGTTAGTAGAGTTGTAATAAAATTTAATATCGATTTGTTGTAAAGATTATAATAGTATTTTATTTGTCATTAGCAAATAAAATGCTGAATTATATGCATATGTTTACAATATTATTTTTTATTTTTCACTTTATCTGGTTCCTAGACAAAAGTTCATTTGAGATAATCTAATCTAAATTTTAGAAGTAAATATGTGAACGTTTAATAATGTTGAGTCCACCATCGTTACGATAAATACTACCTGATAAAATTGAAAAAACAAATAATGTACATATTTTAAAGTTTTACCCAACCGCTATCGCTTAACCGCCTGCCCTACAAGCTAGGTGGTCGCGAAACGCTGACGTTGCTGCGCGCGCGCAGATACCGCGCTGACTCACGCGGAAAGGACAGGACGCGGACGCGACGAGAATTACGACTCAAATGTACACCGTATTAGTATCGCTTAGCAAACCTGCTTTGTGTCGCAATGTTTTCTTCTTATATTATAGGTTAGTCGATGGTTTCTGGCTGGCCGTTTGGTGCAATATCTTGATTTTTGTGATACTGATCTATTGATATATGTTATTTTGGCGTCTGGAAATTTAATATTTATAAGTTATTCGATGATTTTATATTTTTAAGTGATTAAATATACTATATGTTTAGTGATTATATAGAACTGACATATTTGGAATAAGTAGTTAGAATCAGACGTATGATGTAAATATTTTGTTTATGTTACCGTGTTATTAAATAATACTTTTTAAAATAAATTAATATTTACTATATTTAATTATTCTTCCATCCTTTTTAATTAATTTCAATCTATCCCAACTCATATACACCTACTAGTTCGGAGGCACATTCTGCTTATATTTTTTCTGTTTTTTGCTATATTCTGCACAGAATAGGGTACGCAAAAAGCACACTCATATAGCTTAATTTTTTTAATTAAAATTTCTTATATTGTTTAAATTCTGTACGACTTTTGTGTAAATTTGTCTTCTACCTTTGTTTTGCCTTTGTACCAGAGCGAAGAAGTGAGAATAATTAATTCTAACCCACATCCATCGTGGTTAAACGCTGCCACTGAACCACGACTCCTTCAAATAACATGTAAGAAGGCTACAAATGAACATATGACCACTTCTCAAGGTACACCTAATAAATTTAAAACACAATAAATGTTGATCTCGACAATCGCTAAAACATGTCATCCCTTATAATAACATCTCACTTAACTGCTGAATGCTAAATAAACTCAACTCTAAGCAAAAATAAACTTTTATTACTTTTAATAAAGTTGAAACTCGTGTAAAATTCGCAGGGCTATGATAATAACAACAGGGCAAAGAAAAACCAACGTAAAAAGACCTCCACGGTCCTGTGTTTTTGTGTAAGTGGCAAAGTTATCATGAAATGTTGAGGATCTGCTTGCACTGGTCGATTTATTGAGTCGTGTCGGAAAGTTTTGCAGATATTGAAACGAATAGCTCCACCTGTTGAGCGGCGAGCTTTTGCTTGCAACTTTGTTAATGGCCGCTCCTATTTGTGGAATGGACGGGCATTTGTTATGCGTTTGCAGGAAATTTAAATAACTATAATTGCTACTAAGTGCTGTTATTATGATAGTTTTTGTTTCAAGTTTCTATGTCGATGTGTTTTCAACTAGAATACTGTATTTGTTTATGAAAGTGTTTTTTTCCCATTTTAATATTCTTAATATATCAATTAGTTCCGATTATATATTTCAAAATATTATATATGGCTATTGGATTAGAACATATTACATTAGATTCACCCTAATCTAAGCCGGCAGCTTTCACTTTAGTTAAGTTACCCATTAAACATTATGTCATTGAACAAGTCATCTTTCAGTGCTTTTTCAAAACAAAACCTTGCAATAACAAGTTATATAAGTATAATGTTAAGGGTTAAGGTTGAAGGTTAAATTTTTGATTAGTTTTTGTTGGCTTTATTTTTTATTCAAAAACTCTCCTCTTTAAGTGTGCACAATTGAAACCTATACATAACATATAATGATGATGATCTGATATAATAATGCATGTAATGTATGCGCTGATTAACGGAACTCAACACCGTACTTAGTGTAACAAAAACGCGAAAATTAAAATATAACTTGATTTCTCCAAGTGGATTTGAGCCCGCGACGAAAGCAAAACAAATGTGATGGCCTTAACTAGTTTATTACAGTTAATTATACCATATGATTCTCAAGTACATAGATATATCATTTACCTATAGATGGTTTCAATGTCATTAAATAGATCCATACTTGAGTTTGATTGTTAACAACTCACGATCAGCGTAGTCGATTGTATTAGACTAATAATTATTAAGTAGAGAATCGAGAGAGAGTGTCAAGTAGAGAGATTTAAAGGTAATTTATATCAGTACTCGGATCAAAAACATCTTTATACTTGTGAAGAATAGACAGTGCTAGTTATGGTCACACATTACGTACCCACCAAAGGACGCTGGTTGGCAGAACTTTGTTCTTTCATTTAAGTTATTCCTTATATCTGTAGTACCTAGTATATAATCGTATAGCACCACCATGTATGGATACATAGATTCCTCAAGATCTATATATAGTAATGATTATACAGGTGTGGCCTTTATAAACTTAGTAAAATTATAAAAGAAGTAAAATTTTCAAAAATAAAAAAAAAATTTTTAAGACAAAATAAATAATTAAATTATTGTTCCAATATAATCGCCATTTCTCAAGTATGACGCGAGCGTACACTGTACTGTACGTACGGTCTGTGTACGTTCTGATTAGGTTATTTTTTTGAATGAAAGGTGACAGATTGACATAGTATTAGTATTTTTGTAGTACTAGGTCTACACGTCATTCGTATTTAATGATGATTACACAGCACGTATAAATATCGTGAAATGGTAAAAATGACCCTGTGCCTAAACTATTGATAACTGTAAATTAGTTTTTTGTATATAGGCTTGAAACATTTTCCCCTTATAAGTAGTTTTGATAACGGCAGCCGCGTCAGATACACGCTGTATATGTATTAAAATAAATAAATTAAAAATAACTCCCGTCGCAGATTAAATCTCAATTAGAACAGAATAAACAAATAAACAAACAATACACTCTAATATCCCAAGATCCAACAAAAACATGTTTCGGAAAACGGACCTTAAATATATATATATATATATATATATTTAAACTATCTTAGATACAACAATAGCTGAATCGAACGTTCTAGTTAAATCTCGTTGAAATTAGAGCGTGAGTTCGTCTGTCCGTTTAATTTTGTGACGTAACGTAAACGGCAAGGCAAGCAAGGGGGCTTATTACGCTCGCCGGCGCTTTATGGCCGGACTCGGGTCGACGCGGGTTTTTTGTCGCGGCACGTTCGGACCACCCCCCCTGTACACCCCCGTCACGCTCAAAACAGGGTGAGATCAGCTTAGGGCTGTGCTGTGCAGCTTTGGTGTCTTTCGAGACATATGGTATATATATTAAAGTATATGTGTGTTGGTGTGGAATTAGGTTGTTAATATATGTTCTTTTAAGAGAATATCGTTAAAGAATTACTTAAATTGGTCATGTTAAACTTTTACTAAAAATTAATATATTTTTTTTAAATTAAGCGTCGAATATAAAGCAACCGATTGACTGATATTTGGAATAACTTGAGTAATGTTGTAAATGTATCCACAGTCGAAAACATTTTAAATCTAGACCCGACACCAAATTTGTAATTCTTTTATTTTTTTCATTATGTTTTAACACTTTATCCCGCACATGGTGGTGTAGGTAGGTAGTGAATTGCAGGAACTATAGAAACCTAGTGTTAAGATACTCCTTTCCTTAGTCCATGCTTTCTTCGTCTGCACTTTCCGTCTTTTTAGAGGCATTGCTTGTTGGGGAGCTCATCGCTTCGCTTTGCCTAGTTTTCCAGAGCGAAAAAAATGGAAATAGAAAAATCTGTCTTCTCCGCTCGGGAATCGAACCCACAAACCGTCGCGTTTACAGGTAGACGCTACACCTCTACACTAAACGATTTTAATTATGATTAATAAAATGTCCATTTCAAACTAACAAAAACTATACAAAAAGAAACTGTTTTAATACTAAACATGTAGCGTGTATCTACACGTACATATACGTAGCAACCCTAATCCCAAAACATCGTAGCCTTCATTGTAATACCGCGCTCGAGGCCGCGTCGCGTTGCCATAACAACCACCCCGCCTACCTGCCCTCATTAATACGAGCTGGACCGGTCCACGCCGGACGCCTTGCCAGATAACAGGCCATGCAACAGAAATCGACGCCTGAAAATTTTATCAGCTCGGCCACTTCATAGTTGGTCATTGTACAGTCAGCTTTACACAAGAAACGTGTTGTAAAGGACTTTGGGGTGTACTGTCCGAAGTTGTTCAAATTTTGTTATGTATTTATATGTATGTAGATATACGATTTTATAGATAGGGATGCGATTGAATTGATTTTTACTCACAAATGTTTTGATTCTACCTTTTTTGTTTATTTACAAGGAGATAATTATTTTTTTTTATTTTCCACTTTTAATTTGAAGCTAAGTTTTGAAAAAGGTGATGAAGTGGCTTCTTTGTAGTTTTTTTACTTTTTCCGGATTACAATTTTTCCTCGTCGTCCATTATGTTCTTTCCATAGTATAATAAATTAATTGCAATAAATAATAAAATTAAATGTCGCTGTGCATAATTAATTGTTACGTTGAAAATATTATATTTAAAAATTATAAAAACAACTGTTGAGCTTCTGCTGGTTTCTTTCAACAGATTTCTTAGCGTTTCATAGAACTAACAATACCTATTCACATTAATTGAATATAAATAAAATTACATATTTAGAATTATATATAAATATATTTATTTTTACCATTATAATATTTCAAAGTTACCTTGCAAAGAACAACTAAATGTAAAGTACTCGTACTACATAATTTAAGTTATTTTCGCTATTCAACCCCTAGAGCTGCCAAGTGATATAATTTGTTCTCAGTAAACAGTGAGGCGGTGGTGCAAGAGTACTTGCTGTTGCATCCAGGGGCGATTTCCGCGAACTGCTTCTACGCTTCTACAGTAAATTCTATAGATAGTTCGCAACCAGGTCACCCGATACGCCGTACACATATGCAACTACGTACATACATATGTGCGCTCCTTGAGGGATTATTGCTCCGCTCCTATGACGTACGCTGCTGAAATACAGAGAGAGGGATTTATAGCTAGTGGAATTATATTTGTATGTTAATTTATTGATTTTGATTTAAGCATTATATATATTTAATTTCATCTTCTTGATATTTGTATGTTTTTTTAAGCTATTGTAACCGTAAATTCTATTCTCACTAAAATTGTTTTGCAAAAGTTATACATGTCGAAGTCTTACGAACACTTAGGCCGTCTCTCCGTCTTGTTTAGTGTCTTGGCACTAGATTTCCCTTTCTAACTTGCTGTCTGCGGAAAACTGTGTAAAGCTGAAAAACATTCGATATCGTTTGGAGTTCTCAGAGGGTTAACTTGGGGTTATCACTATAAGGGTTAATGTAACCAGCCACCCTGTTTCGAAACAGCATCAAATTAAAACTATATCTATAAATCCAGTACGAATTATTTCTAATTAGAAAATATGGAGATAATGGACATTTTATTGTTAAATATATACATAACTATTTGCGTCAAATTGTAGTTAATATAATGAACTACTAATATGAGGTGGAAAGGTAAGATAAAGGTATAATACGAATTAGTATTTACTAAATAAAATATGTACATAACTCCTTCATTCAGCATAAAAGTCGGTTTTTACAAAAATGTCACATTACCCCTTCATCTACTCATGTCTTCAATTGATATAGTTATTACCTTAGCTGTAATGAGTAACATAAAGGTTAACTTCGTATTGTACACTTTTATACTAGACTGTAATCACGACGGCTCTGGGTTCCTGTAAAGATTGTAACCCCTATAACATTCTAATTATAATAAAAAATATATATTTAACATTTGATAAAAATCATATATATATATATATATATATATATATATATATATATATATATATATATATATATATATATATATATATATATATATATATATATATATATATATATATATATATATATATATATATATATATATATATATATATATATATATATATATATATATATATATATATATATATATATACACACATACAATTATAAAATACACGTACATAATTGGCACTGCATTTATCTATATATATATACCTAACTCAGTACTTGGTAAGCGAATGCAGACCAAAATTTCTCATTAATCTTTCATGCACTTTGCTTTAGGTTTCCGTTATCAAATAGAGCAGCAAATATCGCGCTGGCTCCTCGGAGGGAATTAGTAATTTGTACAAAGCTAATGGTAGCTGACCGAAGCTCGGAGCTATCGTCGCCGAGCAAACTGCGCCACCCGTAGCCAGTTTATTTTGTTAGAACAGTATAAAAATGTATGTCATTTTCACTGTTTATGTACTATAAAGTTTTTGGTTTTATAATATTTTTTGTTATTATGAAATCACTAGTTTTTAAGTTAAGTTTTTAGTCGAAGTTTCTTTTGTTATTAGATACTATATATATACATATATGTCAAAAGTTTGACATAACAAGTAGTATATGATATAGGTGAATCCATATGCCTAATATTGGTTTCAGCACACCTAATATGTTGTTCCATTGATTGATTAATCTAAAGTCATTAATAATAATCGCCTACATCTAGTCCGAGAGCGAGCAACGACGGCTTGATGCTGCGGTACTTATAGGGAATTAACAATTTGCTTGGAACTAATGGCAGCGACACAATCGTCGCCCCACTAAACTCAGGCTCTAGGGCTTATGACGTTCAAATGACAACTACTGTACCGGTTCTAAGGAAATACTTTAGATTAACTAGTGGGTGTTTTAAACTTTATTTGTATGAATCTCACTAATTTGATTTAACGGCTGGTTAAGACTCTGCAATCCCAGGCAAAACTAATGCCAGGCAGATGATAATAATCTTAAATGATTTGTCAATTGCCAAAAATAAAAAGATATTGTAAAAGCGTGCATTAAATAAATTTAATAAGTAATTTTCCGTTTCCTCTGTTTTTTTTTTGGGTAACTTTAATGACACGTAACATCTTAAATCATCCAGTCTTTTAGTGAAAATTGCATTTAAATCTTTCGCATACTTTGTCAGAATAAACCATATAATCAGTAGAAATTGATTTCTTCTAATTAGATGACAAAAACTACTTTTCTTTAAAAAAAAACTTTTCTATAGTAAGTACCAATTTTTTTTGCATTTAAAACTTTTTGGCTCAATCTCAGATAAATTGAATTTGTACTTATATTATATACATAAATGTATATATGCTGTATACACTTGTGTCATCTTCCTATAGTTTAGCAGTAACAAAAAACTAATACACACGATGGTGAAATGTGATTGCTAGCGCATGGCAGCGCAGCCATAGCATGATGTTGCGAGAACTTAAATAAATATTATTGAAAGTAAATGTGACGTTATTTACGTGACATAAAGTTATCGATATGAACCACTTATATATACACTTTCTCTGCACTTACATATTGTTCTAAATGTAACTTTAAATCTTTTCCCATCACTGTTCAAGGGGACATAGACGTACATATGTGTACATTATTTGTGGAAGCATTTTAGTCGCGGAGGCAATCCTAGAATTTTATTTTTGGTACCGTCTTTAAAATCTTGAAAAGGTGTTAAAAATATAGCCAATGTTCGAATTTGAATAGTTCAATTGATAATTGATTAAAC
This sequence comes from Dione vanillae, assembly GCA_037178615.1. Classification (NCBI taxonomy): domain Eukaryota; kingdom Metazoa; phylum Arthropoda; class Insecta; order Lepidoptera; family Nymphalidae; genus Dione; species Dione vanillae. The sequence goes on from JAZFAU010000201.1 coordinate 389,094, forward strand.
AAATTATACAACTTAGCCAATTGGATTTGCTTGAAAGAAATGAGATGCATGTGCGCGGGTGACTCACTAGTATGTATATATTTTAACTATTTTAGCATACTAGATACCATTCACAAATATTGTAAAGACAACTATGTCCTTTTAAATATATAGCTGAGTACATAGTGGTGCAGTGCAACAGCTGCTGACAACAAACGTGAGATTGTAGGTTTGATCCACACTTGGGGGGAGCAAATAACTTCGGCTTACTAACGCGCTTTAGTAAGCCGAAATCGACAAGTCACTAAACATTTACTACATCTTAAATACGGACAGAGAGCATACGGAGTGTTTTGACACTGTGTTCCCTCTACCTAGCCATCTATACGTAGAATATAACGTGACACTACGTTAAATTATTTAGTTAAACAAGCTGCCAGCGCGACGTTGGCGTCGTAATAATCGTAACCAGCTAACAATTTACAATTTGCCAATTTCGTAAATGGCATCCAGCAAGGCGTTATCGCTGCAGTCATTAGAGAATCAGCGATTGGCGAGAGCGTCTATGTCACGCTCAACAATCTCGCTCTCTAGAGGGCTTAATGCGTCGCAGTGGCTTATATTTTAGAAATGTTTTTAAAACTCATATATTCGATATATTCCAGGGATTTATTGTGATTATGAATGTAGTAATAATTTTATTAATAGTTTTGTTAAGAAATCTCGTAAGTAATAATTTTATTAAGAGGTCAACGTGTCCTTTGAGTCATTTTGAGAATTCTATTATTAATATCCTCGCTTTGGCAGACAATGTGCGGAGTTTAGCTCCAAAGTTTAAGACCAAATGTGATGAATAAGGGGAGATAGCAAGCGGACGAAGTGTCTTGTCTTTTGATATTATTTCTATGAAGTTTAAACTTGAAGTTAAATGTGATTTTAATTATAATCTAATAAGTAGTTAAAGTATTAAAATGTATAGACTTATTGGACTATTTTAAATCGTTACAATGCGGTTCACTTCGATCACACAAATTTTGACTTTATACATTAAAAGATAGAGATATATATATATATATATATATATATATATATATATATATATATATATATATATATATATATATATATATATATATATATATATATATATATATATATATATATATATATATATATATATATATATATATATATATATATATATATATATATATATATATATATATATATATATATATATATATATATATATATATATATCTTACATTAAAGATATAGATATATATATATATATATATATACTTTTTTTTCACTTTTTTAATATATACAGTCCAAATTTATTTTACCGCATTGTAACGATTTCAAATAGTCTATAAATTAAACTCACTCAAACCGGAAATATGGCAAATATATAAAAAAATCTAAATGATTACTGCCTGTATGGCCATATTGAATTCGTTAAGCTGGATAGCGTTGATGTCTTTTACGAATGTGGCTTGGAAACAAATTTATTTTCTATGTATTATAAACTTTTATTTAGTATATAATGACAGAATCTGACTACAAACACGGTGGTTGCTGGTTCGATGCTTTGTCAGGGGAATGTTTCTTCCTTATTTATGACTTTTAGTTCTGAATTCGAATAGAAAGTGTCTCTCCATGATGCTTGAGGACTTTAGCAATCAAAAGATAAAATCAAAGATCTAAAGAATTATTGGAATCTGTACAATTAACCTACCATAAGAATGTGTGACATTTAATTACTTGTGGACTTTCTTATAAGTAACAATAATTTATTTATTATATATTATATTTTTTAAAGAAATAAATAAATATGTCATGAGTTATATTAACAATATATACATAAAATAATTATAACATAGCTTTATATATAAATTATTAAAAAAAATACAACTTTACAAAGACCAGAGCACGTGTCTACCGCGGAACATCTGTGAGTACAACCGTCGATCACATAAAAACCAATTAGTATGAATTAGTTCTTATTTTCTTAGCAATAAGGTAGAATTTTCGGTATAGATAACATTATGTAGCGAACATATGCGCGTACGTGATGCATCTGCATTATAATATATTATATATACATTTTTAATGAATCGATGATTTAACTTCTAATAGAATTGTAAAATTCAATCGCGTTTCGAAATGTGGGCATAAACTATGATTCATGAAAACATGAGCTTCTCGCGAAATCATTCTGTAGTGGTATTTAGGTTTATTATTATAATTTTTTTAGCTTCAGAATTTGCCCCCGTGGTAGCAGGGTAGGCAGAGAACCCCAGGTACAATAGGAACCTAGTGTTAAGATACTCCGTTCCCCGCTTTCCGCTTTTCGAGACATTGTGTGTTGAGTTGCGTAACTCAACGCCGCGCTTATCTAGTTGTCAAAGCTAAAACAACAGAAAATAAATAATCCGTCTTCCCCGAGCGAAAATCGAATCCACATACCGTCGCGTTTACAAGCTGAGGCTTTCTACTACAACGGATGTTTTTTTATAAATAAATGTTGAAAATCATAATGCTGTACTATATTTCATATATATTGAATTCTCCAGATGTATATATCTAGCATATAACATATCTACATATCTAGATATATGTCATTTAATTGTTCACATTCATAATTAATGTAATTGTAGACATAAATCTAGTGTCCAGAAATATTTAATATTTATGACTTGAACCCACAGTCACTTCCCAATTATTTCCTGTAAAAAAAGAAAAATTGTTCTAGAATTCAGATATTAATTTAGAAATTAATATTTTAATTATATTTTTTTTTATAAAAGAAATAGACTGAGTGTTAAAATTATTTAAATAGATTTGTTAAGACATGCAGAACTGCTAAAGTCTTAATATGTATGGCGACGGATTGGAGCTTGTTATTGACAAAGGAATAAAGCCGCACTGATAGTCTACATCTAGATATCTATTGTTTATACCGTTGAGTTGCCAACGTTCGCTGATAACAGATTACTTATCTTAAGTATTTATTTGATTTCTTTATTGAGATTTTTGTGTTTTTCTTCATTTATGTGAAAACTTGTTTGTCTCTACACCTTTCCTAAGAGAAATGGTAGTGTCAAAGAAAATCATTGACATATATATATATATATATATATATATATATATATATATATATATATATATATATATATATATATATATATATATATATATATATATATATATATATATATATATATATATATATATATATATATATATATATATATATATATTTATATACATATTTATATCCTTAATTCCAGAACCAATGTTAGTTAAGGACAAAAATAAAATATATTTCTAAGAAAATAACATCTACAAAGTGTTCTAGACAAGTGAGTGACATATTTAGGAAAATAATTTACAACGCCTTTTATGTCCCTAGATATATCCTAAACTATAAGCCTTTATATTTTGTATATATCTCTTAAAATATTGTCTAAGTTTTCGGTCTTTGAATATCAGCTTAATAAGTAACAATCAAAATTATGTATAGGTACACTAAAGCTTTAGATATTAAAGCTCCATCACATTTATTCACCAAGCGACTTGCAGATATAGCAACATATATACGTATATACATATATATGTATATGTTAGTACATACGTAAACATGGAATAACGTCGTAGGTGCGGCCAAGAGGCTAGCGACTGGCAAGCAGTAGATTCGGCGTCGGCAATTGTCCGTCAGGGAGGGTAGGGTGGGGTAAGATGGCCACCGTAATTAATTGGCGCGACGCGGGGGCCGACCGCGGCGCGTCTAGCGCGGTATTGCGCCGCGTGTGCTTGTGCCATACATTTTGTTGGTTTGGGATAGGATTATTTGGGTTTTTGGGGTTTTTTCTTATATTATAGTAATTTTGTAGAAAAAAACAAATTGATTTTAGATTTATGACAGTTTTATGATGATATGATAGTGAGTAACGGAGATGCGACATTTGTACGGATTTTTTTAATATATATTAGTAAATGTTGTCCTTCTTAGTAAGTATATGCTTTTATTATATGTGTATGTTACTAAATTTTATATTACAACTACTTTATGTTGATGATACTGGCTATTTGATAATGAACACTGATTTAAAACATGTATTTTGTAAGTAAACATGATTTAAATTAAAACACAGTTATGCTTAACGTCTCCATGATTTGGTTTTATATTTGTATTTTTCAACTTGTAGATATATTTTCCATGTCCCAGATGAATGCACAAAATGAATGGTCACAGTGACGTTGTCGACCAGCGATCCGACCGTAAACGTCTCACCCATATGCTGCGCGCCCGCTTGCCACTCGCCTCGCTACACATCTACGCTAATACCTACCGAAGCAACCGGCTATACCTGACCTCTGACTATGCATCGAACCCTCTGAAATCAAATACGCAGAGAAGCTCAACTTACACTAGCCAGCTGCCGATACCGCACTATACCATAGTTTGGCGTAACTAGAACTCTAACCACGAGTCCGTTACACCCCTCAGTCCTCTCTTAAGCAAGAACTGAGAGAAACGCGGCAGGTCAAGATATACTGGTACAGTAGCTCATACTTTGTGTTTGTGTGTGTGAGAAATGTTAGCGCTAGTGGACCTCGGCTCGCTTAAGCGTAAATTCTGTTGCGTAAGTCAGAAAAGATGTCTGGTTTTCGAGATAGGTCGCCCGGAGATATTGGAAGGAGCCTGCGGCTAGAAAGATTGTTATGTTACAGTTGCTTTACGATAAATGATGTAGCATTTGTACTGTGAAACTTTCTAAGTAATCTGGGTCATCTAGACATCTCCTTGTACCGAGATATTTTTCAATTCAAGACCCTAGCAACTATTAGGGTGGGTCAGATAAATATTTAAATTGTTTTGAACTTGTCACGTGGTCTGCAAAACAATGTGTTTGTAGAAATTAACTGGTATTCAAACTGTAGCTAATTGGATTCGATGGATATTGTTGAGCTTAGACTATTCAAATTATAGCAAGAGTAAGTTTCGACTTGATGCCAAATAAAGAAATATGATCCTAAAGACAAACTTATTAACTACTTAAACTATATTGCATATATATATATATATATATATATATATATATATATATATATATATATATATATATATATATATATATATATATATATATATATATATATATATATATATATATATATATATATTATAGTAACTGTACATTTTTATACGTTTTCAAGTTCATTTATGTTAATTACGTCGTCACAAAATTACTTTTCAAACGGTTTTCTCTTCGTTCCGCATAAACCCAGCGATGTTACAGCGTTTACGCAAAGAATGCTCGAGCAAGCACGCTCACTTGCACCTACTCTCCCCTTTACTATGTTAAGTTAATCATATGAAAAAAGTATTTACATACTTCTTTACATATATTTAATCTTTATTATGTATATTTATATATTATGTACTCATTAATCGGGGACGGAGAAAGCCGGGACTTAGCAACGGAGTGTCTTAACACTAGGTTCCCCCGGTCCATACAGTTCCCTCTGCCTACCCTGCCATGTGCGGGATAAAGCGTGAAGCTAAAAAAAAACACAAAAACTCATTAATAAACATGACGTAGATAATGGTTTCCAATCGAAAAACTTGTTTTTCTTCTTTTTCCCTTTATTTAAACGTCTCAATTGAGCATTATTCACTATCCAATTCATTGTCCAATGTTACAAGAGATGGAGAACAAACAAAGGAGAGTGTACGGTAAAAAGAGTATTACTCAATAGAAAAATGTATGCTTAAAAGATCCAACTTAAATTTTTCACCTATAATAAACATATATACTATAACATATTTCAACATATATCTACAATATATTAAGATAGCTTAAGTTTAAGACGACATACTAAGTTAGTAATAAGTCATATTTTACATGAGTGTTAGCTTATACTTTTATATAATTATACTTCATATATTAACATAAAAAATTATATAATTGACTAAACAACTGACTGACTGACGTACATTGAGGGAACGTGGAGGAGGAGAGAGAGCTTTAAGAGGAAGGACATCTTAAATGGAATGAATAGTCAGTCAGTCAGCACTTGGCACATATAATCTACGAATTTGAAAATTTAGCTCACCATAACAGCAAAGATAGTGTATTATGGGTTTAATTAAATTAAATTTAAGATAAATTAAATTACAGATAATTAATATATATTAGTAGACTAACCTTAGCTTGGCTTAGCAATTAACAGCTAAGTCAGTGTAAGTATTTTAAATTAAAAAAAAAGGAAACCTTGAATATATAAATTATCTGTAATTTAGATGATATCACCATCGAACACGTTTCTCACTCTTTATTAGTAGGGAGTGCAAAGAAAGCTGTGGACTCGCGCTTCGGAGCAGATAAGGTGCCAAGTGCTAAAATAGCTGTTTGTTCCCCCGTAGCCCCTAACATCTATCTGATATGCTTAATTTTGACATGTTAGAATTATTTCTAACTGGAATGAGAATAATATTATTTTTCTTATTTTATATATGGCATTAATTAGCTCTGTGATTGTGTAGTGGCAACATTTTAATATACACGCATATATATGTATATATTTATATATATGTATATATTTATATGTACATATACATATACTCCCACTGAGAACATTTTCTGACCATTGAAAGTTCTGATTTTTAATCATTATATTGATTATCAAAGTAGTCTTACTAGGTCTTTGGATCATAATGTCTTTTAAAGTTCATAAACGTAAGTGGAAAACTAATTTTCTCTGTATATTTTTCTTCTAACGTGTCCACAGCATAGAAGATGAGTAAAGATATATCAAAATATAAATAAAGAAAACATTGGATTACCTTTAAAACTATAGTTATATAACTTTAAAATTGTACTTATTGCAAATAAATTATATTAATACAAAGAGATGACGTTCGAAATATTCGAATATTGACGTGTAAATCTATCGAGTTGCAAGAGTAGTGCACTCTCTTCCTCATTACGAGTCGAATTCCTGTCGGTCCGCTATAAACCGGGGTCCTAGCGCGCCGAATGTAAAATGGGACTCGTTTTATGTAGACGCCGCTTTGATGGCCTTTTAAACAGAACGGCTTGGACGTTATGGACCCGCTCACGTTGCCTAACTAGGTGTGTATGTATATGTCATATGATATACACTATATATATATATATATGTATGTTATATTGTTATTAAAGATATATATTGGTATGCATAGAGCAATTGTTGAGTTTATTGTTGGTTACTATTAGATGAACTGTCCTCTGAACCGATTGTAACCTTATGTTGATTCCACAATTCTTATGTTCTTGTTAAAATCTATTTAATTTAAATATATTTCAAGTTTTAGCAATTAAAACATCTTATTTTCGTCTTATTTTCAGGAAAAGTGAAAAAACAAGAGGAACCTTTTTATACTGAAATTATCTATATTTGTTTTACAAAAGACTAACATAAGCATAATTTCCCAATACATATATTAATATGTATTAGTTTAGTTCGCTGATTAGTTAGGTTCATCATCATCAAAGAAGGAAAATAGTTTCATAATATATTAAAATATTTCATGGTCATTTCTGTACTTTTAGTAGACAAAGCGACATAACTTTTATGTTTTAAGGGTTAACAGTTAAGTTCATTGGATTTGATCCTAAAATTGTACATGAAAAATAAGTTTTTAGATGCGCCAAGTAGTGTTTTTCGATTCTATATATTATTAAACTAGAACATCCACCGCGGGCGTATTCAATGTATAATGTCTTTGTTTCGAATTTATATTTTTGGCTGAAATAGAGGTGAGTTATCTTAAAATACGAAATCGTATACACTGGAATACGACGACTCAACACTTGGCAAGCCGTTTCGCGCATAATCACGCCGCAAGCTTGAGTGATAAACGAGACAGCCGTGAGTTATGGCCCGGTGCCCGCAGGTCCAAGATACGATGCCGGGAAAAAAATATCACATTGAAAGCTAATTTATACTTTTTAGAACATATTATGATATATTTCTGTATTAGTGTTTTAATATATATGTTTATATGTAGTGCATAAATGTCAGCGGCGATTAGAACTTCGGAGGAATGAATTACACTATACCTATGTTTTTACTAAAATATAATGAATTTAATATATTTTGAATTTGTGACGTACATTACGCTCTTCCAACTTAGACGACCGTCGTGACGCAGAGGTGCAGAGTCTGTTTGTAAATGCGATAGTTTGTGGGTTCCATTCCCAGTTGAGAAAGATGAATTTTTAAATTTCTATTTTCTTCGCTCTGAAAACTAGGCAAAGCGTGTCGTTGAGTTCCACCATTCAATATGTAATGCCTCAAAACTGGATGACGTCAATCACTCAAAATCATCTATGCTAAAAGTAAATAATTATATTACAATTCAAATAAATTTCTCGATTATTTTTTACAAACAGCATGGGTTAAAAAGGTTTTTATCCTAAAATATATATTATATTATCTGTGGCAACCGTAAATCAGGTGGGATTCGATATGGCCTGAGAAATAGTTGTAAGGTCGAATTGCACTCATAAAGTTTACTTTTATGGACCCGCCCTAAAGGAGTATGGGGACATCTTTAACTTACTCACCGGATGTTTTTATTGTGAATTGTGATGTAGAAGAGCGGGAATTCTAAATTATTTGTTTACTGGCGCGCGATTTGACACTGCTTTAGCGATGCCAAGCCTTTTCATCTCAATAGAATGTATTTTGCTTACTTCGAGCTACTCGTGGTACAGCGTCTGATGTGCGTTAGTTTTAGGTTCGATTCACGCTCAAGGAACAGAGTTGTTTTTGGGAAATAAAAAAAAACAAAGCTGGTGGTAAATTCCACAATTTTGTTCGAGACTCAGTATGAAATTAAAAATAAAAAAGGACCTGTAATATAATTTGTACTATAAATATTAATTTTACATTATAAGTTTTTTATTCTCAGATTCAAACATACGCGTTTTATTATCACACATACACGAGATCGATATCTAACACTGTTATAAATGTTCGCAGCCAATTGGAAATATAGCGTATATTTGAACTGAATTCTGACATTCAATTTGTAAGCGAAACTTTGGACAAATCTAAAAGGGATCTACATTGTGATCCGTCCGTTCACAAATGAATTGGCTTTCAGGCATCTTTGTTAATTTAATTGAGAATCTATTGTCTTTAGATGTTTATCGTGGACTTTATAGTGCTTCATCCCGCCCATGGAAATGAGAATTACGCGTTTGCACTAGTGTAAATGGTTTAAATTTACGTTTTTTTTTGGAATTTTTAATAGTTACTAAACTTCACAATGTCTAATGATTTTAACAAATATTTCGCGGTTCTACTGTACGTTTTACATGACAATATGTTGATGTGTACGCAACGCGGCTGCCAGAGCAAACAAATACGAAGACGTCCCCATCTTTGGGTCCGGGTGGCGCGGGCTTCCCCCTGGCGGGTTATCCGCGACTCTACCTGCTACACGCTAGGGGAGGTCTCCGACGATAGCTGTGCTCGGTCAAAGTCACAGCAGCTAGATGTTTTGATGGGTACTCATCTTGTATATGAAAATGGGGTTCTGGCGCAGGGGGAACCCCCTAACACAGCCGCAACCTCGCGTGACCTTTCGGTTTAACTGAACTCTGTCTTCATCGTTGAATTCACTTTAATGATCATTAAGTTATTGTTTCACTTAGTTATAATGTTACTTCTACTATAGATTAGATACTTTATTACTATTACAAGTATATTACTTAATTTGAACCACCTACATTTATATACATGTACTAAACAAAGCAATAAGCCTTCTATAAAACCTCACATAGACTGGTGACGACCTAAATGTCAACGGAACGGGACATTATTTACGTGCCGGTCGGAATTTGAAATACAAAAGTGAGTTGTTAAAACTGTCCGAGGCTTTGTTTCAATGGCAACGCTCGTGGGGCGATTACATCGGGAAAAAAACGACAATGGGCGCTGGAGGAGCGGCCTCCTCCGATAACAAACAGTTCGGTGAAAAACCGCTCGCCGGCACCGAATCGATGTCCGAAGTGCTATATCAACTTTATCGTTTTGCGTCGTCCATAACTTGGCGCCCTCCGAGCGGCGAAAGCCAGTAAGTATGTAAATTACGGTCGCGAACGGCCGTTCTCGGGTGCCCACTTATCTATTCAAATTTCGCTCGCAGAGGGGTTGCGTCGCCGGCCTTCGCTAATCAAAATCCGATCAGCCATTAAGTCCTCTCGCTATCTGCGCGTAGTTTACGAGCGGGAGGTGAGGGGCCTAGATCACTTACTTACGTCGTGGGGCCGCTGAAAAACTACCCTAGAGGAGGCAGCCCTGGCTCGCCGGTACGCGTACGCGACGCGCCATAAACTCGACGCGGCTTTGTAATCAACCGTGCCGCGCTTTTTATGAGCTCGCCTTTAGTTGCCACCGCTCCGGATAAATTTAGCCGCCATCGGTTTGGTATATAAGCGTTTATATATTCGTGCGACCGTGAGGAATGACGAGGAGACGAGTGCGGCGGTGCATTTTCTAAAGTCGTCGTATAAACACTTTTCGTTGGCTATATTTAACTGGGCGCGGAGGATCGCTAATAAATAAACAAATGATGCGAGGCTACGTATCGTACCGGTATAGGTACAGGTATAAGTATAGGTGTAGGTACCGATGTAGGTAGCGGTGTAGTGAAGTGTGAGACGCGTAGGTGGCGGGGCCTGCGTTATCGCTGACGGCCACGAATCGCGTGTATTTTTGCCGCGCGTAGGCAATACGCCGTGGTGACACACGGACGAGCGTACAGCGTTTTGAAATTTGATTAATTTCTTTTATATGATATATTTAGCGTTTCAATACAATGTAGGGATATTAGTTAATATGAATGGTAATAAATTTTACTTATAACAGTTTTAATATAGTAACAAAGATTGAATTAAAGCTCGAAAAGCTTTACTATATATATATATATATATATAAGAACTAAGCTTTCAGAAATTACTTGTTAAAGTGATATAAAAAAATATTGTGAATTAAGTTAATGTACCACTTGGAGTAACAAATCACTCTGTATATATCAAAATTATCTCTAAATAATTATTGAACAAAAGCTGTCATTTGTACTTAAACCGCTACGCCTTCATTCTATCACAGTGTTCTTCCCTAGAGGAGTGCGATGTAGGCAATATATGGCATTATCGTATTTTTACCGAGATCGATGGGCCGCGTCGAACACCACCTGTGCTTTCACGTCTCGAAACATCTATCACCCCTTATATACTTCAGCTGAAATTCTTATATATAATAAAATAATAAACTTGAATACATAAATATATTGCATAACAAGTATTTTCATATGCTTATCATAATAAGTATATGAAAATACTTGTGTGAAGTCAAAAATGGAAACCTTATGGAAACGTTTAGCTAATACAAAAATACAATGTATCGATATTAATAAATGTAATCTAAAAATCGATTTTATATTTGTTTACCGTTAATTTGTCTTTTTGTCGTAATATTTTTAATTAATATCTTTAAAGAAATATTAGTATCTTGAAGAGAATTAAGGAATGTGGTGACGCAGAGACACAGTGTCTGCCTGTAAACATGACAGTTTTTGTTTGGCGTTGACTTCCGCCACTCAATACGCAATGCAGAGTGTCTTAACACTAGGTTCCTAAGGTTCCTAAGGTTCCTACGATTCCCTCAGCTTACCCCGCCGTGTGCAGGATAAGCGTGAAGCTATAAAAAACATAAAGATACAATTTTTTAAATTATTGATAATATTTATTCTCGATTGGTTATCTGGATTGCTCGTACACAATCTGGAGTGTAAAGGGTCAAGGTGAGTGTCACTTTTAAATGCAATGCATTCGTATGATTATATCACTTGTTATCAAGAAGATTGAATGCTATTTTAATATACTTATCAATATACATTATATATTATATTTCTGCAGGTTTGTTTTAGGGATTATGTTATATTGACAATGTATCTTACTAATTGTGATTTCAGATAGTAATTTTAGTTAAATTTTAGGTAATTCATCCTATTTTATTACTTAGTAATACAATTTTATGAAAAGTAAACTCTTATGTGCTTAGAAATTATAATTTGAGTATATAGGAAATATCTTTATGTAGTACCTATAGTATTAAGTTTGAGTAATCACTCGGCCTTACAGTAATAAAATTGAATGTTACACAAGTGAAATAAAACAATAAAGTTTGTACACAAGTAACAAATTAAAATATGCACAGAAATAGTCACCTTAGGCTTAGCGATGATGAATATATAATGTGACACAATTTAGAAGTAGGTTGGTCATTAGATGAGGATGTTTTAAATGGTTTTAGTTTTCGCTGTATTCCACCCATTTATATATATATATATATATATATATATATATATATATATATATATATATATATATATATATATATATATATATATATATATATATATATATATATATATATATATATATATATATATATATATATATATATATATATATATATATATATATATATATATATATATATATATATATATATATATATATATATATATATATATATATATATATATATATATATATATTGTGTGTACACTGAGTTAATTATAAAATTGCTTAAAAATATATTACGGAAAAGCTTTTTTTTTAAATCATATACATTTATTATCATTAACTTTATATTTTTATAACACTTTCTTTAAAATAGCTTTGTTTTTAATTACAATTCAACCGGCATATCTTTTTTCTACTTTAAAATAAGTCAAGTAAAGTAATAATGAGTAAAACTAGAAATATTAACATTTTATATTTAAAATACACAACAAATAGTATTGTCCACCCGCCCGCGCGGCCACTTCGTTACGCCTCGACGACCGACATCTCACGCTCGCGCTTGCTCTCGGTCACCGTCCGCCATGCGTAATACATCATTTATTTTAAAGGTTTTTGAATTTTAAGCAGCTAGTATATATGTATACTATATGTTAGTCGAAATATATATACAAATTTTAATATTTTAGTAGGCGTAATGATTGCTCTCGATAATTTCTTAATATACCTTTAAATAATAAGAAATGAATATTCTATAATTTTTATATGACTTCCCTTATATAACTTAATATAGCCTAGCTACAGTTTGTGAAAAAACCTTATATTTATGATATTTTCAGCTTCATTCTATATCTTTCAGGTAGTAGGGCAGGCAAAGAGAATGATTTGTCAAAATAATTTCCCACTTTTTGCTTTACTTCGAGATTTTGACATAAGGAATTTAGCCTCGGCCGGGAATCGAACTCACAACCGTTGCGCTTACAATCACACACTGTCTCACAGCACTGAGGAGGTCTCGTTATTTTCATTAAATATGAATAATTATATAGAAAAAATATATAACGTGAACAAAAATTACGTTTATTTACAAAAAGGAGAAATCGAAATCGAAATACTTTTTTTCTTTTTTATTTTAAAATTTGCACGTATATTTTACTTAATTTTTTTTTCATCGGTTTCAATGGAAACCGATATTTTGATAGTTAGCGTGGTGCTGGGAGCTCTCGTGCCGTGACCGTATAGCGACTTGCGTGCCACTCGTAACTCCGCGTCGCAATATGTCTGACGCAGGATTGTCACTTTTGTGTTTTTCACGATTTTCATGAATTTAATTTAATCAAGAAAATAATCCATGCAATTTCGTATTATTTTTAGTTTATTTTGTCAATTTTTTGAGCGTTTTACATAGTAGATGTCAAAATACCAGTGACTTGAAATAGAACTAAAATAGTCGCCTGTAGTTAGAAGGCTTTTCGTCTAGTTCGTCTGTGTCTTGGTAGCTAACTGATTAACGATACAAACATTGACCCTATAGTTGAAATTTTAAGATCTCCAATATATTAAATAGATGCAAAAAGCTTTTGCACCAAATTGTGGGAAAAAAATCAATTATAATTCCTTTAAAGCTTCGTCGCTACAGGATAATTTGTAAATATGTTTAATAAAATATTTAATATTTTCAACTGCAAGCTCAACATACTTTATACATGTGAAATTATACAGCAAATACGGTCGAGTATATCGTACGTAAAACTATTATGATAAATGTGTATCGTACGTAAACGTAATACGTAAAAAGTAAGGCCACCGTGGCGCAGCGGTACAGTAGTACAATACAGGACGAGGGGAAGTGACTAATATTGATTTTTTCAATCTGATAATAACAAACCGCGGCGTTGAGTTCCGCCGACAAAATGACTCAATACCACATTTCCTCTTCCTCTGCTATATGCAGGATAATGCTTGAAGCATTTTTTGATTTTTATTTAACAGTACTAAGTGGGCAAAGCGCGTCGTTGAGTTCCGCCATCCAACACTGCAATGTCACGAAAATGGCGGAAAGTAGGGGCGGAGAAAGCAGAGACTATGTAACGGAGTGTCTTTCGGACACTAGGTTCCTGCAGTTACTTCTGTTTACCCTGCCATGTGCGGGATAAAAGGGTTTAGTTAAAAAAAACCTATGTAGGCAGCCCTGAAGCGCGGGCGCGTCCGGTCGCCTTATCGCCACGGAATCGTTGACACCGCGCCAGGCCGCGGAGGAATGACCGAGCGACGCTAATTGTCGCGTCACCTTCGCAAGGGCAAACCCCTCCCCCTTTGTACGGGGACCACGGTCAAACACCCGTGTTTTTGCTATGCCTATGCCCGAGCCTGAGCCCGAGCCTGTGCCTTGACAGACAGCTATGGACAAATTAGAAACTGATAATTGTAGATATAATTCTTTTTCTGCTAGTTTGTACAAAGAATGCGCTGATCTTAGTAACGATTACTGAATATATTATATTTAGTAATAGTAATCGTACGTAAACCAAATATGTAAGTTAAGACAGTTATATATATATATATATATATATATATATATATATATATATATATATATATATATATATATATATATATATATATATATATATATATATATATATAAACTGTCTTAACTTACATATATATATACATATATAAAAATAATGAGGCTAAATACGTACCTATATGTGTTTTTCTACCTGTTATTTCATGTAGTTAAAGGAATAAATTTTTTATTTAATTTTATTTACCAATTTAAAATGTTATGTAAAATTTGGACCTAAAGGTAGTTTTCACGTTCAAGCTCAAATCAATCTTCATCGATTTACATATTAGCACATTAAGCAGATTCAATTTTAGAAATTTCGTAGGTGCCACTTGATTTAAATTTATTTTAAATGTAGTTAAATTATTAACTTTTTACAAGACGTTTCTTTTTAACAACATTTCATTGAATACATTTTTGTTTGTCTCAAATTTTCAAATGCTGGACAAATAACAAAAAAAAAAACAATTTCTTCTATTCTAACCATTATTACATTTTGAAGCCTAAATTTTAATACATAAATAAATCTCATATTACTCCTAATAAAAAGCGTTGACCTAAATAAAATAATTGAAACAATATATATCATACTTAAAGAAAATATAAAAATTTGGATGCAGCGGGATAGCACTTTAAAAATCATAAAAATATTTAATAAAATAATAGCATTGTCTCTCGCCAAACGATTGTTCTTTGTAATAATGTTTAGGTAGCAGATATTTGTAAAAATCTCCCTACAGAGATGCTAACAACGATATAAGTTGTATAAAACATTTAAGAATTTCGACGCAGCGTGATGAAGCTCGTGTGGCTTAGAGGTCAGAGTGTTTGCACGGTTGGCAAGAGTAGCAGGTTGAAATCCTGCGGCGTTCAAATTGTTATGTTTTATTTAAGTATCTTTTCTATACTGGATTAACACTTTAAAATGAAAAAAAATATATATCAAAGTTTTTTAGCTTCTCGCTTTATCGCGCGTAGGACCGTAGGTACAGTGTTTCACAGAAACCATGGGAACCTACTGTTAAGACTCTCCCTTCTCTGCTTTCTGTCTGAAAATGTTGTTGCGAAACTCTGCGACGCGCTTACCTAGTTACCAAAGTGATGAAAATCGAAATGATATAATTTGTTTTAAGCTCTGGTTTCTAAATGGCCGCAGGTTTGAATTTAATCGTCCAGTTTTAATATCACACTCTTATTTTATCTTTTGATGTTAGCTGAAGACTGAAAGCATCTTGAGTTTCCCCACCAGATTATCAGAACGGGCACCACCTACAGGAATGAAGAAAACGATGAAGAAGATTAGAAATTAAAGTAAAAAGACACCTAATTTTATTTAAATTACATTCTAAAACAATAAAGCCCTGACCTTCAACCTAAATATTATAAAGTCGCCCACTGAGTGTAGGTAGTATTCAACAGTTGAAAAAAGTGAATGTTTTGATAACAATTCATTTTAAACTCCCGCCCTTTCGCTTTCATTCATGCCCATTGCCCAACTAAAACAAACTTTATTTCAATTTACACGAGTGTGTATCGCTGTGTCTTGTTGCTGTGCTTGTGTGCGTTTTGGCATAGATAAGAGAATAAACAACGAAGTGTTTTTTTTTTATTTCTTTTCTGCCTAATATGAAACGGTCGCTGAGAGGTTACATCGGTTCATATTGATCGAACAGATTCAATTTATTCAATATACATAATTTTGAATGAAAATGGAATTCTTTAAAAAAAATACAATATGTATATAAAAATAAGGATTTTCTCGACACATTTAGGTTACTTTATTTCACACATACTTTCATACACTTTGTGCCTAGATAGCCAGAGAGAACGGAGTGCCAAACGGCTTTTTTTGCCTCGTCCACTTTCATTAACCTCATGTACATAACCTCCAAGAGGCTCCTTGAACATAACGTGACCTTCCTACTTTTACCTATCCTTCCATATTTTCTTTGAAGGTAAATCATTATATTAGTACATTAATTCTATATAGACTAACCAATCACAATTTTTTACTCTCTATAGAATTATTTTAAAACGTAAATTATTTTAAAACCTTCTAAAGGTCTTACACAGTTCATAATAAATACATGGGAATTACCCATGTATTTATTATGAATTCTGTATTATTATTATAACTATATTTTAAGTACAAACATAATATAAATAGAAATAAAAACACAAAAACAAAAATGAATCACAACACTAAAACACTAATAATCTTTATAATACGTAACATTATTACAAAATGAAATTAAGCATAAACCAAAAAAAAAGTGAAATGAAAAAAAAAAAAAACAATAACATTTACTCTTTGAAAGCAGTCGCAAACATAAATATGTAGGAGGTATCGCCGCAGATAAACTTGTAAAAAGTTATGAATGAAACCGAGAGTGCCGTAGTAGAGTTGTAGACCTCCCCCCCACGGCGCACACCCCCGCTGCCCCCCTCCCCCTCCCGATTTGTTTCATGCATTTAGTTTTATTACGTTTCAACATAATTTATGGTTCTGCGAGTTTGTCGGCGCTATGATTCCAATTCGTTTTATGTTTTATAAATTATCTGTGACAATGGAGTCAGTTTTTTTTTATTTTTATTTTTATTTGATTCACTTTTCGTTTTTATTTTTGTTTTATCTGTGTTAAATTTTGGTTTATTGAAAGATAGTGGTAAATCTCGTTTTTATTTAGTTTTTGTGAATTATATAACAGTGTTGTTGGATAATTTGTTTTTTTTTTATTATAATATTATATTTATTATAGAATTCTGTTGAATCTGTGCCTATTTCTTCCATTTATCTTTATAATATAACTTTTACTATATTGAAAAATTATTCAATTAAAGCTCTTTATCAATCTGTATAATATTATTCTATAATGCAAATTCTATAAAAAAATTATGACAGCTCTCTATTTTTCCCTATTATTTATTGGCTGCCAAAATAATTTAAAGTATCCTTAAACATTTTCCTGATTTTTAAAGAGTTAATCCACACTGAGGATAGAAAAATATTTAAAGAAATCGTATAAAAATTTAAACGGCTGGATTTGAACGCGCGCCTTCTTGCGAATCGTGCAAGTCAAAACCCGTTGCATTCAAATTTTTATGTTTTCTTTGAGTATGTTTAAGTATTACGTCCTTAAACATCCTAAATCGTTACCTTACCTCGTTACAAAACAATACTTGTAGAGCAGTTTTAAATACGCTTTTACACAGCTTAAATATTAGTATTATTCTAATACAAAATGCGTGCGCAAATAGTACTTGAAAATATTGGGAAATTTTGATAAGCGTCTTATGAAGATCATTTCTTAATGAAAATGATATCCTCTACATTTTTATATGTTTAAGAGGTCATTGTAACCGCTATGGTTGTGAGTTCGATTTCCACCCAAAATAATAAATCATTTTTATTTCTCTATTAAACAAAAATACCGCGCGGGATTTGGGAAACGTATTAAAGAATTTCTCTTATGGATTCATATTTAAATCAATGAGTGTTCACAACGAACCGAACCGCCGCCGAACATTTCCACAACAGCTTGCATTTTTACTTTGATGATGTGCATATTTCATTTGATTCAATACACTTTCAAGCCAAATTAAACCGGCCACAGTGGAAACCAGGCTTCAAACGGAGGCTTATATAAACACTAGCGTATATAGAGGCTCAGCAAGTAGGTCAACATACACACGTACATGTTATACGCTCAAACGATATACAAAGCTACTACTGTGCGTATAAGGATCGATTTCGCTCGTACCATGCCGTGACTATGTAGCTTTGGATGCAAAATTCTTAGAGCAAGGAACATAAAGTGCATAATAGTAGAAAATTGGGCTCGAAGGCCGCTGCGTTTTGTTTATTTACATGTACCGTGCAGTGGTAGGCATTAGGCATTACGAGAAAGTAATTGGTGCTGATTAAAACATTCTGATTTTCTTAAGAACGTCTGGTTTTAGATAAGATATTTAAAAACTTCTTTTGGGGCTCAGAAAAAGTCTTAGTTTTGTTTTGACTTAAAAAATCGTTTTAAATGTATTTAATTAGTTTCGAGATACAAATTTCACTTATATATTTTAGTTAAATTATTAGTATTGAAAAATATAATGTTTTTTCTATTTTCATTACAAACGGAGTACAAGATTATTTTTCGCTGACAATAAGTGAAGAAAGAATATCACCCATTACATTTACCAAACCCATGTAATTAAAGTCATTTAAACACACAATTGTACTCGTTACTCGAAGTAACCCTGAGTTCAAACTTGAATATGCATTAGACGCTATGAACGCAGAAACTGATAGCTAAAGGCTCTAAATCAGGGAGAGGACTGGGCTTGGGGGACAGGTTATATATCCAGGTCCTCGATGTCACGGCTCCGTCCATTTTCACGGAGGTTGCCGAGGATTTAGTGAGGGTGGAAGCGAGAAATATCGGCAACATTATGTTAAAAGATGTTTCTGAGATGCAGAGAAAGTGATATTGATTATGTTAGATTGACTAGTTTCGTCTAATATTAAGAATATAAGAGTATTTATATATATATATATATATATATATATATATATATATATATATATATATATATATATATATATATATATATATATATATATATATATATATATATATATATATATATATATATATATTCTTGGAGTCTCATATTATTATATTTATAGCATATATAAACATATGTATAGATACTTCAAGTCATTAACATTCCGATCATTAAAAATTATCTAAATATAGAATTATTTTATACTATACAGTTATAATTTATACGTTTATATACAAATAAATATATAATAATTGGAAAGAATTAAGTAAAAATTCTCTCTCATCTGTCTTAATATATATATATGATATTTTCAGTATATAAATACATATTAAACCGCTAAGACCGCCACCATATCAGCTTCCACATCTAACGTCGTCATTAGGAAGCAGCGCGGTAAGCTCGGCTAGAGTGGAGTATTCGCGCTCCAATGCCGAAGCGTACATACCTACCTACATATATATATACATGCACACATATATACATATATGTATTTACATTTACGGACATCGGTATATAGAGTATATGCACAACAGTGACAGTTTATTTATGATTTGTCCACGCTTTGTCTCCCTGGGATATGTGTATATATATCTACATATGATATATAGATATATGTATATAGCAATATTCCAAGAAGCGAATTGTTTCACCATTCTGAACTAGACCGAGGTTTGTTAATTTAATTATTCGTCTTTGTATATATAGATAGATAGAAGTGAGAGTTAGCTTTTATATGAACACTTGTTGCATTGTATGACGCAGTTTGATAGTGAAATAAAGATATTTTATTTATTTTGGGTTCTTAAATATTCAAAATATCAGATGATTTTGTTTTTATTTTGTGCTTTATCTTATTTGTGTTATAACACAAATAATGAAATATTAAAATTATTATATTATTATTATAAAAACGTTTCTCAATTGACTATAGCTCAGTGTATTAGACACATATATATATATATATATATATATATATATATATATATATATATATATATATATATATATATATATATATATATATATATATATATATATATATATATATATATATATATATATATATATATATATATATGTGTGTGTATACAAGTAAAAATTTTTAGCTTCACATTAATAAAGCGAATAAAACAAGTATATGCTAACTAGTAGTGGAGAACCATTAAGAGATTTATCTCAATTGCGTCATAATACGAATGATTACACGGCTGCCGGTAAAAGAGCATTGATATCAAGGAATATGCGATTAATTCAATCGCACCGTAAGGTGAGGCAAAGGGAAAGCTGCAATATGCCCAACTCAGAACAAAGTTCGCCGTTGAAATGGTACAGCCCTATCTTTGTAGCCTCTACATGAATTACTTTGATAAAAACTATCGGCCTTATTCATAAAAAAGTCTTATAGAACGTTTTAAGCATATTTTAGTTAACACGCTCTTTAGGCTTATAGAACGTTCGATAAATGTTTGTGTTCATAAACGTTCTATAAGCCTTCTATAACTAAAGTGTCACTAGTGAAGTCGGTCGACTTGTTGCCAAAAATACCAGTAAATCCACAGATGATAAGTGACAAACGCATTGACATAGTATGACCACAGATAATATTACGTAGAAAAATATATTATTGGATCTGGCTTGACATAACCGGCTTGATTTACGTCGTTGTTATCACAAAAACACGAATGTTTATTTTATTTTAGTTTATAAACTTACTTAATTTTTAAAAAATAAAATCAAAAGAAGTAAAACGACAAAGAATTGAAAACTGTTTAGACGTGGACAAGTATTACCTATGTTCTGTGGACCTTTCTTATGTAGAATTTATTATTAATAAACGTGTTAATAACTAAATATAGTTAATAAATATCGAACAAAATGTCAATTGTTATATTGTTTTGTTTACGAAATTGAAATTGACACTCTTGATGACAAGTGACTCGAGGACGTCATATCTATGCTCATATTAGTATGAGCTATAATCAGCTGTTATATGAATCGGCCATCTTTGGACGTTAAAACACTCTTATAGTAGGGTTCTCGGCTCTATAACTTTATGATAGGTTTATAGAACTGATTGGCACTAAAATGCTGTTATGAATAACGTTTTTTGACAACTGTACTATATCGAGTCTTTAAGCGTGCTATAACTTTTTATGAATAAGGCCGTTAATCTTTAGTGGCATTGTAGAATTTAGTATGTTTATAACTTATACACATAATATTGTATGATATAGATGTGCCTTTTTCTTAGTGACATTTGTAATTGTATATACTGTGTGTTAAAATAGCAGTAATTTAATTAAAAAACAAAAAAAACTATATCGTTCTAATGGTTATTATATGCCATATACGAGTAGTATAGGTATACTAGTAATAAACTAGAGGACATTCGTGGCACAGGGGCGTAAGCGTATGCCTGTAAACGCGACGGTTTGTGGGTTCGATTCCCACTCGGGGAAAATGGATTTTTCTATTTCCATTTTCGTCGCTCTGGAAACTAAGCAAAACGCGGCGTTGAGTTCCGCCACTCAACACGCAATGCCTCGAAAAAGGCGGAAAGCAAGGACGGAGAAAGCAGGACCTAAGCAACGGAGTGTCTTAACATCAGGTTCCCACGGTCCCTGCAGTTCCCTCTGCCTGCTATGTGCGGGATAAAGAGTGAAGCTAAAAGAAACAAAAAAGAAATAATATTATATCAAAATAAATGGCTAAGGAATATTTATTAAGATATATCGGTTCACCATGAGTCATGACGTAGCCAAAGTTTCCTTGTACAAGATCAAACAAGTTTGACGTGACTTCCAAATCAGCCACCTATAATTTCGACATCCCTGTCGGAGTTGGTATAATACTGTTTTTATTTCACACATCCTGTAGTTAATAAGTAAAAAACCTAGTTATATGCTACTCGTAGCTTTTTTTATTGTTTCACTTAATTTAGAACAATTTTGGACGTTTTGTTTGAAATTTTTATATTTAAATAGTACAAGATTTATTGATGAAGTTGTTCTTAAACTAATGGAAACCAAAGTATGGAGTGCTCTGACACTAAGTTCTCATATACCATAATATTTAACTTCAAACGCAAGCCCTAGAAACTATAGGAAAACTAAATCCGTTGCACTGTATAGTAAATGTCCATCATAAGTCTAGTACCAAGTATTTTATATTAAATACGCCTAATAACACTTCTAACGTACTCCATTTTAGACTAAGCCATTAGAAGGTGAGGTGGTTATATAACGTGTATGTGTTACATAAACTCAGCGGCGACCGCTCGGCCGTAGCGACCGAAATACGGGCACCTGACGCCCACCCGCTCTGACAACGCACAAGCATGCTGGCGGGAGAGCGGGTACCGGTTTATTTATTGTTATATTGACTATTAGAACGTTTGATTTCTCGATTTGTTGGTTCGATTCCCACTCTGGTTACAGGGTAACAGGGCAAAGCACGGCTTTGTGTTTCGTTACTCAATATGCAATGCTTTTGAAGGTGGAATGCGAGGAGCAGACTGTCGTAAGACTAGGTTCCTGCGGCTCCTAAGGGAACCTTGGTAACCTTAGGCACCTAGTACATGTAGTAGTCTGCCTAACCTGCTATGAGCGCAAAACTAAAAAATTAAACATTTTTTATAACTCAAGTTATATAATGATAAACAATATATTATACAAACAGTGGGAAAAATTTAAAGCCAAACATGAATGTGCTACACGTGATAAACATAACTGTTAATGTACCGTAAGATTAGCCCTTTCGAATAAAATTAAAACTTCTACAAATACAGAATGGACATATAATTATTATTTATTTTCTTTCGATCCTTAATCAGTGAATTATTGAGAAAGAAACAATTTAAGGGAAGTCTTTAAATATCTTAATCTAATCTTCTTCTAAAATAAATATCTAATCTTCTCCTTACAGAGCAATGTATTTCAAGTTTAAGTAATAAATTGAAATCGCTTCACGCGTCAACATAACCGAGGTGTAATTTAGCAACGGACCCGCACAAAGCCTGTCCGCTGCGGTCGCTCGTCTTACCAGCGATTGTACTATATACCTTTCTACCGTTATACATGCATGTATACACATACTCATACAAACTATATATGTATGTATACACTATACAGTATGTTCTACATATAGTGTGTACGACATGCTGACGTGACGTGATAGGGGTTGCGATTCTGTTGACTTTGGAATATCGTTTTGTAGAAATATACTGTGGGTTTCTTTTGAATGACAGCACTAATATTTGATTTAAACGTCCTTTTTTTCTGAATATTACTGTTATAATAAATCATAATTAAAGTTAACGCTAGTTAACTTATGACAAAATAAATAATACATATATTTTTTTTAAGACAAATTTCTGTTTTTTTGATTTGATTTCTTATTTTGATGTTCACTTAATTTTACACTTAACTCTTTGTACATTTTATTAAGTGATACAACACTATATTTTCTCCTTATTCAACCAATATAGCATTTTTCCCAAACGTTGGTCAACTAACAGGACCCTATATTAGTTTCTGTTGCTTGTTAGGCCCTAAAGTTTTGTTATCACGTAATTTAATGACCAATCTGTTTTATCTCCATATATGTACGCTAATATATGTGATGTAAATGTCCTCAAATCTAACGTGATGGATAACGGATTATATTTTTCTGCTACAAAAAAACATTTTCTTGACCTAAAAAGTTTTGCTAGCTATTTGACAATTTTTTACATTTCACTAATAACTATATTATACACTATATACTTCTTTTATTTGTACAACTGTTTTTGAACATAGAATCTAGCTCTGCACGTCTCTGTAAACGCCTTGATAATATGTTTGTCATTGTAAATAACAATATTTAGCTTCATGGACTTCCAAACTAATGACTGTCAGGATAGTTAGTTATAATCCCACTAAGGATTTAGACGTTGTACCTTATCCAAACTACAGTGCTTAAAACCTACTTAACGTAGCACGTAATTTTTTTTTGCAATTTGCGCTTAAAATGGAAAGCGGAATATCTTAACAATAAAATCTCTTACCTAAGATTGCAAGAGGTAAGACATATAGTGCGTAAGTGAGACAAAAAATTTATATTAAATAGTTTAAGTTTACCTATATACTTAAAATCAATATATGGCACAAGGCATTTATATATATATATATATATATATATATATATATATATATATATATATATATATATATATATATATATATATATATATATATATATATATATATATATATATATATATATATATATATATATATATATATATATATATATATATATATATATATATAAGAATCTTTCACGTAACCAACTTTATAACAAAGAGGTCGCATCCAGTCATCACCGTATCAGAAGGTACAACACTAACATTGTCTTTGTAATTTTCCTAACGACCTTTCTATATCTTAAAAGCACGCCGTATCATAAACTGGCATACTTCATTTATGCAGTCTATGATGCCTACAATGTTGGTGTAAGTGTGATTATTAAATATTATCGAACACTACTATTACTGATTTCTAAAGGTAAGGTAAAGGCTTCTCTTATACGCATCAAATTGTTATTAAACGTTCGACCTGTTGTGACGACTAATTCTATACAAAGAAATATTTAAATATATTAATATTTACATGTTATATATTAATTATTTATATATTATAGGGACCGTCACAGCACTCAACACGCAATGCCTCGAAAAAGGCGGAAAGCGGGGTCGGAGAAAGCAACTAAGCAGAAAGAACAAGCAACGGAGTGTCTTAACACTATGTTCATATGGTTCCTGCAGTTCCCTCTGCCTACCCTGCAATATGCGGGACGCTTTGCACGCTTTGCGTGGAGCTAAAAAAAAAAGAAAAAAAGGTAACTTTAACAGCAGGCACAGTGGGTTATCTAAACAGTTAACTAATAAAGCTTTCGTCGTTAAATGGACTATACGAAATAAAACTTATTTGAACGAGTGTGCTTAGTGCGTTTAAGCAATTAAATCTCCAGCTTTTATATATTGATATATATGGATATATACCGATATATACTGTAAGAGGGTACTTTAGTTTTTGAGAATCATCGTGACTTAACAAGTCCATTGTATATTATGAGTGAAAGAAGAAAAACCCTGTAAAGATAATTTAGATAGAAACGTCACAGATTTATAATATCATAGAAATCACACTATTCGATAAATACACAAATATATATTTCCAAATTTAACATATACATATATAAAATTATATCCAAATTAAAATTTTATCCATTGCTTTACTGGGTGACTGACTGACTGAAATTACAAAGCGTGAAAGCCTGAAATGAAGTAACGAGTAAAGTGCTCCGCTTCATCAGAAATCCAGCCAGTGTTTATTAACTTAAGAATAATATACCGAGTACTATTATATCGATTCGATTAAACCCGATGACTCGCAGAGCATTGAATACTTATATAATATGAATATTAAATGCCTTCGTATATATTTTAAAAGATTGGATCGAAAGTTATAAAATATTTTCATGGCGATGGTGCGTTGGTTACAAGCGTGCACTGTTTTGTATACACATTAATGCGAGCTCATTTTATTCGTAAGGTGATTGTAAAATATATAAGTATATGATACTCATAGTTCGTAATTAACGTTTAGTGTATATTAAATCGGAATTGTCTTCCATCTTTACGCTTTATCCCTCATATGACAGAGCCTGGGGATAGAAAATTTATTGGGCACAAATACCGTTCTTCATTTTGGCGCCCTAAATAGCGATATGTGTTGCGTAACTCAACGCTGTAAATTATTTTTATTTAAGCTTATTGAACCCAGAACTACTGCGACGATGACTTATGCTTAAATATCGTTTATTATTTTCATTATATTTCTATTTTATTATTTGTATTTATTTCATCCAAACTTCTCATTCTGGATATAAAGTTTCATTACCATAATTTGTTGATCGTTAAACATTTTAGTACTATAACATACATATTTTCATGCTATTTAAATAAGGTTATACTATGTTATAGCGTGTTATATATATAATATGTTAGATATCAAATTGTCTTAATACTACCTAACTTAACCTACCTAGAACTTAAGTACCTATGTACTGAGGTAGATAGTATATGAGTAGGTAGGTTTAGGTAGGTATAAACATTTTAACATAGATTAGATAATTTATTTAAGGTTTTACCAACTTGCGACTTGTGATCTAACGTAAAAGTACAACTGTAGAAGTATTCTGTCGCGGATGAGCTCACATTCTCAAGCTGTACCCTCGTTAGGCAGGTGAGAGAACTTAATTGCGTCTATAGCTTGTTTTCGAAAGGTGTCCGCCTGTTTTATTGCCCCCGCGGTAATGAGCTTTCGTACCGAAAGAGTAAAATGCCACAACTAATAGATAAGTGGCAGCTTGTTTAATGTAATTGACTAAACTTTTGTATTTATTGAATTAAGTATGCGGTATATGTATTTTTTATATATACGTATATCATGCTAAAAAAAGTACCCTGATGGTATAGAAAACCATTTGCTGGTTATTAATTTCGCTTTTTTTTTGCGTTATTCGGTTGCTTTGCCTTAACCAAATTGATTTTCTTCAATGTTCAAGACTGAACACGCAAAAACTTTTTAAACATACATATTATGATAGTCTCAAACTATATGTTACATAGCAAATTATTTTTCATTAGTACTCACCAACGTCGTGTATGTCTTTCAAAAGGGTGAAAATAATTCATGTCAATCATGGGAGAGTACGCAGGTTAGCTGGGGGATTAGAACCATCTCGTTTACCTGTAGACGCTTGGCGATGGCTTCGAATTTGTTTATATATATATATATATATATATATATATATATATATATATATATATATATATATATATATATATATATATATATATATATATATATATATATATATATATATATATATATATATATATATATATATATATATATATATATATATATATATATATATATATATATATATATATATATATATATATATATATGTATTATATGTGTATTTTTGTATATTTTAACATACTATGTAATGTATAGGCTGCGTTCAGGCTATCATAGTACCGTTCTTTGTTATCTGAGTGCATGTGTTTATTACCTTACACCGTCCATCTTACAACGTTGTTCGCTTTCATTTCCCTAAGTAAAATTTGTTGTTTATACGCTTCAAAGTTATTGTACTGTTTGCCCGTGGGTAAAACACGCTAGTACAATGTTAGCAATTTTAGATCTTCGATAGCCAAAGTCATATAAAAAGATAATTTTACATATTATAAAACATTTTAAGGCGTTAAGTTCCGCCACTATACACACAATGCCATGAAAAAAGCGGAAAGCAGGGACTAAGCCATGGAGTTCCTGCGGGGGTCCCTCTGCCTACCTTGCCATGTGCGGATAAAGCGTGAATAAATATAAAAAAAAGATTGTGTAAAAGTTTTAAGATAGTGATTTGAACCCGTTACTATTGAAATCTATTTTATTTCTCTAGTCAAATAATTACTTACAATTTTACTTTTAACTGTTTTTATTGTTGACCTCTTTGTAAAGAGGTGTTTAGATAGTCCTAAGTAAATTCTATTCTTAGGTAAATTTAAAGTAGCTACTAGGTAAGCGTTAGGTTCCGCCATTCAACACGAAATGCCTCGAAAGGCGGGATGTAAGAAACAGCGTGTTTTAACACTATGACTCTACGGTTCCAACGGTTCCCTTTATAACTTGCTACGAACGGGATAAGGCGTGAAGCTTGAAAAAAAGTTTTATTATGGAAGTCTTTTTACAAAATACTTTATGCTATAATTTGCGGCAAGCCAATGCCAATCTATCCAGCGCCATCTGCTTTTAGTGGTGTCGTTGTAGTATTTAATTTATATACAAAATCATATATATATATATATATATATATATATATATATATATATATATATATATATATATATATATATATATATATATATATATATATATATATATATATATATATATATATATATATATATATATATATATATATATATATATATATATATTACTACGAAAAACTTTTTTTTTCCTTATGTCTTCACGCTTTACGGCAAAGTAGGCAGAGGGAACTGCAGAAACTATAGGTACCTAGTGTTAGACATTGCTTTGCTTAGTCTCTGCTTTTTCCGTCTCTGCTTTCCGCCTTGTCGAGGCATTGCGTGTTGAGTGGCGGAAGTCAACGCCGCACTTTGCCTTGTTTCCAGAACGAAGAAAATAGAAATAGAAAAATCCATCTTCTCCGAGTGGGGATTGAACCCACAAACCGTCGCGTTAGATGCTACGCCTCTACGACACAACGTTAATATGGGTACATCTAATTTAAGCCCAAGTCACAAGAAAGCCAAATAAGCAGTCCTTATCTAATAAGGTCGATACGTAACAACGGACCAATGGACATGATAAAACTAAAGCGGGAGGATGGAAGCAATTAAATAGAACAAAGGCATCCTCACGCCACCCCCGAGTATTGAAAGACCGACACTTCCGGACCCGCGACGTGAATTTCAATTTCGCAGCATCTCTCGCGTCTCATTACTGCATAAAGATGTGTCGCACAAAACTTAGTAAGCCAGGATTTACAGTACGAATGATTTGGAATAAGTTTTTATGAATATATTAGGTGTTAAAATGTTGCAAGTGAGGTAAGGTTAAACATTTTTACTGAAAAATCTTCATAACAAATTTAAAAACGTTTGCCATTATACATGTAACATAAGCGTGTATATTTGAAATTCGTAATTACAGAACGTGTGTCAAAGATATATGGTATAGCATTCATATGTTTTAATTATATGCCGGTATTGATCAACCATAGAATCTAACCATAGAATAGAGCAAATATTTCAATCAATACATAGTCTTCCCATAAATATAAATGAAAATCATTTTCATACATAATTTTAAATAGATTTAATTAAATTGATAGATCAGTAGTATCTTTTATAGACAAAAAAGAGCTTTTTAAATTCTCTTAACATTAAGTTCTATTTATTTCGGCGCTTATATGAAGGTTATAGTGTTTTTTTTTTATTTCGTCACGCTTATCCCGCACAACCTAGTATTAGGGCAATCCGTTCCCCGCTTTCCGCCTTTTCGAGGCATTGCGTGTTGAGCGACGGAACTCAACGCCGTGCTTTACCTAGTTGCCAGAGCGAAGAAAATGGTAATAAAAAATCCGTCTACCCCGAGTGGAAATCGAACCCACAAACTTTCGTATGATGAAAGTTGAAGAAAAGCTATTTTACTACTTTTCCGCCATTATACAACATACAAACACTACGAAAAGCTTCATTTTATATATATGCCTGCATGCCTAAAATGCTTTCGAACCAATCTGTACGAGGCTTTAGTTGCGCTTTCAGTACACAGGTATTGTGCTTTACAGTCATTCGTAGTGCGGTAATGACGTCATTTAGAGGCAGATCGCGAGCGCGCCGTCTATTCGTTTTAGTTTCTGCGAATTACGACCCAGATGCAGTAACATCAGTCGTGCCTAACTGACTGTTGATCTGAATTATCATGCTGGTACATTAGCTGCTGCGGTTTGAGGGACTGTGCTCTTCAATTTGTATTTTTAAATTATTTTCTTTACTATATAACAAAAGTTTTGAAAGGATATTGTGGGTTTGGTGGTGCAAAATATACTTTTAAAGAACTTTAGAGCTTTCCTGCGGAGAATATTCGTGTTGTGCTTTTGATAAGTTAGTTTATTTTTTAATAAGTTGTGAACTCACAGCTGTTGTTACAATTGTCGCTTATATCACAACAATATGACAATCTTGTTGTTTAATACAATACAATATATAGATTATAAAATAATATAATTAAGATTTTCTAAAATTGTAACCCACAAGGAAGTACTTTCTTGATTCATCAAAGAATTGACGTAGAACAGGATTCATCACGCATTTACGATTGTCGGCGAACGAGTTCACATGATAATAAAGACATCGTAAATAAGGTTATTTTCTACGTGACGTCACGAGCTTTTCTGCTGCACAAACTGAATTTTGGAGCTACGCTTAGTTCCTGGCTAATATCTTCGTTGTTTGATTTACCGCACTGAGAGCTGAGAGCGTAAAGTTTTTGTCAACGCGCCATTGTTTTAATACTCGTTCGTACTCGGTCCGTTTTGCTAGGAAAGTATAATGAAGTGAGTTTCTTAATATATAATATATAAAATATATTTAAGCTTTTGTAAGCTTCAATACAAACTTGAAGGAGAAATAATTGATCAATATTGGCTCTTGTGCGTATCGTTTATTTAATTACAAGCACTAAAAGCATCGTACTGGAGACAAATCGTACTAGTTTATTTGTTCATTAGACCATACCAAAAATTAATTATTAATATGAGTTTGTGAATGGTGAAGAGGACCGTTTCTGGATTCGATTCCCAATAGGGGAAGATGGATTTTCTTATTTCTATTTTCTTCGCTCTGGCAACTAGGCAAAACGTGGCGTTGAGTTCCGCCACTCAACACACACTATATTTCAAAAGGCGGAACGCGGGGACGGAGGAAGCAGGGACTAAGCAACGGAGTGTCTTAACACTAGGTTCCCACGGTTCCTGCAGTTCTCTCTGACTACTTTGCAATGTGCGGGATACAGCGTGAAGCTAAAAAAAATGAATTATTTTCTAAACATTCGTTTATGGTACAATAGCCAATGTCTGTCTGTAGATTCTACAGTTGTGGGTTCGATTTTCACACACACTCACACACACACACACACACACACACACATACACACAAAATATGTCAGGTCGTCAAAGTCATTGCTGTCTTTACAAAACAATCGAATAATATAATTAGCTGCCTTTCCTCAAAGCTACGCTCGAGTATAGTACACAAAACATTTTTGCTTCCTCTAAAATAGCCATTTGCTCTCAACTTTTCAACTTTTTCCACTTTTATCAGTACATATGTACAATAAAGGATATACATCTCGAACGATCGCAAAATTTCGAGTAGAACTTTTTGAAGCTAACATTGCAGGGTTCGATGAATTTATCAAAGAGTTTTTGTATCGCTGTAGGCGCCCAAAGGATTTGAATAAAAGTGCCAAGAGCTGCGAACGTGTCCGCCAACAGCAGGTGCAAAGTAGGTACTAGGTAACAAGTAATGTAGTAATCAATGTTATGCGGAATACATACATATTTTACTATTTTCGATATAATTATGAGCATATATAAATGTATGTATATAAAGATTACGTAACAACTGGCAGAGCAGAAAAGATATATATATATATATATATATATATATATATATATATATATATATATATATATATATATATATATATATATATATATATATATATATATATATATATATATATATATATATATATATATATATATATATATATATATATATATATATATATATATATATATATATATATATATATATATATATATATATATATATATATATATATATATATATATATATATATATATATATATATTCTCTCTTCCATCCGTTCCATCTGAATCAACTTTTGCGAAATACGTAAATTTATAAACTGCCTGTACTCGCTAAAGCACACAAATCGAGAATTCACATGCTAGGTATACCTTATCGATTGTTGATCACAAAAACTAAGCTGCACTACTTGAGCATATAGGAGTGTGGTGGCTAGCGTTGTTACACCCCGTGGGGGCGGATCTTGCTCTTTTTACCTCTTTTGCGTTTCTTTCCGATGCAAATTCCCCGTCACTGCAACGCGGCCGTGCGAATGGAAATTGAGAACGCTGCCCTAATGTACGTATTTTGACCAGCTCGTTACTTTAGAAAAGATTTTCGCCGAAATTCGGTGCATTACGATCCACCGAATGCATAATTCCGTACTACGTTTTCCTTCTCCCCAAATTGTGGAGCGCTAACAATTTATTAATATTACGCAAAGCTCTTAACAAAATTGAATCTTAATATTCGGTTTCATACGGTATGTACGCAAATTAAAATACAAGCCTTTGACACAGTAGCCGGATATTCGGAGAATTATCCGCCGGCGCTCTTAAAGTATCCGTTAAAACAAAGAAGGCCTTATTGCATGGCCTAATGTGGGGGTTTAATTAAATTTCCCCTGTCCACACCGAAGTTCGTGCCCCGTGAAGTATGCTTTGGAGGATCATTCCGACGTCTCTTGAACGTGGAACACGTTTTGCTTCGGCTGTTTTTGAAAGCTTGAAAGCTGCGATACTTATTTTTATTGTAATGTAAGAAAAAGCCTTCATTTTTATATTGATTAACTTAAAAGGTGAAAACTTGAATAGATTTAGTACATAATAGAGCTTTTAAGCTTATTTATGCGGATATAATCTTACACCATTTTTTAATATTTCTTTTTTATTATTTTAACTGAATCACTCATATATTTATTTATTTAAAGGCAGCTTACAAAACATACCGTTATTCTAACGTAACTAAATAATTAAACTGATCAGATATTCAATATTATAGTCTATAATATTATAATGACGCAAGAGAACCATTTCGTTGGTTTTAAATGAATGAGATGAACTCGCTGCAACCCCCAAGCGCCAACGACACGACAATCAAAGGGGGCGCATTCGCTTAAAAAATATTTTTTCGCCAAATGTCGCCTGATCTGAACAAGGCTGAGAGCTTTCGTCTCCGCCTCGGGCTCACACGCGGTACGTCGTAAATCAATATCGGCGGACCCTTATTAATTAGTGCGTTCGTTACGCGGACCCACGGCCTCTCGCTCTTCCTCCTCACCCTCTTATATATACTCCGGCACCCGGTTCCGGCTGAGCGTTTTTAATTAGGATACCAAAGCCGATGTTGACACCTTCCCAGTAAATAAAGGTGAGGCTAAATATCGCATTCTACTCAAGATATCTTATTTCAAAGTATATATTTGAAATCATTTTTAATATAATATATTAATATTATGTTTTTCTTACTAACGCTTAATATAGTTTAAAAATAATGCCAAAGTGACGATGATATAATAAATCCGCCTATTTATAAAAAAACCTAGGCTCAAAACGAGTAAATCCAGCATAAAGAGCTAGGATCCTATTGACACTAGATGGTTATTATGTCGAGACCTTTTCTACGGTAGTAGCTGCGTCATCAAGAAAAGATTATCGGCCGATGTTGTAAATCGGGAGCAGTCCGGAAGGCGGAGCGCAGTCCCCGCGGCGCGTCCGGTGCGGCGTCAATTAGACGGGGGTGGCGAGGGCGAAGCCCGAGGGATGGGGAGAGGGCCGCGAGACGTTGCCCACCTATACATTAGGTATATGCTCGGAAATTCGTGCCTATATACTGACTACACATACGCCTTCGGCACCGCAATTAATCGAGTACTCCATTCAAAGCGGGGATTTTTAGTCCTAATTGTTCCTTTTTTTTCTTTATTTGTTTGGCAAAGATGAAACGAATGGCGGGGTTTACGGGATTCCTTCTTTCTTTTTTTTCTTTTCGTTTGAATGTAAATTGACAGACGTTTTCTTCATTATGTATGTTGATCGTTAGTATTCGCGTCACGTAATATTTTTTTTACATTGGTTTCGAATAATCGTTGCTATTTTAAGTGTTGTTGAGCGGAATCGGGAATTTTAAATGAGGAAATTATCGAGGAGTACTTTTGTTCATTTCATATATAATAAAAGAGATAGCTCACTTGTTTAAAGCTTTATAAAGCTGGTAATACGGATATTTTTAATTAAATGACATAATCATGCAAATGAGAATATATATGTAGGAACAATAATGTACAATAATGTTTTTTTAGTTCACGCTTTATTCTGTATATTGCAGGGTAGACAGAGGGAACTGCTGGAACCATATTGACCTAGTGTTAAAACACTCCGTTGCTTAGTCCCTGCTTTCTCCGTCCCCACTTTCCGCCTTTTTCGAGGCATTGCGTGTTGAGTGGCGGAACTCTACGCCGCACTTTGCATAGGGAGCTACATTATTATAATATAACAAATGTATTAATTGTCATATACTGAAGTATATTCCTATAATAATATATAAAATATTAGAAATAACTATTAAGCTTGTTTAATAACAACCAAATAATAAAAATCGATATTTTTATTCAAGAACGAAATCAATTTCATAAAAAAAACCATCACACGAATCTTCCACCGAGAAAGAAGCTTTTTTTCACGGAAAAAAAACTTTTCATAACGGGGGGAAACGCAAAAGTTGGTCGCAATAAAAGTTGGGTCGCAGGAAGTGGGTCAAAGTTGCCCGTTGTAGGCATTAGCTAGGTAGCTATATGCACTAGGTACAGCCGTCTGGCCCTCCAGCCCCGTCTGCGATATTACGCGCGGCGAATTCATAATATTTAATTGTTTACGATTCATTTCATTGTTTATTATTAGATGGACTTATTGTGATGATTAATTGTTCTTGGGGTTCTGTTGCTTTAACTTTGGGTTAGTAATTATTGTTATAATAAGTATATATACCTATATATAATCGTTTAAATTGTTTTATACTAGAAAAGTATAGTTTCTTCACTCAACAAATGAACTCAAAACGTCTTAAAAGGATGAAATGCGGAGAATGGAGGGTCTTACATAAGATTTCTCCGCCTAACCTGCTGTATACACGATTGTTAAGCACTACGAAACTAAATACAGATTAAGCTATAAATTTTAAAATGAAGTCGTGATCGTGTTAACAATATAAAGTTCACTTAAAAAACCTATTTGAAAATTAATTGTATGATATAATTTTTAACTGGTAAGGTGTATTGTGCTATACCAGCTCAAAATACTATGACTAAGGAACTGAACTCAATTGTTACTATCCTTGTTTTCTTATTGTCATAGAACTTTGCTGTATTCAAATTTAATCAGACCTAATTCATTGTAAATTTTACTAAATATTATAAAAATTTATAATAAATAAACGTTTCATTTTAAAACATTTGTCGATTCATATATTTGTTTATATAATGTTTTCCACGATCCACAAAGGCTTTGTATGGTAAATTTCCAGCGTTATTTCAACCCCCAAAACCAAACCGATACTTTTAGGTATTACACTATCAATAAATAATTAATTCCTAATTAGACCATGACCACGACTTCGCTGGAAATAGCCGCTATGTACGTAAGCTTGTACACCGGTGACGACTAAGCGATAACGTTTATCGATCATTTTGACAGAGAAATTTCGCTTTTACCACTATAGGAATAAAGTAAATAGTTGAATATATAATTTTGTAAGAGTATCTATTAGGTTGCGGGTACACACGTGCTATCTGCGTAGGTAAATCTGAATACAAATGAAGACATTAGAGCCCGCGCTCTCCTCGTTACCGACTACCCACGTGAGATTGGACTAACACTTTGGAATATATAACATATTATATGGCAAGAAGGTCATGACTGGTCGTGTCATTTACGTAGTAAGAGAGTTATTCTGTAAATGAGAATTTTTTTAGAGTTGAAATATATAAACATATATGTATATACATATATATGTATACATATTTGTTTGTAGGCAGCTTAAACACCTTTGTTTATTTAATTTAATTTTATTTATGAAACAATAGTGAATGGAACATGCGTAATAATAAAGCTGTAAGTAATTTAAAAAATGTGTGATTGAAAAATATATATGTACATTGAATTAAATAGAAGTGGAAAACTACGTGTTGTTATAAAATAAAATCTAATATAATAATATTAGATTTTATTTATATTTATTATTATTTATTAGAATAATTTAGTAATAAAAAGTATAGGGAGTAGTTATTACTACCTAGATAGTGGTAGTATAACTATTCCTACTACACTAGTTTACCTCTAATATAATAATATTAAACTCTATTTTATAAGAAGTATAGGGGTAGTTATTACTACGTCTACCCTTAATTCTACCCCTATAGTAAATTAAAACTTTTGATCTATATATATACACAAGCGAATATTTAAAATTACTTCAATACCCGTACAAAGATTCCGTATATACCGTTCACTGTATCCAAAATCTCAGTCTTAAAGCTCAAAGGCGCAAATTCAATTTCGTAGTGCCCACAAAATATCCAAATACAGGAAGCCTGACGCATACAATGGATGCTTTACCGTCAGTGGCCCATCATTATTATTTAATCTGTGAAGCGTTTAGGCGCAACGAGGCTAGGCTTGAGTCAAATCTGTAAGGCAGCTCCCTATTTACCCAGCGGCCGGTATATAGCGGGTATATACGACGGTGAATTGAACAGAAACGCGGGTCAGGTAGTTAATCCTTTGGTGGAGATGTCGATATCGATGGTTGTTGTATATATCGTTTTAGATGGGTTATAGGTTTTGGATGAAATTTTATATAGGAAATATGGTTTTATATAGAAAATGTAGGGTTTTTTTTTTATTAAAATAGTAAACTTTTTAACTCATATTACTAATTTGGATCAAAAGTAATTGATTTATTAATTTTTATTCATATAAGTGATGTAGATTGAAAAAGTGTTTATTTTGTACGTATTATCTACTTTTGTCTAATTATTTTAATAGACTTAACTCAAATTTTACATAGATATATATATATATATATATATATATATATATATATATATATATATATATATATATATATATATATATATATATATATATATATATATATATATATATATATATATATATATATATATATATATATATATATATATATATATATATATATATATATATATATATATATATATATATATATATATATATATATATATATATATATATATATATATATATATATATATATATATATATAATATATATATATATATATATATATATATATATATATATATATATATATATATATATATATATATATATATATATATATATATATATATATATATATATATATATATATATATATATATATATATATATATATATATATATATATATATATATATAACATTATATAAGAATTTCATCTTTTCATGTTTATTTTCAAAAATTTTTGTGTATTTGAGTACATCACTTATAAATATATTTAAAATATTAAAAAAGTGAAAATATATAACATAACGTTTCACCACGAAGTTCCGCTAAGTTCTTAATATGTATACTATGTTTATAGCTTACAAATCAACATATATACATACATATATAATAATAATATCGATAGACGTGTAAAGTTCCCAGCGCTAGTGGTCGACAGGCGGCGAGTGTGCGCGTCGATAAATTCCGACCGCGTTGTCAATCGCTCGCGAGGAGCGTTCAGGAATTAACGGAGCTGGGCTGTCAAGGCGCCGCCCGGCCGTGCCCTAACAGGGCTGCCTTAGTTCTCAGACCACTTTATTTATTTATTTATTTATTCTTTATTATATATAGAACAAAATTATATGCACAACAGGCGGACTTAATGCTTAAGAGCATTTGCAGAAGCCAACCCGTCTATGTGACAAATAAATGTGGAGGTATACAAAAACAAACAAAATAAAATTATCTTTATATTGAAATATTCTATAACTTCTTACAATAAATGAGAAATTGTTTATACTTTATTAAGAAATTATTGGTTTATTATTACACTTATAAGAAATTTAATATTTTTATTATTTTTTTAATATTTTATTTAGTTTATTTTAGCGCTGCGTATTATTTTGTGAGTTAAGAATCGAGTATTTTTAAAAGTAGGAGTTGTGTGAGATGGAGCGTAAAAATAGATGGATGGTAAAAATTCATTTTATGCATAAAAGAGCAAATCTGTTAATTTTAAGATCGTAACAGAAGATTAAATTTATTTAGACGTATTTAGATATTTAAAAAAAAGCGATTTTTACAACGACAATGACTAATAATTACAACTTAAAGTTTAAGTTGCAAAAGTATATATCTATTCGCGATTAGATATGAAAAAGTCATAATACTTTATTATCCTATTTATAATGATAGTTGACTTTAATTTTCTCTTTTATTATTATTCAGTTTCTGCCAAGTTTTGACAAGAAAACTTATAATATTGTTAATTGCACTAACATATATATTATGTGACAACATAATATATATGTTATAAATAGACAAAAAAATACCGACGATGGATTTAAAAAGGTCACTGGCCAATATACAGTGGTAGAAGAGTGCCAAGCAAACGGCAAAACCAATTTAAATATAAAATTTAGAAATACCATATAGAAAAAGGAAACCTAATAAACGAATAAAAAAACTTTAAAACAACATAAAATCGTCGAAGCATCAACCCTGAGTAAATTGCGCGTGTACACTGGCCCCGTGAATTATACGGATTATACGGCACATGCGAGCTATGTGGGCGACGGCGGCGGGTTGGGCACACCATTATCGATATTAGCATCGCCACTAAGAATAACTATTTGTATTATTAACAACAACACTAATATATACAGTATCTATGGTCAGATTTTGAATTAATTATATTGTTTTTAAGCGAAAAAATCGATTACTAATTTTCAATTTTATATTTGTAATGATTAATTTATATATTGATATGTAATAAAAATTGTGCCTGATATTTCAACGACGGTCTTGTCTAGATTTGCTGGAGTTCACAGAGAATTCCTCGAGTTGGCGCTGTAGTCGGCTCACTCGCAAAAGGGTTGGTTTATAAAAAAATAACATAAGCTTCGAAAATGCAAATGACTAATTGAAATACTGATGAAATAAAATCACCGAAAGCGACAACCTCAATTTAATAAAAAAAAATTCAACGATTTTAAGAGGTTATTTTCTATACCGTTATGCTTATGATGTCCGTTCATATTACACAAACACCACAGACTTAACTATCACGATAATAGACGAAGACCAACCAGTGCATCGTAAAAACGTGTTTTAACGCCTCTCTTACTTTGTTTCACGCATATATTTTCACAATATATTCACGTTATAAAACGCAGCTAAATATCGATATTTCAATCGACTCGATGACTCTGCGTTACGACTTACGATCGAGAATAACCGTCGTCGCTAACTGAGAATAACTGTCGCGGTAATAAGCGAGACACGCACATGGAAATGAGCACAAAACGATAGACTTATTACTTTCATATGCTTGTAACTGAAAAAAATATATATTTTTGTTGCATTTCGTATATATATAGAGATAGGCAAAGGAAACATCTGATGTGACACTCGATTATGATAAATGTACTTCTCAAAATGAGTGTGACATACAAGTGAATGCAGACAAAGAAAACGCAATGATAAGCGAATTTTATTTGCTAGTAGAATTTTCTCCTGTTCCGATATATATATATATATATATATATATATATATATATATATATATATATATATATATATATATATATATATATATATATATATATATATATATATATATATATATATATATATATATATATATATATATATATATATATATATATTTAAAGTTATACATGTATGAGAAATTTAAATTGTACAAAACATAGGACTTATAATAAATTATATTTTTTGCGATAATATATATCCAACATGTGATGTAGACAGTGAGGACCTACTTTAAAAGACTACTTCGTTAATATCGGTTCTCTCCTTTACCGGAGAACTAACCGTGGTTTATTCGTCAGAGGGAAATAAAAATGAATCCTTCTTACAAGTATTTACAGTTGGTCTCAAGATAGAATCTAGTCCATAAATAGTTTTTAAACCCAAATATAACTTATATAATTGACACGTGAGGCTAAGTTTTAACTTGCAATTTTATAAACAATTTGAATTGCAATTTTATAAACCCTTTGAATTTAAATAAAGATATACATATATATGCATCCCCTGATCGGTCTAAAGATATATAAATATACGCGATTTACCATCAATTTGGGATATGTGAAAGGATTTCAACACTCACGCGACGGGTTGTAGTGGTAGCTCTACATTAGACAACTTTATGATAGGACGTTAAGTGAACGAACAAACTGGCGTGTCGACTTGCATTATGCATATTAAACATCGTTCACTGACAGAGACTCCAAAACTGCTTTAGCTAACGTATCTAATGGAAACTTTTATGAATATATATATATATATATATATATATATATATATATATATATATATATATATATATATATATATATATATATATATATATATATATATATATATATATATACATATATATATATATATATATATATATATATATATATATATATATATATATATATATATATATATATATATATATATATATATATATATATATATATATATATATATATATATATATATATATATATATATATATATATATATATATATATATATATATATATATATATATATATATATATATATATATATATATATATATATATATATATATATATATATATATATATATATATATATATATATATATAGCTACCAATCTTAGAAGTAGAGGGCACGTAGGACCGTATGTCCAGAACTCTCCTGTCGTTTCAGGTTGCCGTCCCATGGGATTAGCGACTGCGAAGGAATACAAAGTAGGTGTGTATGTGTGTAAATATTCAAGCACGCTTTAATCGTGAGCTTACTATTTTCTTGTTATAGATTTAATAAATTATTAGCTGTATAATTTCACATAACATCTGAGTACGTCAATTTAATTTTCGATCTCGAAAAGGCATGCAAAGCATGGCGTCAACTTCTACACTTCAAACTAGCAATGTCTTGAGACAAAATTATTATTCACTCTTTTTATAATAAAACCACCGATTAAAAATTACCTATACTATCAATCTGAGTTTCTAGTTTATATATAATTAGTTTTGTTCATAAAAATATTTTCATACAAAATATCTTATAACAAAGATAAAATTATAGAAAAAGCTTTCAGTGACATCAAAAGTAGGTCACAACGGAGTTGGACTATGAACTCATGATATACGGACACATTCGTTTAGCGCGTGTTTAGTGTAAATTGAGCCCCTAATGAGTTTTGAGTGGCCGCCAAGTAAACCATCATAATGTTTTACAGCAGCCTGCTGCCTACAGTGCAGCGAGAGCATTACCGTTATGGACTTTAAATGAACAAGCCGATCATTTTAATTTTCTAGTCTATATAAGAATATTCTTTATGGAGAAAATTAGTAGGAACTGTTTTTAAGAACATTTAGCTTTTGGTATTATATAATAGACATATATGTTATTATGACTGTCTTACATATCGTTTTACTGATAATTAGTGTTATAAAGAACTGTTTTATGCAAATTTCATGAAAATAACAACTTTTTTGTTTATGGCAATAATGTATATGCTATAATAATGAGTATTATCTTTAAAATATATGTATATTTGAAATATAAGAAAAAAATCAAATATTCAAGTATCCAGTGTACATCAACCCTTACTGGGGGGACGTAGGGGGTCTTAGCCATTAGCACGACGGCGGTGTACGACCGTCCGCGACTCAAGCCAACCTCACGAACTTAGGTCATTGAGATAGAGTCTACATTCACAAAACTTGGCTCGCCTCCTCGCCTCAAGTAGGTAGATGCATAATTTACGCGCGTCCGATAGACGTCGCGATTGTTATTGCGCGTTCGGGATATTGG
Organism: Dione vanillae; assembly: GCA_037178615.1. Taxonomy (NCBI): domain Eukaryota; kingdom Metazoa; phylum Arthropoda; class Insecta; order Lepidoptera; family Nymphalidae; genus Dione; species Dione vanillae. The sequence continues at coordinate 431,160 of JAZFAU010000201.1, forward strand.
ATTTGGCGTGCGCTGGCGTCGCCAGATAATGCCGGGATGTTTAATAAAGGCACCTACTGTGCATCGAAATTCAATTATGCGTTTGTGCCTCGTGGTGTAGGTAGGTAGGTAGGTAGATGGGTAGGTAGCTTAGCCTACAGTTGTTGTCACGTATGATAGAACGGTGAACGAGTTTTTATGATTAAAATGTTAATCCACACTGAGGATGGAAAAATATTTAAAGAAAACATATAAGCAGTTGTATAAAGCATGTAAAAGTTTCGACGCAGCGTGATGAAGAATGACTCAGTGGTTAAAGCGCTTGGATGGTTCCATGACGCCTCACGGGTTCAAATCTAGCTACATTAAAATTTTTGTGTTGTTTTAGGTGAGCAAGTTTAGTGCTTTAATGGTCGCTAGGATCTTGAAACGTTGATTTGTATCGATTCTTTAAGCTAAATTTGAGAATTACTTGAGAACTAAATTTGAAGATTTCTTTTATTTATTTACGATATATATACCTTATAAGCTTCACGCTTTATCCCGCACATGGCAGGGTAGGCAGAGGGAACTGCAGGAATCATATGAACCTAGTGTTAAGACACTCCGTTACTTAGTCCCTGCTTATTCCGTCCCCACCCCACAGTGGGGACCTTATAAGATTACTCTATATTCGTATTTTAAAGATGTTTGTTACTTTAAGATCTTTAATTTAAAAAAAATAAAGTTATTTACATAGTTTGACTCAACCCTAAACCTATGACTAAGATGACAACATATTAAAAACGATACAATTGAGTACAACACCACAGGATTCACAGATATTAACAAATTGCTTAAACCTCCGTATATTGAAATCTGTGCCAAATTTTGATACGTTTTCATCCAATCAATCAATGTGACTCGTCAGAGGGACAAAAGGACCTATTGTATTTGTAGGCGCGAGTTCTAAGCGACATTAACGAAGGTTGCGGGTGACCAGTCGAGCAAGAGCTCCGTAGTTTATACCTGCTGCCTACGATGGTGTCACAGCGTATAAGTATCAGTGTAAAATGTAAAAAAATGCTTTATTTTGAATTTCAATGCATTTTTAGTAATATTGGATTTTTTGAATATTAGTACAACTTCTTGTTAAATACATAAAATGATTAGTTTTAATCTTTACATTTTTTTATGGCTTCAGGCTTAATCCCGCACATGACCTATGAACCTAGTGTTAAGACACTGCGTTGCTTAGTCCCTGTTTTCCCCGTCCATGCATCCCGCCTTTTTCGATTCATTGCGTGTTGAGTGGCGGAACTCAACGCCGCGCTTTGCTTAATTTCCAGAGCGAAGAAAATGGAAATAGAAAATTTCATCTTCCCCGAGTGAAAATCGAATCGCGTTTACGCGACGCTATACGCTACGCCTCTGCGCCACGACGGTCCTCAACATACAACTTCTATTGTATTATTTTTATGTACTTTGTTGTGATTATATAATAATATTTTAAGGCTTTACAATATGTTTTTGTTAAATTGCACACAATCTGAGTGCATTTAATGTATACTTAGAATGAAAATAAAAACGATATTACTAAGAAATATATAAATAATATATAACAAAAATACACTGTGCGACACAAAACTGAATACGCGGGTACATTCTCGAGGGGTCGCCTCGAGGACGGTTCGAGTAGACGGTCGGGCAAGTCGCGTAATTTACGCGTGAGTGGTCGGTGCCTGTCGGTGATTACGACAGCAAGCTGATAATCTCCAATGATATTATTTTTCACCCCCCCCCCCACCCCCTTGCAACCCCCTTTCCGATTCACGTTTCACTGTCGCATGTCAAGTCTTTGGAAATGATTGTTCAATGTTTTTTTGTTCGAAACGTATAGAAGTCAGTCGAAAGTCAGTAAAATTTCTTGTTAGATTTTCGCATACGATTTTACATGGTTATATAATGAGCTTTCGCTTGTTGAATGAACATTTTTAATATAAATTTCTTGTATTTTTAATGAAGTTCATTGATTTATAATTATACTTAGCTTATTTGACATTTATATCATATTAAAAGCTAAAGTAATTAAAGCTAAGTAAAATAAAGCTAGTAAATTAAAGCTAAAGTAAACTTAACAATAGCCTACTTTAAAAAACCCTTTTAAATTGTTACTGAGATTAAAACGTATAGCCAAACAAAATTTTCAGGTTTGCGTTTACGCTTAGTTAGCAAACTGCATATATTTGAAATGTACTGATAACATATGAGATTTTTTTCTGGTCACCTTCTTATAGCAGAAATCCCATATTTATTTACTATTTCAAATATTCTAAAACATATGTTATATCAAAAATATATATATATATATATATATATATATATATATATATATATATATATATATATATATATATATATATATATATATATATATATATATATATATATATATATATATATATATATATATATATATATATATATATATATATATATATATATATATATATATATATATATATATATATATATATATATATATATATATATAGCAAGTTTTATATCAAAACGATTAGATATGACGCGGGCGTGTTGGTGTGGGTAGTGCGAGTCATTAAGACGGCGCGGGCATTACGTTAGCCCGGGCATAGCCCTAGACGTGTCACCTAACTTAATTACATGTCCGTCTATATAATGGAAGAAATGATTTCTGATTGGTATTAGTTAACTATTATAAATGAAGTCGTGGGACTAAACAGGTAGTGGGATCGACCCACTCGAGCAAATTACTTTTATAGCTTCACGCTTTATCCCACATATTGCAGGGTAGGCAGAGGGAACTGCAGGAATCATATGAACCTAGTATTAAGACAGTCCGTTGCTTAGTTCCTGCTTTCTCCGTCCTTACCTTCCGCCTTTTTTGAGGCAATGCGTGTTGAGTGGCGGATCTCAACGCCGCGCTTTTGCCTAGTTTCCAGAATTAATTTTTTTCCGCCCAAAAAACACGCTGTCTCCAAATGAGGTTCCCTCTGTCTTTCCTACTTTACGGGATAAAGCGTAAAGCTGTGTTGGTATTAGATTAGAATTTAGTTATTTCTCTTCTATAAAAATAATTATTATTATATTAATATAGAAGTTGCTCAATTTTATAACAAAATTCTTTGTTAAATACTTAGCCTTTTATCGGTTTATATCTGGACAGGGTTATATCTGGGTAGCCGTAGAAAATTGTACTCAAAAGTTGTATGTCTTAAATTATGTACTTGTTTTTCTGCATGGACATTGAACTTTAACCCATCACGTTGAAAAACACTGCATGTTCCACTGCGCTACTGATAGCTACTATTTTCTTGGATAGAATTCGTATTCAAAAGAAAGTTATATGGAATTATTAAGATTTTAGAGAAAATATAGTATAATGTATATGTCATATTGTACATGTTAATATATGTATATTTTATATGTACAATATGATTTCGTATAAAAATTCAAAACAAACACAATTCAGTTTATTTAAGCGACGAAGCTGCGATCGAATCGCCTGTGTGAAGTAACATAAATAACTTTATTATTTTATTTATTCACAAATCGTCCTCTTATTTCTTATGTTTTAAATAAAAAGATTTCTAACATAACGCTAACTTGTAATACATATATACACATACATATATGTGTATGACGAACCCACTAACCCTACCGACTAATCCCACCACATTAACCGTATACCGCAGCAGCCGCAGCTCAACAAATAACGTAGGCACTATACACGTAATATCTAAGCAGGTCCAGGACTTTTGCTCTTTTCAATAGTAAAATGAGTAATATATATTTTATGATACATGAATCAAGATATTCGTCAAAAATTTAAAAATGGTTGTTTAATTGGTTTTTAATAAACAACGAATTCATAAATTATTATGAAATTCAATATTATTTTTTTTAAATATCTCCGAAGTACTTTAGTGCGTAGAAGATTTTTAAAGTAGAATTTCATATTTCAGACGGAGAAAGTAGGAACTAAGCAACGGAGTGCCTTAACACTAGGTATATATCAATTAAAAATGAAATAATGATAATATGATTTTTTTTAGCTTCACGCTTTATCCCGCACATGGCAGGGTAGGCAGAGGGAACTGCAGGGACCGTGTCAACCTAGTGTTAAGACACTCCGTTGTTTTGTTCCTGTTTTCTACGTCCCCGCTTTCCGCCTTTTTCGAAGCATTGCGTGTTGAGTGACGGAACTCAACGCCGCGCTTTGCCTAGGTGCCAGAGCGAAGAAAATGAAAATAGAAAAATCCATCTTCCCCGACTGGGAATCGAACCCAGAAACCGTCGCGTTACAGGCAGACGTTGCGCCTCTGCGCAACCCTTGTACTATGTTGGTAATTGCTTAAAGCTTATTCAACGTACGCATACTATGAAGTAAATGTTTCAATATATACCATTATATAATATACTGAGGTCAAAGTTATCTTAAGCACTTATAATAATCATGTATTAAAGAAAATTCTTATTTAAAGCCCCTTATTATCCTCAAAAAACCGTTCTACATACAACTTGAATAGTATTCATCTAGTATACTACGTCCTTTTTACAATCCCATATACATAATTAGGTATCGGGTAGACAGGGTGGTTCCCTCGTCTTTACTATGCTGAGCAAACTGTTCGGCACAGGCAAGGCAGGTGGTGCGTCGCCGCCGTCAGGGACTCGTGCCCGAAATCCACCCCCGTCGCATCGGCTGACCCTAAAGGCGTGTATAAAGAATATATTGCGAAATCTTGTATTTTTGGTTTAATTTTAATAAATAAGTTGAAAATAGTTTTGATTTGTATCTATTATGTGGGGAAACGTATGTGAGTTTTTCAAAGTGTGGCTTAAACGATTGTTGTGGTAATTTTAAATTGTTTAGATATAATTTAAAATGATCTGAAATCAGTGTTTTAGTAAAATCTTTAAAAATCTTATTTTGTTGTTGTTTTTTTATGTATGTCGATAGTTTGTTCTTGGTTGTAAGCGCCATAATATCTGCAATCCATAAAAAAGAAAATATTTATACACAAATTATACTTATGTACAAATATTTTCTTTTTTGTTAAAGTTTGTGTAATTTGCTGTGTCGTAAAGGTGATAAACTCAAATTTAAAAAATTACTGACGGTATACTTTTTTAACTCCACATATTACCTTTGTTTAATTGTTCACTAATAGTTCACCCATTTTATATATATATATATATATATATATATATATATATATATATATATATATATATATATATATATATATATATATATATATATATATATATATATATATATATATATATATATATATATATATATATATATATAATATATATATATATATATATATATATATATATATATATATATATATATATATATATATATATATATATATATATATATATATATAATATATATATATATATATATATATATATATATATATATATATATATATATATATATATCTTATTAATAATTTTATATACCACAACAAATGTGGAAGCAGCTTTAACAAAACGTGCAGGGACTCGGACGCGAGCCGCGGAATTCCATTTAAAGATGTCGGGATAATTTAGCGCTGACGAGGCGAGGGCAAATTGACGCGCCCTCGGGGCCGAGCGATCGATCGGCCAGCAAGGGATGGATCCATCGCCAAATACTACTGATAGTGGGAAAAATCTTAATTCACACCTCAAATTACTATTCCGATGAAGTGTATGCTCTACATTGAGATTGCTTTGTATTCAATGGTTTCGACGAGTTTTCTACAAAAGTTTTATCATTTGCTGCAAATTGTTTTATAATAATGATTTTTGAACAGATTTTTTTTATTTTATGACATTTGTTTGTATTTGTATTGTATACTATAGTAGGCAGAGAAAATTAAGTGTCACGTTACTCTACTCTGTAGTTTTTAAAGTTTCAAAAGTCATGTTGAAAATCAACACACAAGCTTAAAAACAAATTAGTAAAAAATACAACCTTTATTAAGCAAAATATTTTACACACTATTATTGTTTTTGATAATAAAAGTAGGTACACATATAGATTAATATAAAAACTTATTGCGAATTATAAATATGGCACAATAAAAGACAAACCTTCGTCTGAATTTCATTTACCTATTATTTAAATTACCTGATTGTCCATAACTACATCATTATTTATTTTATCATTGTCATCACCTCTTCTTCATGAAGAACTTCGTCTTCTTCTCCTTTACTTCTGAACTTTGATTAAAAGTCACCACAGTGATACAAGTGATTTACTGTACTATTAATTGTAATTTTATAAGAAAAAATATAGTAAAAATGGACGTGGATATCTCCAAATGGAGAAAATGAAAATA